>CM026897.1:11855301-11925260 GCA_015227895.2 Colaptes auratus | reverse complement strand
CATAATCAGAAATAGACTGAAGATTGGTGGACTTAGTCTACAGAGGCTAATGAAAAAAAGATGTGAGCCGGAGAAAGACATAAAGTAATAAAATGTCTTGCTTAACTCAAAGTAAACATTTAAAAGAAGGCTGAGAACAAAAAAAACCCTACCCAGGTCTCCTGACTTCTTGTGACTTCTGTTTTGGTGTGGGATTTTGTTTGGTTGGTTTTGGTTTGGTTTTGTTTTAATTTTTTTTCTTCCCTTTAAATTAGTTTATTACTGTGTTCTCTGATGACTGACATCAAGATCTTTTGTTCAGTTTAAGTACTGATGTAGAGTGTGTGCCTGATTTTGCTCTGATTACTACAGTGTTTGACTGGTTGTGGACATGTTCCCTATGTCTCTGATGCACAAATGAAGAAAACACGGACAAGGGTTGTGGTAACTGACTATCCTTCCTCACCAAGGAGTAGTAGCCAGCTGCCTCCAGATGAGGACAAGGAAATTGCACATTAAACGGGTTGAATGCATTAAATCACAGATTGTTTGGTTTTGTTCTTTTTAATACATGATAGGTACAATAGAGATTGCTCCTGATGCCTATACCGGGGCTTTACTGGCTGTAGTCTTGTCCCCAAATTACACTGTACTGTTTTTTTCCCAGTGAACATACTCAGAGTAGTACTGCTTACAAACTACACATCAACACAGTCCAATTTACAGCGGGTGTAGAAGGCTTCATAAAAAGGTATGTACTGAAGAGCATTACAATTACCACAAGCTTTCAAATTACAAGAATGTAAAACTTTTCATTGTTAATGAGTGACTACAGAAGCTTCATTCTCAGACTATGTCAGGTAGCTTCCAAGGCAGGGGTACTATCAACCTTTTTATCAACCTTTTATGAACTTATGTAGACTGTATTTTATGTAAGTTTTGTTGTTTACCCAGTCTGAATCAGTCACAATAAATAAAATGGACTGAAGTCCATTCTATAATCCTAAATTTAGACAGCTAAACTTTCTCTGTACCACACAGAAATGTTCCCTTGCTTGTACTGCCTAGAATGTAGCCTTGCCTCCCTCCAAATCAGCTGTTGACATTATACTGGGAGCTGCTACTCCCCATGCATCAATACTTCTGAGCAAGGACACTAGTGAACTGTATAAATGACTATGTATTAGTGCCTAAACCTACTCCCTTATCCTAAATATAATGACCTCAAGCTGTGTCAAGAAAGATTAAGGAATATTCTTCACTGACAAGGTTGTCAAGCACTGAAACAGGCTGCCCAAGGAAATTATTGTATCACCATCCCTGTAGTTACTTAAAAGATATGCAGATGTGGCACTTAAGACCATGGTTTAGTGGTAGACTTGCCAGTACTATGGATAAGGTTGGACTCAATGGTCTTAAAGGTCTTTTCCAATGTGAATTATTCTACAATTCTATAAACTTTGGAAGAGTTCTTGAACCAGTCTGGGTCATTATGTTTATCTCAGATAAGCTGTGCTTTAGAAATTGAGTTCATACAAATCTTGTTCCAGAATTTCCTAGACTATGAATCTTCCTATAATCCTCTGAAGATGCCTTCCCTGCTGTGAAAAGTTTGTGAGACAATCTGAATTCCAGCCTCCGTTATCTCTTTATAAATAGGATTAATTGCTGCCCAAGTGTGATGTGTGTTGTGGAATTGTTGGAGTTGTTGCTTCAGAAATTTTTGTTGCTTTTCTTTAGTTTGTTGCTGTTCTTGTTACTCAGGACTGCTGTCAGAGAAGAGAGAACAAAAAAGAGTTTCAAATACTGGGATGGTACATGGTGACATGCAAATTTCTTCATTAGTCCAGGTGGAGGTGCCTGAGCAGTTCCCAAAAGTGTCTTCTATCAGATTACCTACTATTAGAGTGCTTGTTGCTATTATTATAACTATCCCTGTTATTATTATTACTCATGTACTCTAGTTAAAACAGAAAGGTTATCACTTGTGTGGACATAACTGCAAACACTATGGTTGTTTATGCCAAGGAAATTTTTGTGCCTAGCATTTTCAATTATAAAGCACATACTTGATTTAAGTGTATGGCATTTTTCCTCATTCCTCTAGTACACAGTAACAGCCCATTCTCCACTTAAGATAGCTTTCTTACAGAATATTTCTGTCTTGCCCTTACTTTCTCCTATAAAAACAGATGCTGGAAGCGTATTTTAAAGGTATACTAGATACCACAGTTGTTCTAAGAGGTCCATTTAACACATGAGTCTGAGCAACTGTAGTAAAAACTAATATCCAATAAAGCTGATAAAATTATTATTTACTGCACTTTTGCTAATGGAAATATTTCACAGTGAGTGTTATACCCTGATTCATATCCTGGCATTTATCAGGAGGCATTTTCTTATTAGACACTGCTAACAAGAAAATAAAAGTTTTATCCACTTTATGAGGATGATAAATAATAGTGGGAGAAATAACTCTTAAGCAATTCACAAATTTTATGTGGCACCTTGATGATTTGTTCTAGGAAGACATATGCTGCATTAATAGAATGATTCAGAAAGTGCTGTGTTTATTATTGGTAAAATGAATGTGGATGGACTCAAGTTCAAGTTGAATGAGTCTAATACCTAATATGGTGTTAAAATACTGTTCTAGTAGACAAGAAAAGTTATACAGAGGTGAACCAGGAGGTGGATGTTTGCAACATTGATCTGACTGAGATAGGCATCCTTGTAGTCTAGAGACAGAATGATCATCACACAAAAGCCCCCCTGGCACCTGTGTGTGCAGCAAAACTGTGTCCTATCTCACTGTGTTCTCACTGGGTGTATAATGCTTGCTCAATTCCATAGAGTTTGCATGGTCCTTGTGTGACTGTTTTAGACTGTGCCTTTAAGAAAGGGACAGTTGCTGGAACACTCTGGCTGAATGTTTTGGGAATAATAACGAAAATAAGATATTCTAAACAAATTTCATGGGTTGATTGGTAGAATGCAACTTTTAGTTTTAGCTCTGTTTGAATTTCAGTTCAGTTCTGTCTGTTCCTGCCTGCTTGCCTGTCTCAGTATCTCTGAGCAATAGCTGCTGGACGGAGTTAACCTTGAACTAACAAAGCTAACAGATAAGAAACTAATGCAATGCTTTGAGTTGCTGGCTAACAGATTTTCCTCCTTAATAATTACCTTTTCTATCTCTCTAGCCCTTTTTGGGGAAAGGTATGGGGAGAGAGGGGGTACAAAAGAGGGGGGACCCTCCTGGCTGGAGGAGAGAAAGGTCTTCTGTATTACGTTCATTGCTGCATATTTCTGTATATATTGTAAATACTGTTTATTGTGTACATATACATCTGCATTTCATTCCTGCTTCCAAATATAGCCCATTCATCTGCTTCTGTGACTGAGTTAGCCATGGTTTCTTTGTGGGGGGGGGAGAACGTTCTCTCACCACCACACCTTGCAAACCAATATTAAAATCTTTCCTCAACATCAGAAAAAAAATTTATTTGCTTGCTACCCAAGATTACAGGAATTTTACTCTGTGCACGTCTGGATGCAAATCACCTTGTGATTACATTAACAATTGAAGAATGTCTCACCAAAGATAAGATGTGTCATCTCTGCCCTTCAAGACCACAGCTATTCCAGAAGGTGGGGATGGTCAAAAGAGGTGGAGGCCACTCTGGCACCTGAGCCCTGCAAGCACAACCCCCTGGGGGCAACACCTGGAATACACATATGCATAATAATGTGAAGGGCCAAGGCAAGCTGCCATAAAAAGAACTGAACAAAACCCCCAAGATATACCATCTTATTGGGAGGAACATCACAATGGACATCTCAGCCTGGAAGCAGCAGCCCAGGAATGTCTTTTCCCCCCACCATCACAACAGAAGAGAACTTCACTAAAGAACACTACACACTAGAGGCTACACAGGGGAGGGAAACCATCTCTCCTCCTCTGGTCAAAGACAGCATAAGTTGAAACACGAACCCTGGTCTTTCTCTCTTTCCTTCTCCCAGATGGAGGCACCACAACCTTGGACAGCACAGGGCGAAAAGGACTTGTATTCTAGGATACCTCTCTCTCCCTCTCCCCTCTTCCAGATGAAGATAGTAATATAATTCTTTTCCTGATCCCTCTCCTCCTCCATTTTCCCTCTCCTTCTCTCTCTCTTTCTCCCTTCCTCTGTTTTGTTTACTTTTTTCTTTAATAAATACCCTTGCTTTTGATATTTGTCTTAATTTCACACAAGAATGTTTTAAAAAGTACCACACCTCTTTCCTAACTTTCAGACTGAGGCAACACTTCCGCATTTATCTCTAAGACATGTGGTGACCCAGAGTTTAAAACTTTATTCTAGACACCTGATCACAGGATCACAGGATGTTAGGGGTTGGAAGGGACCTCTGCAGATCTTCTGGTTCAACCATCCTCTCAGAGCAGGACCATAGAATCTAGTGCAGGTTGCACAGGAATGCATCTAGATGGATATTGAAAGTCTCCAGAGAAGGGAACTCCACAGCCTCTCTGAGGAGCCTGTACCAGTGCTGTGTGACCCTTACAGTACTGAAGTTCTTCCTCACATTGAGGTGAAACTTCCTGTGATGTGGTTTACATCCATTTATTGTTGTCCTGTCACAGGGGCCCAAGTGAGAAGAGGCTGTCCCTTACTTCTTGACACCCAGCCCTCACATATTTATGTACATCTATTGGATCCCTTCTCAGTCTTCTCTTCTCCAGACTAAAAAGCCCCAGGTCTCTCACCTTTTCCTCATAAGGCAGTGCTCCAGTCCCCTTATCATCTTTGTGTCCTCAAAACTGCACCCTGACCACTGAAAACTATCTTTCTTCCAGTCCATTTGATCTAAATCAACTCATAGTTTCATAGTTTCAGTTAGGGTTGGAAGGGACCACAAGGATCATCTAGTTCCAACCCCCCTGCCATGGGCAGGGACACTCTACACTAGATCAGGCTGCCCAGAGCCTTGTCCAGCCTGGTCTTAAACACCTCAAGGGACGGGGCCTCAACCACCTCCCTGGACAACCCATTCCAGGGCTTCACCACTCTCACGGTGAAGAACTTCCTCCTCACATCTAGCCTGAATCTCCCCACCTCCAGCTTCATCCCATTCCCCCTAGTCCTATCACTCCCTGATAGTCTGAAAAGTCCCTCCCCAGCCTTCTTGTAGGCCCCCTTCAGATACTGGAAGGCCACAATGAGGTCACCTCGGAGCCTTCTCTTCTCCAGACTGAACAGCCCCAACTCCTTCAGTCTGTCCTCATAGGAGAGGTGCTCCAGCCCTCTGATCATCCTCGTGGCCCTTCTCTGGACACGCTCCAGCACCTCCAGATCCCTCTTGTAATAGGGGCTCCAGAACTGGAGGCAGTACTCCAGGTGGGGTCTCACCAGAGCTGAGTAGAGGGGGAGAATCACCTCCCTTGACCTGCTGGCCACACTTCTCCTGATGCAGCCCAGGATCTGATTGGCTTTCTGGGCTGCAAGTGCACATTGAGAGCTCATGTTGAGCTTCTCGTCCACCAGCACCCCCAAGTCTCTCTCCTCTGGGCTGCTCCCCAGCCAGTCACTGCCCAACCTGTATTTGTGCCTGGGATTGCCTCGACCCAGATGCAGGACCCTGCACTTGGTCTTGTTGAAGCTCATGAGGTTGGCCTGTGCCCACCTCTCCAGCCTGTCAAGGTCCCTCTGGATGGCATCCCTTCCCTCCAGCGTGTCTGCTGCACCACACAGCTTGGTGTCATCAGCAAACTTGCTGAGGGTGCACTCAATGCCACTGTCCATGTCACTCACAAAGATGTTGAACAAGACTGGTCCCAGGACTGATCCCTGAGGGACTCCGCTTGTCCCTGGCCTCCACTGGGACATGGACCCATTGACAGCCACTCTTTGGGTGCGGCCATCAAGCCAGTTCCTTATCCATCTGGTGGTCCATCCATCAAACCCGTGTGTCACCAGCTTGGAGACCAGGATGTCATGTGGGACAGTGTCAAAGGCTTTGCTCAGGTCCAGGTAAACGACATCAGTTGCTTGCCCCTCATCTATTAATGCTGTCACCTGTTCATAGAAGGCCACCAGGTTTGTCAGGCAGGATTTGCCCTTGGCAAAGCCATGCTGACTGCTCCCAATCACCTCTTCACTACTCTTCTGAGTCAGTAGTGCCTCCAGGAGGATCTGCTCCATGATCTTTCCGGGCACAGAGGTGAGACTGACCGGCCTGTAGTTCCCTGGTTCCTCCTTCTTACCCTTTTTGAAAATGGGAGCAATATTTGCCCTTTTCCAATCTGTGGGGACTTCCCCAGTCTGCCATGACTTTTGGAATATAATAGAGAGGGGCTTAGCAACCTCATCTACCAGTTCTCTCAGCACCCGTGGGTGTATCCCGTCGGGTCCCATGGACTTGAACACTTTCAGGTTCTTCAGGTGATCACCACCTGAGCTTCACTTATGAAGGGCAGTTCTTCCTCCCCATCCCTGGCATCATCTGCCATGACTCCAGGAGTGTGGCTGGAGGCCTTGCAGTGAAGGCTGAGGTAAAGAAGTTATTGAGTACTCAGCTTTTTCCACATCACTTGTGACCAATCACCAGTTTCCTTTCTGAGGGGGCCCACACCTTCCCTACTCATCTTCTTGCCATTAATATACCTGTAGAAATTCTTAGTGCTCCCTTTGACCTCCCTGGCTAGATTCAATTCAAACTCTGCTTGGCTTTCCTAACCAGGCCTCTTGCTGCTCGGGCAGCTTCCTTATATCCCCCTGTTCTATCTGTCCTTCCCTCCACTGCCTGTAGAGTTTCTTTTAAGTAATAGTGTGTCCAGGAGCTCCTTGTTCATCCAGGCAGGCCTCCTAGCGTTCTTCCCTGTTTTTCTCTGTGTTGGTATACATAGCTCCTGGACACAGAGGAGGTGGTCCTTGAATACTGACCAGCTGTCCTGGGTCCCTCTTCCCTCCAGGGCTTTGTCCCATGACACTGTGGCTAGCAGACTCCTGAAGCGATCGAAGTCTGCACGCCTAAAGTCTAGGGACATAAGCTTAGAATAGGTAGTCAGCAGTCACAGTCTCCTGCCCTACTACCTGAGGATAGGATGAAACTTCATCACCATGAAGGTGATCAAACACTGAAACAAGATCCCCAAAGAAGTTATGATCTGCCTATCTTTGGAGATAATAAAAACTGTACAGATCCCTGAGCAACCTAGTTGACTTTGCTTTGAACAAGGATGTTGAATTTGATGATCTCCAGATGTACATTTAAGCCTCAAATAGTCTTTGTCTGTGATGCTATACTTACTGTGATGCTATGAGTAAAATAAAATTTGTTTTTATTACTTTGATCACCTGTTCAGAAAGCAACAAAAATTATAGTAGCTCATTGTACTGTTCTGTTTGAACAATTTCACATACCTAAAATAGGAAGTTAATAATAGAATAGAATAAACCAGATTGGAAGAAACCATCAAGACCATCGCGTCCAACCTATCAACTAGTCCAACCCACCTAATCAACTAAACCATGGCACCAAGCACCCCATCAAGTCTCCTCCTGAACACCTCCAATGACGGTGAATCCACCACCTCCTTGGGCAGCCCATTCCAATGGGCAATCACTCTCTCTGTGCAGAACTTCTTCCTAACATCCAGCCTAAACCTCCCCTGGTGCAGCCTGAGACTATGTCCTCTTGTTCTGGTGCTGGTTGCCTGGGAGAAGAGACCAACCTCCGCCTGTCTACAACCTCCCTTAAGGTAGTTAAGCCAAAGAATAAACTTCTGCTTAGTATTATATTTACCTTAGATGAGAGCAAGTTGCTTCAATTGTATCTGTGCACAGAGAAATCAAATTATTTTGTCACAGTGGCAAAAAACATTCATGGCTGCTAGGCCACAGCGGTTCCCATGAGCTTTTTTTTTGTGAGGGTATTTTTGTACTATGTAAATCTGCTTTGCATCTGAAGACAAAGGACAATTACATGTAGAACCATAGACCAGTCAGTGTTTGGATGAAGGCAGCTCTTCAAATCTCAAATCTCTTCAAATTTGAGGCATAGGAAGTTCCATGGAAACAGAAGGATTAATTGTTTCACTGTGAGGGTGACAGAACATTGAAACAGGCTGTCCAGGGTGGATTGCGGAGTCTCCCTCTCTGGAGATATTCAAGACTGGTTCCTGTATGACCTGGTATATGTGATCCTGCTTTCACAGGGGGATTGGACTAGATTATCTCTCGAGGTCCCTCCCAGCCCCTGACATTCTGTGATTCTGTGATTCTGTGAAATCTCATCAGACTGAAGTGCTGCATGGGAAATTTGCATTCTAGTGTTATTCATTTGCATTCTAGTGTTATTCATAATTTTGGAAGGATGTAAAATTTAGAATGGGCCACTTGCAATGAGCAAAATTAATCTCTTGTGAACAAAAGATGAATATTTTTTGGTTCACAAGGTAAGAAAAATCTCCTATTAATCTTGTTAATTTACTACAACAGTGTCATGCATCTTCGTTCATTTCTACAAAGATCATGGGGTTATGTGGGTTATATGTTTTTGCCATATCCAGTTTAATTTGCCTGTGTAAATCAAACAACGACTTAGATATGAACAGTGGGTTACACACATCAGGTCACAAAAATAAACCAGTTATACAACATAAAAAATGTGAAGAGCTGTAATTTTATTTTCAGCAACAGATTTGCAACATTTCTGAGAAAACTGTAGTGACCTTATTTCAAATAAAAGGATAAGACTACCCCAATAAATGCTGTCTCTGTAATTAAATAGTTCCTTTTTTCAACTCTTTCACATGGCTGTGATTACTTGTGATATATCATAATGGTTAACAGCTTGCACTGTTTGCCTGGTTGTTTCTTATTTTCTGTAGGCAACTGTACACACAAAGCAAACAAATGGCAATTTCCCTTGAAAATTTGCACAAAATAGTTCCTCAAGGAATGAAACATAAAGTGAAGAAACAAGATTTAAAAAAATACTGTACTAAGTGTACACAAAACATTGGAATTTTCAGAGGTCTACTGCATAAACTTACCCATTGTTTTTGTTGTCATTGAGTGGAAAAATACTGAGCTGAACACAGAAATTTATTCAATAAGAATATCTTTTTAAATTGTTTTTGTCTTACATAATGCATTTCCCTGTGTGCAGTATGTGAGTAATACCAGAATTTATCTCTCTCAGGTCAGTGCTTAAACCTGTTTTTTCTTTTGTATAAGTTTTTAGTTCACTCACTAAATCTCTCTTCACCCTTTATTTCATATAAATGAGGGATTTACATTAGTTCAGCACTCTTTATCACTGTTCAATGGGAACACCATTTTTCTTGTAATTTGTTTTCCATGAAGTAAAGCAAAACTGTCAGCTTATTACAATAACTGTTTCAAGACCCGTTTTGTAAATTTTCAGTGGTTTAATGTTTTTAAATACTTACAAAGTGCCCAGCATTCTATAAGCTAGGTATAGAAGAAAAAAATAACTGAAAGTTGGTCAACTACTTTTAAAACTCTCTGAAAAATACATTTGTCAAAGAGAATAAATAAAAAGAGAGTATGTTCTTCTTTTATTATGACAACAAAGCTAACAAAAAGTCAACATATATTTTGGTCACTGAAACATGTATCCAAAGTTGTAAATATTTAGCTATTAAAACTATATTTTGTTTTATGATCTCCCTCCCACTATATTTCCTATTCACCTAAGAGTTTTAAATTATTGACATCACTAGTCAGTCTGGCACTGTGCACTGTATTTGTGTTGGAGTTTGTACACTCATTGGTGTACAACACGGGGTGAGATAGTTTAGAAGGGCTTATAGCGAGAGGATGATGGGCAATATTTTTATACTGGACCAGGGTAGATTCAGGTTGGATTTAAAGAAGAAGGTATTTACCTTGAAGCTAGAAAAATGCTGAAACAGATTGTCTGGGGATGTGGTTGAAACCCTGTCCCTGTAGACAGACTTGATCTGGCCCTGACTTGATCTGGCCCTGGGCAGCCTGGTCAGATTGAAGGTGTCCTTGTTCATTGCAGGGGGGCAGGTCAAGATGGCTGTTGTGGGTCCCTTCCAACCCAATGCAGTTCGAATCTGTGAGTAGAGATGGAGGCCACTGAAATGAGTTATATGGTTACAAGAGTGAATTTCAAGTCCAAACGTGCATTTGTCACAAGATTTAACTTGCTGGTATCACGTATCTGCTATTAAGCAGGGCTTTACTGAACTAAAATGCTTGGGCCTATGCTATTTCAGTAACCACAGGTTTTAAGTTGCAAATATATAGCCCAAGGAACCATGTAAAAATAGTTGCTTTTATGGCCCTTACATCTTCTGTGTTGTATCTTTCCTGCTGTTCTTTTTGTTCTTTTCAAGCATTTCAAATTTTTCTCTCTGCACATCTGCTCTCAAGGTTTCCAGCCCTTCTTTATCTTGTGTCTTTTTTCTTGCTCTGTAAAACCACTGACTCTTTTATCTGGTGTTTTCTACTTACTATTGACCAGAATCAGAAAAATTATTCAATGCAGTTTAAGGGTTTGATGCATGCATCTCATCCTCTATTTCTTTGCTTGCAAGCACATCCTGAACAGTCATCATTTGTCATTGTATACCAGCAATCTGCAGCCATCAATTTGCAAGGTAAGGTTTGCTACTGAATTGTTTATCTCAGATATTACATACATTGAATTCAAGGGGTGTAATTTCTTAATCACAGGAAAAAACCACATTCCACATGGAAAAGTTTTGGGGCCCTTAAGCTAGGAATCTGGTTCCCAGGTTTCTCTCTGGCATAGAGGTAGATTTTGCTGTCACTGTTTATATTTCTCCTTAGTAAAAGCAACTTAGCTACACTAATAGTTTTTAGCCGAAATCTCATTTGAAATAATGCATTGATGATTTTTATTCTAGCAGTGTTAGGATGCCTATTTTTTTCTATTTCTCTTGACTATATGTAGGAAAACAAAACTAAAACTTAATCAATTTGATTTTTTTTTTTTCTTTTGGGCATTATAAGCACAGCCACGGATAACAATCACTTCCTTAAAGACCTTTGAAGACCGAAACTAACATTTAAATTCCTAAACTAGGAATGCATCTACCTGCTGCTCAGACAACCATTTAATATGAACAGGTCATGTTCTGAAATTATATTAAATTGTGAACATACCGGTATCAAGGAATGTGTTGCTGTGGTAGTTTCAGGCTGTGCCTAGAAAATTTTCCATAGATCTTGAGCAGAAAGTAGTAGAATGTAAATAAATCACCATTGGATGTGAAAAGAAAAATAACTATAAGCTCTAAATAATCCCACTGGACAGATGATAAACATAAAAAGTTAGATTGGTAAACTAACTTGCTCTCTTTTTGCTTCCTCTACTCTGGCTGGTGCTTCTTTGGTTTTTGCTCACCTTGGCTGCATTGTTTTGTTGCGGCTAGGTACTAACAAACAACTCTCCACTCTTCTCTCTCCTCTGCTGTGTACAGGGCAGTAGGGAAGGGGAGAGGGAGTGGGGAAGCTGTTAGTAGCCCCCAGGTTGTCCAGGGGGGTTCTTGTGTTCTTTATAAATTGCAAATACCAGTGAATATTGTAAACATTGTATATTTTGTACATATTAATTTTGTTTCATTTTAGTTTGTAGTTTTGCTTGTAAATACAACTTCATTTGCTTCCAACTGAGCTGGTCTGGCAATTTTTGATTGGAGGGTAATTTCAACCCACCACAGTTGTATAAAAAATACATTTAGGAACAGTGTAGATAAGATAAAGAAAAAAAATATTTCAAACTTATTATGTTAATTTTCTTCACTCTGTATTCTCCCTGTTTATAAGAGAAAAATAAATAAGTCCTTGTAGGATGTGTTTCATCTCATCATAAGATAAATTTGTAAAACAGTTAAAGAAAAGGATGTACAGTACTGTCCTTTTTTCCCATTAAACAACTTTAAAAATTCACTGTAACATTTCAGCCCTCTAAGTTACATAGTTTCATAGTTTCATAGTTTCAGTTAGGGTTGGAAGGGATCACAAAGATCATAGTGCGTGAATTACAGTATTTGGTTGAACAGACATTTTGACACCTATTCCAGTGAGTCAAGATTATTGCTCGTACCCTATTGCAAAAGTAAATCATCATCCCACTTTTCCTTTTTTTCACTGTATAATGCCATTTATGACACTGCATTGAATTGAAATTCATAGCCTTATTTAGGTCCTCTAATTTATTTTTTTCTGGAGATACTGAATTACTTAGATATCAGAAAGACTGAACACTAAAAATCTCCCTTCATTCACAGGGGAGATACACTTCAACAAGAAGCCTGTGATGAAATCAAATCTGTTTTGGATCAGACTATACTGAATAATTTGTATGTTTTGTTCTATTTCATACTACAGTAAACATATTAGTAAATAAGTGTATTCACACCCATACTCAAATATATATAAAAATATATTTCGATCTCAACTACTCACTTAGTAGAACAATCATGTCTTGGTAGAAAAAAAACCACAAAAACCCAAAACAAATCAAGAAAACAACAAAAACAGATTTTAGTTTTACAATGCTATCAGTCTTCTCTGATGAACTTCTAAAGTAATCTAGGAAAGACATGCTCATTAGAGTCTCATTACTGGGCTGGGTAATTGCTATTCATATCAGAAACACAAATCACAAGAAAGGCTTAATGAACCAACCTTTTAAATTCTCAGACAGACAGCTATGTAGTATCTGCCACTAAGTCATGTAAAGAGTACCCAGGAAATTACAAAACTGTAAAGCCTCGTTGAGGATATTTTGCTGTATTTCTGCCTGTAGGAAAAGGATTTTTTCCCCCTGCTATCATCTGTTTATGAATACTTTCTCCCATCTAGTGTGCAGTGAGTCAAAATACAGAAAATCTGTAATTTCCTACAGCAGATAATTTCAAATACTAATAGACTTTAGTGCTACAAACTTTATTCTTTCTGCTGAGTCTTTCTTTTTCTTGGTTTTATCCTCTCACTTACTAACTCTAAGTTTTTATTCATCTGTCTGCTTTAAACTGATCATAGTTTCATAGTTTCATAGTTTCATAGTTTCAGTCAGGGTTGGAAGGGACCACAAGGATCATCTAGTTCCAACCCCCCTGCCATGGGCAGGGACACCCCACACTAGATCAGGCTGCCCAGAGCCTCATCCAGCCTGGGCTTAAACACCTCCAGGGACGGGGCCTCAACCACCTCCCTTGACAACCCATTCCAGGGCTTCACCACCCTCATGGTGAAGAACTTCCTCCTCACATCTAGCCTGAATCTCCCCACCTCCAGCTTCGTTCCATTCCCCCTAGTCCTATCACTCCCTGATAGCCTGAAAAGTCCCTCCCCAGCCTTCTTGGAGGCCCCCTTCAGATACTGGAAGGCCACAAGGAGGTCACCTTAGAGCCTTCTCTTCTCCAGACTGAACAGCCCCAACTCCTTCAGTCTGTCCTCATAGGAGAGGTGCTCCAGCCCTCTCATCATCCTCGTGGCCCTTCTCTGGACACGCTACAGCACCTCCAGATCCCTCTTGTAATAGGGGCTCCAGAACTGGACACAGTACTCCAGGTTGGGTCTCACCAGAGCCGAGTAGAGGGGGAGAATCCCCTCCCTTGACCTGCTGGCCACACTTCTCCTGATGCAGCCCAGGATCTGATTGGCTTTCCGGGCTGCAAGTGCACATTGAGAGCTCCTGTTGAGCTTCTTGTCCACCAGCACCCCCAAGTCTCTCTCCTCTGGGCTGCTCCCCAGCCAGTCACTGCCCAGCCTGTATTTGTGCCTGGGATTGCCTCAAATGTGCCTGGGATTGCCTTGAATCTATCACCACAGATGATTACTGCCCATCACCTGTCCTCCTGATGACCTAATTCTCACAGAATCACAGAATCACCAAGGTTGGAAGAGACCTCAAAGATCATCAAGTCCAACCTGTCACCACAGACCTCATGGCACCAAGTGCTACATCCAGTCCCCTCTTGAACACCTAATTCTCCTTCCTTATCCTCCTGATAATTACAAAAATAATAGATGTAGTCATGATTCAGCAAAGAACATAAACACTGATTAATATTAAGAAGATATTCCTCATGTTCTTAGTATTACTAAGGAAATGTTAATTATCATGATACTTGACTTACTGTTAAGGAGGTACTTTTGTCTGCTCTTCACCACTAAAGTACTAAACCAGTTGTCAGTGATCACATAATGCAAACAACAGTCTTATCCGGTATTCCTTAGCACCACTCCAATACTTTGCTAGGTGAAAAGGAGAGCTGGTGCTTGTGAAATCAGACTTCAAACTTAACACAGAGAATAGACTTAACAATCTTAACACAGAGACCAGAAAATACCAAAAGGATATCCTCTCCTTTTTTCCTGCATAGGAATTATTCAAGGCATGAAGACAACTTCCTAGGCAATGCAATGATTTTGCAGTCAAGCTTGTAAGTACACTGCTGTTGACAGCTTTTAAATGTTTCATCAGTTACATACTACAATGTGGAGGGACATATTTGGTAAATATTTGATGAATGTCATGAAGACAAGGACAGAGCTATATTTCTAAGAACTTTAAAATTAATAAAACAAAATTGCAGATTTTATTTTTTTTGAGTACCAATCTTCTGTTTCCTAAAAAATCCCAAGGGGTACCACAGGGAATGTTTACAATGACAGGCACATTGAACTGCATTCATGATGTTACTTTTGGAAAGGAAACAGTGTTATTTTAATCTCACTGGACACTTTCATGCAATTTAAAATGACTGAGATAATATATGTTCTTCATAATTCCAAGATATGTTCACCATAAGCCTAGAAGCGTGATTTTACTAATACATGTTTACTGTCCTGGTGGGGAAAAAACGTAAAAAATTAGAATTTTCTTTGTCAATTGAATATTTTTGCTCTATGGTGAAGAAAGTATGGCTCTGATATTTAAATAGTGGATCTTTTAATTTCTAAAGCACAGTCAATGTTTTCAGATAAAAATTACTTTAAAAATAAATGTATCAGATTATAATCCTATCAGTAAAAGAAAATAAAAATTAAGGCGGATACCATTAGAAAGGAATAAGATTAAGGATCTCAATATGAGATCAATTAATCAAACTAAAATTGTTGTCCTTAATTGCAATTCATATTCATGTATGCCACTAGTTTATGGTCACCTTTCCCATAGTGCCTAGTCATCAATTATATTTGATTTTATGTATGTAATGGTAAAAAATTACCAGGAAAAAAAAAAGTCATTATTTCTCTTTTGTTCACTTTTGTGTATAATTATATATATAATATTTTCCATGTAGTCTTAACTCTATTTATGCAATCTTTTTATAGAAATCAGTAATAATTTCTTAGCTAGACATTCTAAAGTTTTGTTAAGCATACCTAACTCAATTTTAATAATGCCTGTGCGTGTGTACAATTAGTCTTCTTACATTGATACATTCTCACCACTTGTGGAAATACAAAGAATCAGGTTCTCCAGAAAACAGCCAAGAAAGATAGCCTTCTCCTTCATCCTTACTGGTCCCATCTTCTCTCACATTATGCATGGGACTGCCTTGCATAGTTTACAAATAAAGTTTCTTTGAATTCTCTTTATAGCTGTGTGATGGGTTAATGCCCATCATGGAAGCAGGGGAGGGAGGGCTTGCAAGTGTTTTGCCCTCCCCACAGGGCATTTTCCCCCTGGGAAACTGAGTCTGTTCCACTCCCCCTCCCTGCCCAACTAAGGTATGAAAGGGAGGACACTGGAGCCATTATCTTCTTGGCTCCTGCCTTTCCTGGACAAGAGCTAATCCAGCTGCCTTCGTGCTTTCTCTGCCATGTGGTCAGGCCTGAGCCTTCTCCCTGCTACCTCTGCACCTCTTCAGAGAGACTGGTTTTGTATTCTGTTTTTCTTTCCTCCCATCCATCCTTGTTCTTTGCCCTTGTGAACCTTACCTCTAATGATGGATTTGTTTTTCCTCTTTTCCTTTGCTTTTTCCTCTCTGTTGGGAGGAAGGAGCAGGGAGTGAGGGAGGGATTCTCAGCCTTGCCCCCATCTGAGCTCTTAAGTCCCAGTTAAGGCTCAAACCACCACAATCTGGCTGAAGAAAAAAAAATTATTTTTAAAATTTAAAAAAAATATTTATTTTATTTATTTTATTTAATTTTATTTATTGATGTAGGTAAATATACAATACAATACAATACAATACAATACAACAGGTTGGAAGAGACCTTCAAGATCATCACGTCCAACCCATCAACCAATCCAACCCACCCAAATCACAACACAGTACCATACAGTACAATACAGTACAAAAGAGTACAATACAGTACAATACAGTACAATACAACCCACCTAAACAACCAAAAAACTAAACCCTGGCACCAAGCACCCCATCAAGCCTCTTCTTGAACACCTCCAATGAAGGTGACTCCACCACTTCCACAGGCAGCTGATTCCAGTGGGCAATCACTCTCTCAGTATAGAACTTCTTCCTAACTTCCAGTCTAAACCTGCCCTGGCGCAGCCTGAGACTGTGTCCTCTTGTTCTGGTGCTGGTTGCTTGAGAGAAGAGACCAACTCCCTCCTGGCTACAACCACCCTTCAGGTAGTTGTAGAGAGCAATAAGGTCTCCCCTGACCCACCTCTTCTCCAGGCTAAACAATCCCAGCTCCCTCAGCCTCTCCTCATAGGTCTTGTGCTCAAGGCCTCTCACCAGCCTTGTTGCCCTTCTCTGGACATGTTCAAGTGTCTCAATGTCCTTAAACTGAGAGGCCCAGAACTGGACACAGGACTCAAGGTGTGGCCTAACCCAATACTGAGTACAGGGGCACAATGACACTTCCCTGCTCCTGCTGGCCACACTATTCCTAATGCAGGCCAGGATGCCATTGGCCCTCTTGGCCACCTGGGCACACTGCTGGCTCATGTTTAGGCAGCTGTCAATCAGCACCCCCAGGTCCCTCTCTGGCAGCTCTCCAGTCACTCCGACCCCAGCCTGTAGCTCTGCATGGGGTTGTCATGGCCAAAGTGCAGCACCCAGCACTTGGATTTGTTAAATGCCATCCTGTTGGACTCTGCCCATCTGTCCAGTCAGTCAAGGTCCCTCCACAGTGCCCTTCTGCCCTCTAACAGATCAACATCTGCTCCCAACTTGGTGTCATCTGCAAATTTGCTGATGACTGACTCAATCCCCTCATCCAGATCATCACTGAAGATATTAAAGAGGATGAGGCCCAGCACTGATCCCTACACCACTTGCGTCATCCACCATTTGCATCAAGAAGTTATCATCAATGCATTGGAGGAACCTCTGGATTGGGAATGGCTGGCTGAGTAAGTCTTCCAGCAGTAGTTAAAATCCCCTATAAGAACCAGGGCCTGTAATTACAAAAAGAACTCCGTGCAAGGAATATTTTTATCACTGCACTCACTGCCTAGCATCAGGTTAAAATTTATGGTTATCCAAAAAGTACTTTTACTTAATGTACAACCTTTATAATTAGTATCTTTATGAACAGCAGATTGTTTTCAGTTTAGTTATTTACAGAGTATGCATGACAATGACTAAGATTCCTCCTGAAACAAAATCTTTGTATTGTAAATTATTTTTGATGAAACCACTCCCTGGATTTTCATTAAACAAGAAATTACTTTGTAAATTAAACTACTTACCATACCAAATGGTATCACTATGATACCTTATTTCAGAAGTGTTAATCAGAGAGAATGTAAATTTGAGTGCCGTTCTCTGGTCTAGAAATCTAATTGAAATGATCGGTAGGAAATTCTTATTTCTCTTTCTTTTGAACCCATTCTGAAAGCTGTATAAAATTATATAACAGTCTAAGAATTAAGCGGGGAGATAGTAACTGACATTTCAGATCTACTAATACTATAGCTGTATATCAGATAATTTTATATCTCAATACATTTATTAATCTAGAAAAAATATAATTTGAAGAAGTGGGATTTTAATAACAACATTCATATTAAATTATTTTATGAGTAAAGAAAACCTCTTGCCAATGCTGCTTTATTTTTTTAAAATTATTTTTAATAATGTAGTAGTTTTAAGCTCTGCCTTTATAATTTTGTTCCAGATTTTGCGCAGAAAAGTAGGAAAATATAAATAAATCACTATTGGGTGTAAAAAGGAAAACAAAAGATAATTCTAACCAATTTAATTGGAGAAATATCTGCTATAAGACTGCTTGTACCAAAACATTATGGGGGTTTCTCTTCTCTGCTCGTGTCACTCGGGAGTGATTAACTTGCTTCTGCTGACCTTGGCTGCATTATTTTGGTTAAGTCTAACTGCTGTTTTCTCTGTGCTTCTTTCTCACTTTTGGAGAAGGGGGGTGGGGAGGCAGAGGGACAGCTTCTCTTGTTTTTTTATTGACCAGGAGGTTTTTTGTGTTATTTGTTAATTGTAAATATCTGTAAAATATTATAAATACTGTATATTTTGTACATATTCATTGCATTCCATTGCAAATTGTAGTTTTGCCTGTAAATACATCTTCCACTTGCTTCCAACTGAGTTAGTCTGCTAAAGTTAATGTTAGAGGGGGTGTAATGGTTTGGGAGACCAATTCTGCCACCACCAGTAAAAGA
The DNA here is from genome assembly GCA_015227895.2 of Colaptes auratus. Lineage (NCBI taxonomy): Eukaryota > Metazoa > Chordata > Aves > Piciformes > Picidae > Colaptes > Colaptes auratus. Next base: position 11,906,639 of record CM026897.1, on the reverse strand, counting down.
AAAGACTCAGAAAAAGGGATTGCAAAAAAAATGGTGGAAAGTTTAAATGGAAAAAAAAACAATGAAAGTTTTGCAGAAAACCACAAGCACTGTGACAAAGAGAGAGAGAGATCCCAAAACATACCTAAGAACATCCCATCCCCACCTGGGGGTACACTCAAACCCCACCCCCAGGGCTCTTTCTTCCCCCCCAACCCAGCCTTGAGCCTAGGCAGGCCCAAGGGAGGCAGCTCACGCTATTTTACCTAGGCAGCGGCGGGGGATGAAAAGAGGAAGTGAAGACCCCATGCTGATGTATTATAGGGGAGCAGGGCATTATGGGAATGGAATACCTGGTTTCCTGTGACCCCCCCAGTGGGCTGGACCCTTTTGGGACCTCCCAGGTATGGCCTGTGCAGTGGCATCCAGGCTAGCACCAGACTAAACCACCACAGGGGGGAGGAAATTTCAACCCACCACAAACAAGTGAGAAAGCTACACATGGAAAAAAAATATAATTTTAAATCCTTAAGAATATCACATAACTACAGTGCTGCCATTTTTATGAGAAAGGTACATCCTTGTTTTATTAGGCTGGCAGTGTTATTTTAAGATGATGGATTATTTGGAACTGTTACATCCCATCACATCATGCAAATGCCAGGTATGACATATAGGCTCAGTTTAAGCCAGTGAGAGTTTTTCCACTGATTTCAGTGGGGTAGGATTTCTGCCCATGAATTCAGTTTTCTTATCTTGTTTTGACTTCATAGACAACCAAAAGCAAAGGCTGATGGATGAGTAGCATGTAGCCAGTAGTAGCCCTGGGAAGTACCATAACACATCTAAATCACAACATCTTTCTTTTTCTTTCTTTTTTTTTTCCATCCCTCCAGGAGTTAGTCATCTGCAAAAGTATTCAATTGCTTTACCCTTCTTATTTATTCCCTTAGCAACTTCACTACATTAAATAGTAGGGTCATAGACTACTTATTTCCAGCCTATTCCTCATATAAGACTTTCCTATCTGGGAAAATAATGAGAACTCTACATGCTTTATGCTAAGAAGACATAATCACAGAAACATTCAGGTTGGAAAAGACCTTCAGGATCACCAAGTCCAACCTATAACCCTACTCCACAAGATTCACCTCTAAACCATATCACATCCAAATGATCGTTAAGCACATCTGGGGTTGGTGATTCAACCACCTCTCTGGGCAACCCATTCTGATCCCTGACCACTCTTTCTGAGAAACTTTTTTTTCCTAATGTCCAGTCTAAACCTACCCAGCTGCCATTCCTTCTTGTTCTATAACTTAGTACCTGTGAGAAGAGGCTAGCACCAGCCTCTCCACAACTTCCTTTCAGGTAGTTTTAGAGAGCGATGAGGTATTCCCTCAGCCCCCTCTTTTTCGAACTCAACAGCCCCAGTTCTTTCAGTTGCTCTTCATAAAATTTATTCTCCAAGCCCTTCAACAGCTTTCTTGCTTTCCTCTGTACTTGCTCCAGCACCTCCACATCTCTCTTATATTGAGGTGCCCAAAACTGGACACAATACTCAAGCTGAGTACAAGGGAACAATCACCTCCCTACTCCCGCTGGACACAGCATTTCTAATCCAAGTTAGTAGGCCATTGGTCTTCCTGGCCACCTGGGCACACTGCTGCCTCATATTCAGTTGCTTGTTGATTAGAACTCCCACGTCTCTTTCTGCCAAAAATTTTCCAGCCACACTTCCCCAAGCCTGTAGTGTTGCTTGTGGTGGTGTGACCTGGCATTTGGCCTTGATGAAGGTCATCCCATTAATGTTGGCCCATTGATCCAATCTATCCAAGTCCCTCTGTAAAGCCTCCCTACCCTTTTGCAGATCAATACTCTCACCTGTGAACTTACTGATGACACACTCCATGTCTTCATCAACATCACTAATAAAAATGTTAAACAGAAGTGGTCCAAACACTGAACCCTGAGGAACACCACTTGTGACCAGTCACCAGCTGGCTTTAACTCCATTCACCACCACTCTTTGGGCCCATTTGTCCAGCCAGTGCTTTATCCATCAAAGCATGTGCTCATTCAAGCCATGAGCAGCCAGTAAATTCATAGGTTTTTCTAGACTACAAATGTACCTGTACAAGCTCTTCAACATGAATGACAGAACACTGTAAGCTCCTGCCATTTATCAGTGATGGTCATGAAGGGAGGTGTATCTTGATCATTCTCCTCCAACAAGTTTAAATAACCTTTACCATTGAACAAGTATCATATATGACTTTAAAAATATTTTAGTTTTATTTTTTTGTCAAAATTTTCAGTGTTTCATCTTTTTTTTTCTTCCCTTTTTCTTTTCTCTGGATGTTTTAGAGGAATAGGTAGAGGATGGGAGAGAACAGTGTTTCTAAACAAACTTTGGGTTTCAGCAATTATACTAAATTTGTTTAGTTTTTATTTTCCTCAAATGCTTGTGACAGTTTTAGGCTGTGCCTTTAAGAAAGGGGCAGTTTCTGGAACACTCTGGCTGAATGTTTTGGTGTCATAATGAAAACAAAGATAGTCTAATTTCATTGGAAGATTGGTAGAATGCAACTTTAAATTTTATCTTTAGTTCAGTTTGAATCTCAGTCAGTTCTGTCTCTTTCAGTCTTTCTGAGCAACAGCTATTTTCTGTCTGTGCTGGCGGGTGCTGACCTTCAACTAACCAGATAAGAAACTAATTCTTGCATATGCTCTGAGCTAACAGAATTTCCTCCTTAATAATTACCTTTCACCTCTCTAACCCTTTTTGGGAAAAAAAAGGGGGGAAGAGGGATAAGGGGGATTGTGGGATCCCACCTCGCTGGAGGAGGGAAAGGTCTTCTGTGTTATGTTTTTTGCTGTATATTTCTGTATATATTGTAAATACTGTATATTGTATATATATTCACTGCATCTCATCCTGCTTGTAAATATAGCTTTATCCATTTTCGCTTCTCTGACTGAGTTAGCCGTGGTTTCTTTGTTTGTGTGTGTGAGAACTGAACCTCTCACCACCACAATGCTGTTGCTGAAAGCAGACAGACTGACATCCATTGAACTGAAATTATAGGACCAGTAAAATATTCTGACTGGTTTTCAAGACTGACTGGCCTGGAGTTCCCTGGTTCCTCCTTCTTACCCTTTTTGAAAATGGGAGCAATGTTTGCCCTTTTCCATTCTGTGGGGACTTCCCCAGTCTGCCATGACTTTTGGAATAGAATAGAGAGGGGTTTAGCAACCTCCTCTGCCAGTTCTCTCAGCACCCGTGGGTGTATCCCTTCGGATCCGATGGACTTGAACACTTTCAGGTTCTTCAGGTGATCACGAACCTGAGCTTCACTTAGGATGGGCAGTTCTTCCTCCCTGTCCCTGGCATCGTCTGCCATGACTCCAGGAGTGTGGCTGGAGGCCCTTGCAGTGAAGACTGAGGTAAAGAAATTATTGAGTAGCTCAGCCTTTTCCACATCACTTGTGGCCATTTCACCAATTTCCTTTCTGAGGGGAAATAATAATGCCCAAATTTAAGAAAATAGTATTTTCTTAACAGTTTGACTACCTTCATTCCATTTCCTATAGGACAATAAATAAAACTGACCTTTCATTTGATTTATAAAAACTGACTGATGGTGAAAATGGTACATGGAAATTTTTTAACCCCTCTTATTTTTGTGATCTGGTAGTGAATCTTTCTTCTATGGTAAATTAATGAAATGGTTTAATATGATATGGAAAGTGCTTCCATGGAAGTTGCAATTCTCCCTGAAAGTATTTCTTTTTCACTGTGTAAATGAAAAATTACCAGTTTCAAAATATCATGTTTCTAATTTAGTGTCTGAATCCAAGGTAGATAATAGGATCAATAATATCTGTCATGACTCACACATATATGATCATTTCTTTCTTGTTTTATTCCTTTTGCATCTGAAACCTTTTCAACCTCCAGGAGTCATGGCTGTACATGATATATAATTGGCATTTGTATGTTCTGTATGTTATGTAGCAGCCAAAGCCACACTAAAGAAATTCTTCAGTATTATGATGCTATATTTATTGAATATAGCAAAAAGTATGAAAAGCATAGTTTGAAACCAGTGTTAAAGTCAGCCTATCTGTGTTCACAAAGAAGTAGCTAGAATAGTAGACAATTCTGAAGAACGATACTTCAAATATCAGGGAATTCTCATAAACACTGCACTACAAACTGCCCTGTTATTCCTCAGGCTATTTTTAGTGCTATGATTTTATTGAGTTTTGGTACCTAGGTCTACACTGACAAAAAAGTCTTCCAGAGTTTTATGAACACACTGAAACAGCTAAAAAGAAATAAATTTCACCTTCGCCTCTTCTGTCTATTTCTCAGTTTCTTATGGAAATGCTCCTTCCATTGTGGGTGAAGTGGGGACAGCCATCTCAGTGGGAATTAAGCGTGAAATGCTGTTGCAGTTTGGGCTGGGTGCCCTCTGCTACATGAGGTGCTTCCTGTGTCCAGAGGTCCAGCCCAATGGGTGGACACAGGAAATTAGGTATTTCTACCATAATTCTCTGCACCACCACTATAAGATCTAGTGCGAGCTCTGGCACCTCCTCTTTCTTCCTCGCCATCGCCCGGTAACTGGGGGAGATGTTGTCTCCCGGCCATGGGCCTGGCTAGGCCCAAGGCCACGGGGGGATGGGCAGTCTCAGATCTGGCCAGCTGAGACTAGCCTAGAGTGGGGAGGGGGGAAGAAGGAGCCCTGGGGGTCTTGGATGTACCCCCAGGTGGGGATGGGATCTCTCTGGGTATGTTTTGGGATTTTTTCTTTTGTCACTGCTTCTGGCTCTCTCTGTAAACATTCACTGCTTTTTCATTTAAACTTTCCATCACTTTTGCAATCCATTTGTCTGAGTTGTTTTTTTGCCCGTAGTGGGGAGGGGGGCTGCCTCAACCCACTACAAATGCAATCAGATATTTTGTAAAAATGTATTTAATTTTTCATGTGCATTTTCTGATACTTTTAAATACCTAATATCCTCTGAAAAAAACAAAGTCAGCTGGGATCCTGTATGCTTTTTTTTTTTTTTTTTTAATAAATATATATAAAAGGTGTTGAAACATTTAGTTCCCTTCAGTGTCAGGTTAAAAAAACAAACAAACAAACAAACAAAAGGATCTAAATGAAGTAAGTTACAACTGAGTCATAACACCTTATTGGGATACAACTGATCATGACAATGATCATAAATTATATGATAATTATCTTAGAAAAAGGCATGTGTTCTTTTCATCATACACTACAAATTCTTACTAGGTTTTGCCTTCTCCCTGCCTGAATGGGACAAATACTATAAATTAAAAATGCATTAAGGGCTGCTGAAAGACAGGAAATCACCACAAGTTCCCAAGAAAATCCAGTTTGCATATTAGGGTGCTTCTGTGTCTTTGTTTTTAGATGATTTTAGAGTGACTCAGGGCTAATAGATATTTTTAATACTTTGCTAACTTAGGTATGCAGCTGTGTATTGAATGACAACTAGCTGATGCCTTACTGGATGTAATATATCTGAAAAAGTACTCTTGACATGGTTGACATATATTACTCATATAAAAGGCATCATTGCTAAACTGTCTGAACATGAAACAAAGTTCACTTAATACTGCTGAATGAGCTGATCAGGCAAGAGTCCTCCAGCTGTCCATATTCCAGCAGTAAACACAGCTAAGAGGAGAATTACAGGGAGAGACCAGGAAATATATAATATACCTTTCAACCGAACAGAACTTAGTGGAGCCACTATAGGCTCTAATGTTTAGTTTTTGAAAGTACTTTGAAGCAATTGAAGTTTTGGCTTAATAGGAATTATCATACTCTTTATCACTTAACTATATGAAACTCACAGTTAAGGCTTAGCAAAATATAGTTTTAAATATAAGCATGTTAAACTGATGTCTCCGTTTCAAAGCTGCAATAAGAGACAATGTGAATATGGCTCAATCAGTTCATCTCGGAAAAAAACAATGCGATTCATTTGCTTCTAACTGAGTTGGTCTGGCAAAGTTAATGCTGGGGGGGAAACTTCAACCCACCACACTATTATAGCCAGAATATCATCTGTCATCGTATATATGCACAGTAACTGGAACATACATTCAGTGCAATAAAATTTATTTTATAGAAGACATTTTCTTCTCTCAAGTAGCTCTGTTAACATGCACTTATTCATCTAAGCCCTCTTTCTGTATTTTTTACTGAAGTTTCTTTTTATTTTTTATTTTTTAATTTGTTCTGAGGGAACTTTTACTGGAGTTTACCAAGTCCTGAAACTCAAGTCAGGGCATCTGACTACTAGGCAAAATGGAGAAGTCTGATTCTATCATGCCACACTGAACAATGTGTTGTCTCTGGCCCATGTTCTTAAAACCAGAAATAATTCTTCTTTCTACAAAGCATCCCATGGTCAGAGTAAAGAGAAATATCCCATGGGCACAATTAAGAGGAAAAGACAAGTGCTTGTCACTGGGGACTCACTCCTGAAGGGTGGTGAGGGTCCTGTATGCAGACCTGATCCACTCTTTAGGGAAGTCTGTTGCCCACCTGAGGCCAGGTCTAAGGATGTAGTAAGAAAACTTCCTATCCTGGTCCACCCAACTGACTACTATCTGTTGATGGTTTTCCAAGAAGGTGATAATGAAATTTCCACAAGAAGTTTGAGAGCAATGAAGAAGGATTGCAGAGCCTGGGGACAAATGGTGAAGGAGTCAGGAGCACAAGTAGTATTTGCTTCTGTCCCCCCCACTAGCTATGCCTAATGATGCCATAAACATGAAAATCCACCAGATTAAAGCCTAGCTGTGGGACTGGTGGAAAGATCACACAGCCAAGCGTAAACAATCCAAAAGGTTCCTGCAGTGCATTAATGACAACCTTCTCCTGCAGGTAGTTGAAGAACCAACAAGAAGTGCAATGTTGGATCTGGTATTAACAAACAAAGAAGGACTGGTTGTAGATGTTAAGGTTAGGGGAAATCTTGGTTGTAGTGACCATGACAAGTTAGAATTGAATATCAACAGACGATGAAACAGGGTCATAAGAAAAATGTCAGCCTTGGAATTTAAGAGTGCTAACTTTGCTCTCTTCAAGACTCTACTTAGAAATATCCAGTGAGCTAGGGCTCTAGAAGCAAGAGGGGCCCAAGAAAGCTGGTTAATAATCAAACATTAGCTCCTCCAGGCTCAAGAAATAATGTATTACCTTGACAAAAAAAAATCAAGTAAGGGAGGCAGAAGACCTGCATTGAGATAAGTAAGGAGTTCTAAAAAAAATAAAATAAAAAGGCTTACAATATGTGGAAAAGTCTGGTCAGTTGGGAGGATTATAGAAATATAGCCAGAGAATGTAATGCAACAAAGAAGTCCAAGGCTCTCTTGGAACTTGGTCTTGCCAGGGGTGTGAAAGAGAACAGGAAGTGTTTTTCAAATACATCAATGATAAAAGGAAGAGAAAGCAAAAGTAGGCCCACTACTGAATGATATGGGAGATATGGGAACTGATGATGTAGAGATGGCAGAGCTGTTGAATGCCTTCTTTGCCTCAATGTTTAGTCTTCTAAGACCACCTCTCAGGAACCTCAGTCTCTGGAAACAAGGGAGCAGAACTAGAGGGAAGAGGACACTCCACTATTAAGTCAGGACTGGGATCTCTTATACCAACTGAAGCCACACAATCCATGGGCTAAGATGGGGTGCATCCATGAGTGCTGAGAGAGTTGGCTGATACTGTTCCTGTACCTCTCTCCATCATTTTTGAAAAGTCATGGAGAACAGGAGAGGTACCTGATGACTGTAAGAAAGCAAATGTCACTTCAGTCTTCAAAAAAGGCAAGAAGGATGACCCAGGAAACTACAGACCAGTCAGCTTCACTTCCATCCCTGGAAAGATGATGGAGCAGCTCATCCTGGAGGTCATCTCTAACCACGTAGAAGACAAGATGGTTATCAGGAGTAGCCAGCATGGATTTACCAAAGGGAATATCCTGCCTGAATAATGTGATGGTCTTCTATGAAACCATGACTAAATGGGTAGATGAGTGAAGAGCAGTGGATGTCATATACCTTGACTTCAGTAAGGCTTTTGGTACTGTCTCCCATAGAAAAGCTCCTGAAATATGGCATAGATGGCTGGTCCATGAGGTGGATTGAAAACTGACTCCACAACAGACTTCAGAGGGTTGTCATCAGTGGCACAGAGTCAACTTGGAGGCCTGTAGCCTGTGGTGTTCCTGAGGGATCAGTAATGGGTCCGATTTTGTTTAATATCTTTGTCAACAACCTGGATGAGAGGATTTAGAGTACCCTCAGCAAGTTCACTGATGATACAAAACTGGGGGATGGCTGACAGCGGTCAGGCTGTGGAGCCATCCAACGAAATCTGGACAGGCTGGAGATTGGGTGCAGGCAAACCTCACTAAGATCAATAAAGCCAAGTGCAGGGTCCTGCATCTGGAGAGGAATAACAACATGCACCTGTATAGGTTACAGGCTGCCCTGCTGGAAAGCAGCTACATGGAGAAAGACTTTGAAGTGCTTGTGGACAGCAAGTTTTCCATGGGACAGCAATGTGCCCTTGTGGCCAAGAGGGCCCATGGTATCCTGGGATGCATCAAGAAAAGTGTGTCCAGCATGTCTAGAGAGGTTCTCTATCCCTCTACTCTGCCCTGGTGAGACTACACCTGGAGTATTGTGTCCAGTTTCAAGCTCCCTAGTTCAAAGGAGACAGAGACCTGCTGGACATAATCCAATGGAGAGCCATGAGGATGATGAGGGGACTTGAGCATCTGACCTATGAAGAGAGACTGAGATCCATGGGGCTATTTAGTCTTGAGAAAAGAAGACTGAGAGGAGATCTCATCAATGTGTATAACTATCAGAGGGGTGGGTGTCAAGTGGATGGGGCCAATCTCCTTTTGGTGGTGCACAATAATAAGACAAGAAACAATGGATAGAAACTTGAACATAGAAGATTTCACCTCAACATGGGGAGAAATTTCTTTATAGTGAGGGTGATGGAGCACTGGAACAAACTTCCCAGTGACATGGAATTTCCTTCTCTGGACACATTCAAAACCCATCTGGATGCAATTCTGTGTGGACTACCATAGGTGATCCTGTTTTGGTAGCGATGTTGGACCTGGTGATCTCTGAAGATCCTTTCTAACCTCTAATGTACTGTGATACTGTGATATGGGAGGCTATTGCATAACAGCAGACAAGGTATATTCAGATAGTTAATGAAAAGAGTCATGCACTAAATTCTCTTCTTTAGCAAGGCTAAAGTCAGTTCTGGCCTGGAAAACCTGTAGCTAGGGGAAAATTTTAAAGTTAACGTGCTCTTCAGAGATGACTTCTCTCGATACTCAGCAGGTAAAATCATCTGGTTTTGTCTCATTCTAGTGCTGTGCTCCCAGGGCATCAGGAAAGTGGCTCCTCACTCATAACCCCTTCATACCAGAACTATCTTAAGATAGACAAATAGTAAGGTAAATGAAATGTCATACTTTAATCTTAGGGCTAGATTAAATGAGCTATTGTGCATCAACACTTGCTTTGCTGTTTTGCACATAGCAGCAGCAATAAATACCTGGAAGGATTTTCACAGCTTTTATAAAAGAATACATTTTTGCCTTCCTCAAGAAATGAATTCTCATATAATTTGTCACGTCCAAAGGATGTACAAAGTCATGATATGGCCTCAAAGGACTAATTGGGAAGAACTCAGTTTGACTGGCAAGGTGAAAGCAGCATTTGTCTTCCTGATCCATGCCAAGTGTGGACAATGAGCCAACTGAAAGGTCATTATGAACAGTAGCCATGGGGAATTTTCAGACTTCCTAAGATGAAGCAGTATGACCAGTAGTTGTTAAGTCTGTAAAGCCTGAAATTAATGAAGTGCTTTCTAAAACTTGTTTTACAATTTAAAAAGACAAGTATGTAACATACTTCATAGTTTCATAGTTTCAGTCAGGGTTGGAAGGGACCACAAGGATCATCTAGTTCCAACCCCCCTGCCATGGGCAGGGACACTCTACACTAGATCAGGCTGGACAGAGCCTCATCCAGCCTGGGCTTAAACACTTCCAGGGACGGGGCCTCAACCACCTCCCTCGACAACCCATTCCAGGGCTTCACCACTCTCATGGGGAAGAACTTCCTCCTCACGTCCAGCCTGAATCTCCCCATCTCCAGCTTCATTCCATTCCTCCGAGTCCTATCACTCCCCTGATAGCCTGAAAAGTCCCTCCCCAGCCTTCCTGTAGGCCCCCTTCAGATACTGGAAGGCCACAATGAGGTCACCTCTGAGTCTTCTCTTCTCCAAACTGAACAGCCCCAACTCCTTCAGTCTGTCCTTATAGGAGAGGTGCTCCAGCCCTCTGATCATCCTCGTGGCCCTTCTCTGGACATGCTCCAGCACCTCCAGATCCCTTTTGTAATAGGGGCTCCAGAACTGAATGCAGGACTCCAGGTGGGGTCTCACCAGAGCTGAGGAGAGGGGGAGAATCACCTCCCTTGACCTGCTGGCCACACTTCTCCTGATGCAGCCCAGGATCTGATTGGCTTTCTGGGCTGCAAGTGCACATTGAGAGCTCATGTTGAGCTTCTCGTCCACCAGCACCCCCAAGTCTCTCTCCTCTGGGCTGCTCCCCAGCCAGTCACTGCCCAACCTGTATTTGTGCCTGGGATTGCCTCGACCCAGATGCAGGACCCTGCCCTTGGTCTTGTTGAAGCTCATGAGGTTGGCTTGTGCCCAGCTCTCCAGCCTGTCAAGGTCCCTCTGGATGGCATCCCTTCCCTCCCGCGTGTCTGCTGAACCACACAGCTTGGTGTCATCAGCAAACTTGCTGAGGGTGCACTCGATGCCACTGTCCATGGCACCCACAAAGATGTTGAACAAGACTGGTCCCAGGTCTGATCCCTGAGGGACTCCGCTTGTCCCTGGCCTCCACTGGGACATGGACCCATTGACAGCCACTCTTTGGGTGTGGCCATCAAGCCTCTTCTTTATCCAACTAGTGGTCCATCCATCAAACCCGTGTGTCACCAGCTTGGAGACCAGGATGTGGTGTGGCACAGTGTCAAAGGCTTTGCTCAGGTCCAGGGAAACGACATCAGTTGCTTGCCCCTCATCTATTAATGTTTTCACCTGTTCATAGAAGGCCACCAGGTTTGTCAGGCAGGATTTGCCCTTGGCAAAGCCATGCTGACTGCTCCCAATCACCTCTTGCCTATTCTTCTTTGTCACTAGTGCCTCCAGGAGGATCTGCTCCATGATCTTTCCGGGCACAGAGGTGAGACTGACTGGCCTGGAGTTCCCTGGTTCCTTCTTCTTACCCTTTTTGAAAATGGGAGCAATGTTTTCCCTTTTCCAGTCTGTGGGGACTTCCCCAGTCTGCCATGACTTTTGGAATAGAATAGAGAGGGGTTTAGCAACCTCCTCTGCCAGTTCTCTCAGCACCCGTGGGTGTATCCCATCAGGTCCCATGAACACATTTTCTGTAAACTTTTTGACTTTGTATCAGTAGTAATATTTTATGTCAAAGTGTACTTACTAATAAAATTACATGCTTCACTTTTTTACACATTGTAGGCAGATATCTTTCACAATGGATAACTTTAGAAGAATTTGTAAATGGATTCAATGTTATCATAAACATATCCTAGGTGCTTAGCTATTCATTAAGCCATCAATATTATTGCTATTAATTGCCTGGAGAAGAAGACAATTAGAATTCCATTTGCTTCAGAAGCTATGTGACATAGTCATAGCATAGAAAGGTGAAAGAAAATATGACCAAAAAAATAATTTCTGGGGGAAACTGGCAGCTTTAGGTGATGTTTCAGGTATGAATTTGCCAGCAAATGCAAATGTCCTTTGTACGTGTGGTGTGAAAATTGACTTAAACACAGAATCTATTAAACACAAAATACTGGCTGATTAGCTTTAATGCCTCCCAAATTTTCTGCTTGAATGTAACCCACATTTGTTGTAATTAGTGGCTGAATAAACTCTATTATTGGTTATCACAACTTCTGTGGCTGTGTCATCTCAATGACAAGCTCAGTGAGGATCGGACTCCTGTTGTGCTAGGTTCTGTGAAAGTGAATTGGAAGATATGACCTCTTCCTGAAACAACTTAAAATTTCAATTTCAGACATAGCAGACAAGCATAGCAAGCAATAGAACCATCTCACTATTTAATCTCTAATTATTTGCATGCACTCTAAAATAATTCTTTGTGGAAGCACACTTCAGTAGTAAGTGCTGTCTCAGCTAATATGAGATGAAAATTGAAGCTCTGACCCACACTTTCAGGCATACTTCTACCCTGTTCACACTTAACATGCTTCTACAAGAAGATAATTTCATAGTACATTATGAAGAGGAGATGCAATACAGGTTAAAATCTACCATTGTCCCAAATCAGACAAAAAACCACTTTCTTTCTAAGTGTATTGCATTTTTTACACTAATTGTTTCCATTTTAGATTTTATCCAGAAATCTGAGTATCATAGTCTTGAAAACTAGTGTATAGTAAAGACTGAACTAAACATTCCTCAGACAACAGATGAAGTTGAAGGGTCTTCATGGCTTGTAAACGACTTAAATATTGCATGGCATGTAAAAGGGCACAAAAAAGGGAAATCAATTCCAAACTGAAATAGTGAAAACCAAAATCTCAATAAACTCAATTAAAAAAAAAAAAATCAAGACTGGCACGTTTGTGCTGATGACCTTAGCTGACCCACATTAGAGGGCAATCACTACTCAGTCAATACTCCTTATGCATAACTACAGACACAAATGATCAATGGCAAGTGATAAAAGAATGGTGATCAATAAACATTACATTCTGACGTACAAGTGTTGAGGAAGTGGGGGAGAATATATTTCTTTCTGACTTTGGGGAGCCAATATGTGAACAAGAACTCACCAGAGTTTGGAATTTGAGCAGTTTCCACAATATACTACACACCATTCTTTTTTAAATCCTTGCTATACAACTGAGCTAAATGAACTAGTTGCAATGTGGCTCCTTAATGATCAGGCTCAGTGCAATTCCATTGTGTTCATATATGAACTGATAACATTCCTGAAGAACCCTTACAAACCCTGCTTTTTTTTTTATTTTGAAAATACCATTCACTTAGCTGTTTGAGATCAGAATCAAATAAAAATACTGCTTCCTTTTCAGGACAACAGAAAAGAGAAAAGCAAAATCCTAAGCTTATGAGGTTTGTTGGGGATGCTGAACATCCTGCTGATAGTGGATATAAAACTTCTGGGACCTAACCAAAGTGCAATAGAATAACTGAAGAGAAGGGAAAAAATCTTTTACTGAATACAAGCAATCTTCATTATGGCTCTTGATGAACACCCAACTGCAATAAATAAATACATAAATAAATAAGTCTTTTTCCTTGATCCCTGCTAGCAAACCAGTGATGAGAAATCCTTTGCAGTCACATTTGATTTTCCTGATTTTTAATTTTTGTCGTGTAATTTACATTCACTGAGAGACAGCAGTTGGTCAGATATACAATATGAAACACATTTACTATGGCTTCACACATATACACTCCTCCTCCTGCAATCAAAGAATGATGATAAAAATTATCTCTGGGGTAGTTTCTACAGACAGCATATGAATTTTTATCCAGGCAATATTTAACTATTCATTGTGATCCTGGCTAGAATCCAATTCTAAGTCTGTGGTTGGCCAGAATAGAAATCAGAGTCCAGAATTATATACATAAAAGGAGTATGTTTTGGGGGACTTAAAAGTGGATTTGGAAGATCTTTCTTACAAAGCCTACAGATTGAGTGTTGCAAAAGTATGGCAATTTGTCTAACAGTTTTTCCTAAAAACAGTTGATGTACAGTAACTGTCTTGAATTTGTTTAGATTATTTCAAAGCTTTGATAATTCCAAGCTTTTTATTCTCTCAAGATTTCATTTTTAGAAGAATTTTACCTGTTTTAATATTAACCACAAATGATTGCAAAAATCAGATTACAATTTTATTGCTAATACTGTATTTAGATTACATCCATCTGGATGCCCACAGCATATTATCCAGATTTTTGAGTGATACCAATAACATTTCCTTGTTCAAGCTGCTGAGTGCCAACACATCAGTGTGGTTCCAAGAACTCCATTAAAATTAATTACTGCAGTTAAAATGTTCCAATATTAAACAAAGAAAATAAAGTTATTTTCATCCAGCCAACTTTTTCTAAGCAATAGAATAGAATTTTTAAGATCTTTGGTTACAGGTCCCTAGGTCCTTTTGCTTTCCCATCATTAAGTTGTTATATTGATCAGTCAGTTTACATCTAGACATGAAGCTCAGAGTGACACCTGTCTCTGAATCATTTTACCCTGAGGTGGTAATACTTATTCCACCATTACCCACATTATATAAATTGCTTGTACATGTTTATGAACCACTAATGGTTGTGTTATAAGAAATAATGTTTTGACTAGACATAAATCTGGTTTTAGACCTCATGGCATGACAAATATATTAATAACATTTATGCATGATCTGTTTTTATGTCCACACAGTCCTCAACTGTCAGGCAGTATTGTTGGTGAATGATGGTAACCTTTAAATATTAGATAAGAATGATTATGATCCTTTATTGAAACACAATGAACATTCTGCCCTTGATATTCTCTTGTTTGGGATTAATTAAAGAGATTATGAGGTGCTTTTTTTGGACAGGGCTGCACAACTAATTGCTGCTGGTGGTCTTTGGAACAACTATATTCGTGACAGTGACTGAACACACTTAAAAGACCTCAGCTTGTGACTTGTGCCTAGTAAAACAGAATTTAGTCCTCCAAAGCCAGTGGGCCCAAAATCAGTTTCAGTTAGCTTATCCATTCAATTTTAAATCCCTATTTGAAAACTGAGACATTTCTGTGAAGGCACAAAGCAGGTAACCAAAGGTTCTGCAACTCTTTAAGAAAATATTCCTCCTAGTCTTCCACAAATGCCAAAGGTAAACAGTTCTTCTAGTGCGTGCAAGAATTATTTGCATTGGCTTTATTCTCATAGAATAGAGTAGAATAAACCAGGTTGGAAGAGACCTTCAAGATCATCAGGTCCAACCTATCAATCAATCCAACCCACCTAATCAACTAAACCATGCAACCAAGCACCCCATCAAGTCTTCTCCTGAACACCTCCAGTGATGGTGACTCTGCCACCTCCATGGGCAGACCATTTCAATGAGAAATCACTCTCTCTGTATACAATTTCTTCCTAACATCCAGCCTAAACCTGCCCTGGTGCAGCCTGAGACTGTGTCCTCTTGTTCTGGTGCTGGCTGCCTGGGAGAAGAGACCAACCTCTGCCTGGCTACAACCTCCCTTCAGGTAGTTGTAGAGAGCAAGAAGGTCACCCCTGAGTCTCCTCCAGGCTAAGCAACCCCAGCTCCCTCAGCCTTTCCTCATAGGCCTTGTGTTCCAAATCCCTTACCAACTTTGTTGCCCTTCTCTGGACACGCTCCAGCAAGTCAACCTCCTTCCTAAACTGAGGGGCCCAGAACTGGACACAGGACTCAAGGTGTGGCCTAAGCAGTGCAGTGTACAGGGGCAGAATGACCTCCCTGCTCCTACTGGCCACACTGTTCCTGATGCAGGCCAGGATGCCATTGGCCCTCTTGGCTGCCTGGGCACACTGTAGGCTCATGTTCAGCCTACCATCGACCAGTACCCCCAGGTCCCTCTCTGCCTGGCCACTCTCCAGCCACGCTGACCCCAGCCTGGAGCACTGCATGGGGTTGTTGTGGCCAATGTGCAGAACCTGGCACTTGGATGTGTTAAATCTCATGCCCTTGGATTCTGCCCATCTGTCCAGCCTGTCAAGGTCCATCTGCAAAGCCTCTCTACCCTCCAGGAAATCAACTCCTGCCCTTGGCTTGGTGTCGTCCGCAAATTTACTGATGACGGACTCAATGCCCTCATCCAGATCATCAATAAAGATGTTAAAGAGCATGAGGCCCAGCACTGATCCTACTAAAGCCATGCTGGCTAGGCCTGATCCCTTGGCCATCCTGTAAGTGCTGTGCGATTGCACTCAAGATGACCTGTTCCATAATCTTGCCTGGCACTGAGGTCAGGCTGACAGGCCTAGAATTCCCTGGCTCGTACAACTGGCCCTTCTTGTGCATGGGCACCACGTTGGCTGGCTTTCAGTCTTCTGGGACCTCTCCAGTGAGCCAGGACTGATGAAAAATGATGGAGAGTGGCTTGGCCAGCACCCTAGGATGGATCCCATCCAGTCCCATGGACTTGTGGGCATGCAAGCAGCTGAGAAGATCTCTAACTGCTCCCTCCTGGAACACAGAGAAAACTATGCTGCTCCCTGGCTCCTTCTGCCAGCTCTGCAGGCCAGCTGTCTGGAAGAAGTTCTGTCCTGCTATTAAAAATGGAGGCAAAGAAGGTGTTAAGTACCTCTGCCTTTTCCTCATCCTTTGTTACAACGTTCCCCTCCATGTCCACCAAGGAGTGGAGGTTGTCCTTGCCCTTCCTCTTGCTATTAATGTATTTATAGAAAGACTTTCTATTGTCCTTCACAGCAGAGGCCAGTCTAAGCTCCAAATGTGTTTTTGGGTCCTTAATTTTCTTCCTACATGACCTAGCAACATCCTTAAACATTCCATAGGTTGCCTCACCTTTCTTCTAAAGATGGTACACTCTCTTTTTTTCCCTTAGTTCTATTAGAATTTTGTTACCCATCCAGGCTGGCCGTCTGCCCCATCGGCTCATCTTCCGGCACATTGGCACAGCCTGTTCCTGCACCTTCAAGAGTTCTGCCTTGAAGCAGGTCCACCTCTCCTGGACCCCTCTGTTTTTAAGGGCTGTTTCCCAAGCAACCTTCTGAGTTAGTTCCTTGAGTAATCTGAAGTCTGCCCTCTGGGAGTCCAGAGTGGAGGTCTTCTTGCTGCCCCTCTTAGCTTGACTGAATACTGAAAACTCAATTACCTCATCGTCACTGGACCCTAAATACCTTCCAACCGCCACATCACCCACCAGCCCTTCCCTATTGGTGAAGAGGAGGTCAAGCAGAGCCTTACCCCTGGTAGGTTCGCGCAGCACCTGGGAGAAGAAGCTGTCCTCCATGCACTCTAAGAACCTCCTAGACTGCCTCCTCTCTGCTGTGTTGAGATCCCAGCAGATATCAGGCAGGTTGAAGTCACCCATGAGAACAAGATCAGGCGATCTTGAGACAGCCTGTAGCTGCCTATGGAATGCTTCATCAACATCTTCCTCCTGGTTGGGTGGTCTATAACAGACTTCAACCAGGATGTCTGTCCTGCTGGTCTCCCCTCTAATTCTAACCCACAAGCACTCAACCCGATCATCCCTGATGATGGAGAAGACCAAACTCCTCAGGCTAAAAGGAACAGATTTGTATGAACCATGGCAAATTACCTCAGAGACGCAAACCACACCACGGGACTTGTTCTTTCTTGATAGATCTTTATTTTTTATCCCTCACTGTGGAAGTTTGTGCCTCTAGCACTGAAGTCCTCTGTTCCTTTCTTGATGTTATATTAGAACATGACCTCCACTCTACTTCTTAATTAAAATTACTTTTTGTGTGCATATATGTATGTATATACACGTACATTGTATATATTCCACTATATATTTTCTTCATGTGTGTCACATTCGAGTAGCAACTGAAGTTCTTTGAATTTTCTCAGAGTTCATGCATGTCTTTTATGTGGACTTGCAAAGCTGTGTTGTTACGTACCATCCTCCAAGCACTGGCAGATTCTACATAAATAAACATCTTGCTCTCTACAACTACCTGAAGAGAGGTTGTAGACAGGCAGAGGTTGGTCTCTTCTCCTAGGCAGCCAGCACCAGAACAAGAGAACACAGTCTCAGGCTGTGCCAGGGGAGGTTTAGGCTGGATATTAGGAAGAAGTTCTATACAGAGAGAGTGATTGCCCATTGGAATGGTCTGTCCATGGAGGTGGCGGAGTCACCATCACTGGAGGTGTTCAGGAGGAGGCTTGATGGGGTGCTTGGTGCCATGATCTAGTTGTTTGGGTGGGTTGGATTGGCTGATAGGTTGGACGTGATGATCTTGAAGGTCTCTTCCAACCTGGTTTATTGTATTATTGTATTATTTCAGATGTGGATTTACTGAGTTGTCAATACAGCTTTGATCTCTGTTAGCACTGACTGGTCTCATGTGCTTCCATTGCACTTTTGTTACTCTACAACTTCACAGTGTCTTATTTTAAATTGTGACTGCATTCCTTCTGTCATCCTGTAACGTGGTTATTTGTAAAATGTAGCAGATATTTATGACTTATATGTATATAAAGTTGAAAGCCTTAATGCAGTGGTCATTATTATCATCAGTGGTAGTATCATGGAGAAGGTAATATCTGTAACGTGTGACATAAGAAAATGTATATTCCTTCAATACATATAAAGTAAATTTAATCTTTCCTACCTCTGTCCCCACATATTAAATATTTAAAGCCAAGCTGCAGAGGAATGATAGAGGGGGAAAAAGAATTATATGTAGCCCCATAAAATGTTTTCTTTTCTTTCTACTATCCCTCTTATTTATTGTAATTGAATGATGGTCTAGGAAATGTCCTGGTAAGAACAGGAAATAGTAGATTATGGTACTTTTAACATATGACTTCGTCGGAGTGTAAGTGTGCAGGTAACCTAGGACAGAAAGCCAAATAGACCAGCTGAAATAATGCCTGAAAGAACAAAGTCTGGAGGACTGTGGTCTGCTTTCAAGGCCACAGCATCTAACCTCTGCCACGGGGACAAGCGGCAGACACTGCTTAAAATGGCCTGTGCTTTAAAATGCAGAAACATCTGTTACATATACTAGAAGTTAGTTCCAGAATGAGAAAGAGCATGGCTGTATCAACATGGTTCTGACCAGAATCTAATTAAGCAAGATTGATTAGTGCTTTGAACAGTGATACAGAATACCGAATAAACCAGTTTGGTAAAGACTTTCAAGATCATCTAGTCCAACTTAACACCCAACACCAATCTAATCAACTAAACCATGACACTAAGTGCCTCATACAGTCATTTTTTAACACTTCCAGTGATGGTGAATCCACCACCTCCCTGCGCAGCCCATTCCAATGGCCAATCACCCTTTCTGTGAAGAATTTCTTCTTAACATCCAGCCTAAACCTTCCCTGGTGCAGCTTGAGACTGTCCTCTTGTTCTGTCAGAGGTTGCCTGGGAGAAGACACTGACCCTCACCTGGCTACCACCACCCTTCAGGTAGTTGTAGAGAGCAATAAGGTCTCCCCTGAGCCTCTTCTTCTCCGGGCTAAACAACCCCAGCTCCCTCAGCCTCTCCTCATGGGGCCTGTGCTCCAAACACTGTACCAGCTTTGTTGCCCTTCTCTGGACACATTCAAGTAACTCAACATCTTTCTTAAACTGATGGTCCCAGATCTGGACACAGTACTCAAGGTGTGGCCTGACCAGTGCTGAGTACAGGGACAGAATGACTTCTCTGGTCCTGCTGGCCACACCATTCCTGATACAGGCCAGGAAGCCATGTGCTCTCTTGGCCACCTGGGCACAATGCTGGGTCATGTTCAGAATCTTACATAAGAGAGTAAACTGTTTCAGACTTACAAACTGTCTATGTATTTTTTAATCTATACAATTTTATTTGTTAAGTTTGGGACCTGTATATCATTCCATGCGGAGATACATACAGTATTCATGTTATAACATTTGTTTTTCATATTTCTCTACCACTGCTCAAAATAAAGTAATTTAAAATTTTACACCTATGTATTTTACATTACATGTGCACTTAACATTACCTTGTAGATATTTCCGTTCAGGGCATTTCAAATCAAGATGATGTGAACTGTTATATTATCTCACTTTGAAGAGAAAATAAAATATACCTCCAAACAGAACAAGAGGTAAAATAACGTATTTATTCTGTGTGTGTTCTAGTCCTCTACAGCGATCATTTTTTAAAAAGGTATCCAAAGCACTGTGATGTCCTTGCAGTTGTGGTTTGCAAAATAAAGAACAAATCCAGTCCAATGAATGAGAATTATGTTTTTACAAAATATAGTGATTTAAAAGCACCCAGAATGAAATAAACACTCTGTGAATAAAACAACTGAAGAACATCCAACCTATCCAACATTTCACAACAAAATAGTGCTCTCCCAAACCCAAGTCCAAAAATTTTCTACACTAGTTCATTTAAGCATATGTAATATGTGAAGATATATATGCTATTTCGATCCTTATTAAGCTGAACATGCAGTGAATTAAAGAATTATTATGCGTATTTTTTAAGTTATGAGAGAGGGATGGGGAAAAAAAATAAGTTACCTGTGGTTGCTCAGAAGGTGAGATGGTAGAAACAAGGGTATAACTTCTTTAAATGTTTAATCAAAATACCAGAAATTCATTAAACAGGTTTGGTTTTTTTGCTTTTGCTTTTCTTTTATTTTTTTTTTGGTTTATGTGTTTCATTATTTGTTTTGTGGGTTTTGCATTAATATTTTTTCTCTTCACCAAAATCCTTCTACAGTCTTTGCTTCTAGATATTCTAAATATGACAGGAATAGTTTCCTCTGTTTTTCTCTCCCTACTTTCCTCCATATTCCAAGAGAAAATGAACTCCATTGATGGTTCTAAGATGCAAAAACAGGGCTAAAAGGGTCGGGATACAGACCCTGAGAGCACAGTAATTTTTTAAAACATAATTTATTTCTGAGGCTCTTGTTTTGCATCATTAACAACTGGTGCCTGGGGGTATTATCTAAGCAATGTCCCTCTCCAAACTGTAGTGTTATAACTGAAAGAAACAAACTCACCATCCTAAAACTAAATAATTCAAGATCTTGTTTTTATAAAGCTACAAAGTAGATGGTTGTTTTATATGAAGGTTTCAGGGGAAACTTTGATAAGAAACCTTAGGCACTTTCAGTGTCTCATTTTATTCTTTTCAAAAGCACAATTTGTATTTGTACTTTTTACAAAGTGGTAATGAAAGCTATGTTGACAAGCCTAGAAGCTGATTTTCTTCCTTCCATAATTGTCCCCCATCAGCAGTCAGTTGCTGAAGTCAATGCAAGTACACCCATGAATTTCTGAGGGAAGAATTAAGGTCTTCTATTCTTGTTTGTTTGTGGGTTTTGTTTGGTTGGTTTTGTTTCTTTGTTTGCTTTGTTTTATTTTGTTCCAATATAACACATTCAGTGATATTTACTGCTGCTTCTTTAGGTCATTGTGTTTCAGTGCTATAGGGTAGTGAATGGCTGTTATAACTTATGCTGTCTACCCCACTCTCTGTTTACAACTCTATGGTCTTTTAGAGTCTCTGAGGACAAGTGTTCTTGCAGGGATGATTTCCCTGGAACTTAGCACTGTCATCATGTTTCATATTGTTTAATGAAGCATTGTCAAATCAATTTCTGTGGTCTTACAGTTTTCAGAGATCATTAAGTGTCTTATTGCTTTTTTTTTTTTTTGTAATATGTTATAATTTAATTTTTTTAAACCCTCTTTTTATTTTGCTATAGTTCCACACAGACATTGTACACAGAGGAAATGTTCTCAATTATACAATAGTGGATAACCAACAATGTATTGGTTAGAAAAACCTACATATATTAAATCTCTTTGAAAGGACACTACAGATTTTATTTTAAACCTGAGACAGTGGAAAAAGGAGCTATTCAAAACAGGCTTCATAGATCACACAGATACAGAAATAGCAAACATGAACATGGTGTAATTAGCTGATTGCTGTAACATAGAGCTTGACTGTTAGGTTGTTTATTACCAGACACAGAGTATGATGACAGTCAGTGGAATTATTTTAATTTAGTGTGATGATCTTACTGTGAAGTTCATAATATTTACAGTTCTTGAAATTCCATGGTTCAGTCATAAATATAGGTGGCCAGAATATGTGACTATTTCTACCAAAATTTCAAAAGCAGTGGGTTTTGGTAAAAGCTGTTAATGGAAAATTTGATTTATCAAAGTACCACAAATGGGATTATTTCCACCTTTTAATTATTTTTTTGAAGTATGAATTTTGTGAAAGAAAATTTATTTTAAATAATGTCAGTTGACACCTCAATGAGTTAAAAAAAATATAATTGTAATAGGCAGAATACTAGCAAATAAACACATTGACACCACATGCTCTCTGGTGAACTAACAGCCAAGGGAACATTTGTTATAGGTTAGATAGCTTTTAATATTGTCTCTGAGATTTTAACTAATTCTCTACCCTATATCACATGAATATACAATGCTTTCTTCAAACTCAACTCTGTTTTTCTGGCCTTCATCTTAAACCATCTGTAGTTGAGAAGGGATCCAGCTATGTGCCTTCATAGATGCACATTTAGCAGGAGCAGTTACTGGGATTTTCAATTTGCTTTTTCAATTTTTGCCTTTTCCACCTTAGGAATCAGAATAATTGAAGAAGTTTGTGAATTGCAAATAACATGGAACCCCGTTGTACACAACAATCAGTTAATTATTCAAGTCTTTCCACTGTTATCCTTAATACAGTAATTGGATTTCTTTTGCATTGTGTATGTTAATTAGTTTCCTAAGAGAAGGGAATGCTCTTTGTTTCACATTTTTTTCTGCTCTTTTCCATTTTATCTTTTTTTTTTTTTAATGGAAGAATACTTGGAATCTTCTACAGAACAGATAGCCTATATCATGATCCAGAAGGCTAAATATCAAGCCAATTCATCTGAAAAACAATTATGCAGGCACATGGCTTTAGGAATGCTGTTGCTGTTTGCCTTCTAAAGATAAGAGAAAGAAGTGTCACAGACTGAGGGGTTTTGCCTGCTATGTCTTCTTCAGCTTCCAAAAGTTGTCCACATACAGTAAAGAGTGAGAATGAATGAGGTGGCATTTTTTGGGTTAGCTGGAAGAAGATTGTCAATAAATGGTGTTTCTTAGGAGGGTCCTCTCACATCTTTGGAAAGATGTGTTCTCCCTTAAACTTGACTCCACAGGAGGTCTGGAACATATAAACAACCCCATATGAAAAAGAAACTCAAAAAGCACATTTGTAATGTGCAGTGGGTTATTCTGTGAAAGACTAGATGCATACCAAACTGCTGAGAAGCCTGAACTAGCATCTTTAGTGGGCATTTGTAGTTATTTGACACATTTACTAGGGATTTGCCTCAAATCTATTCATAAAGGACAGGAGAGGAAGGAGGAACTGTTGCCCTGTAAACTAAGAAATGGACAGAGTGCTGTGATGAAGAGGTTATTAATTTATGAATATGAAATATGAATTATGTAAATACCAGATTTGTTATTAAAATTATTAATAACCAATGAATCACTATTTCATTTAATGTTCTAGTGCATGATTGTGAAATACATCCTGTAAGTGGTTTAGTATTTATAACTAGGACTCAATTGGAATATTTAAAGAATTCCTTTCCATTTGCATAACAAAGGGTGCAATTCTGCCACTTGTCCAGCAGATGGGAAGTTGGTAGCTGCTAACTATCTACAGAGATACTCCAATATGTATCAGAGGATTGGACTGGAAAGATAATGCTGGTAGACATGGATGCTTTGAAGTGAATGTTAGTGAGTGGAAAGCACGTGGAAGATACACTGTGTCCTTTGTTTGTAACAAGGTTAGGTTCCGGCAGACTGCTGTTGATGGGCTGATTCCTAGGCTGGTCCAGACGGCAATGGTGGGTAGCAATCCTCTCCCTTCCACAGCACTGGAGAGGAAATGGACCTTAGGCTAGCTCTTAGGCAAGTTCCCTTTGGACGGCAGGGGAGTGGTCCTGCAGGGTTGGCCTGGCAGGGCTGGTAGGGCTGGTCCCAGGCTGGGGTTATAATAGAATCATAGTATCAGTCAGGGTTGGAAGGGACCAAAAAGGATCATCTAGTTCCAATGCCCCTGCCATGGGCAGGGACACACCACACTAGATCACACTGGCCAGAGCCTCATCCAGCCTGGTCTTAAATATGTCAAGGGATGGGGCCTCAACCACCTCCCTCGACAACCCATTCCAGGGCTTCACCACTCTCATGGGGAAGAATTTCCTCCTCACGTCCAGCCTGAATCTCCCCATCTCCAGCTTCATTCCATTCCCCCTAGTCCTATCACTCCCTGATAGCCTGAGAAGTCCCTCCCCAGCCTTCTTGTAGGCCCCCTTCAGATACTGGAAGGCCACAATGAGGTCACCTTGCAGCCTTCTCTTCTCCAGACTGAACAGCCCCAACTCTTTCAATCTGTCCTCATAGAGGTGCTCCAGCCTTCTGATCATCCTCGTGGCCCTTCTCTGGACACCTTCCAGCACCTCCAGATCCCTCTTGTAATAGGGGCTCCAGAACTGAATGCAGTACTCCAGGTGGGGTCTCATCAGAGCTGAGTAGAGGGGGAGAATCCCCTCCCTTGACCTGCTGGCCACACATCTCCTGATGCAGCCCAGGATCTGATTGGCTTTCTGGGCTGCAAGTGCACATTGAGAGCTCCTGTTGAGCTTCTCGTCCACCAGCACCCCCACATCTCTCTCCTCAGGGTTGCTTTCCAGCCAGTCCCTGCCCAGCCTGGATTTGTGCCTGGGATTGCCTCCACCCAGATGCCCTTGGTCTTGTTGAACCTCATGAAGTTGGCTTGTGCCCAGCTCTCCAGCCTGTCAAGGTCCCTCTGGAAGGCATCCCTTCCCTCCAGCATGTCTGCTGCACCACACAGCTTGGTGTCATCAGCAAACTTGCTGAGGGTGCACTCAATGCCACTGTCTGTGTTACCCACAAAGATGTTGAACAAGCCTGGTCCCAGGACTGATCCCTGAGGGACTCCGCTTGTCCCTGGCCTCCACTGGGACATGGACCCGTTGATAGCCACTCTTTGGGTGCGGCCATCAAGCCTCTTCTTTATCCATCTAGTGATCCATCCATCAAACCCATGCTTCACCAGCTTGGAGAGCAGGATGTGGTGCGGGACAGTGTCGAAGACTTTGCTCAGGTCCAGGGAAACGACATCAGTTGCTCACCTGTCATCTGTTAATGCTGTCACCTGTTCATAGAAGGCCACCAGGTTTGTCAGGCAGGATTTGCCCTTGGCAAAGCCATGCTGACTGCTCCCAGTCACCTCTTCCCTATTCTTTATCACTAGTGCCTCCAGGAGGATCTGCTCCATGATCTTTCCAGGCACAGAGATGAGACTGACTGGCCTGGAGTTCCCTGGTTCCTCCTTCTTACCCTTTTTGAAAATGGGAGCAATGTTTTCCATTTTCCAGTCTGTGGAGACTGCCCCAGTCTGCCATGACTTTTGGAATAGAATAGAGAGGGGTTTAGCAACGTCATCTGCCAGTTATCTCAGTATCTGTGGGTATATCCTGGCAGGTCCCATGGACTTGAACACTTTCAGGTTCCTCAGGTGATCATGAACCTGGTCTTCACTTAGGATCGGTAGTTCTTCCTCCTAGTCCCTGGCATTGTCTTCCATGATACCAGGAGTGTGGCTGGAGGCCCTTGCAGTGAAGACTGAGGTAAAGAAGTTATTGAGTACCTCAGCCTTTTCCACATCACTTGTGACCATTTCACCAGTTTCTTTACTGAGGGGGCCCACACCTTTCCTAGTCTCCTTCTTGGCATTAATATACCTGTAGAAATTTGTAGTGTTCCCTTTGACCTCCCTGGCTAGATTCAATTCATACTCTGCTTTGGCTTTCCTAACCAGGTCTCTTGCTGCTCGGGCAGCTTCCTTATATACCCCCTGTTCTAGCTGTCCTTCCCTCCACTGCCTGTAGAGTTTCTTTTTAAGTAATAGTGTGTCCAGTAGCTCCTTGTTCATCCAGGCAGGCCTCCTAGCATTCTTTCCTGCTTTTCTCTTTGTTGGTATACATAGCTCCTGGACACAGAAGAGGTGGTCCTTGAATACTGACCAGCTGTCCTGGGTCCCTCTTCCCTCCAGGGCTTCGTCCCATGACACTTTGACTAGCAGATTCCTGAAGCATTCAAAGTCTGCATGCCTAAAGTCTATGGTTGTAAGCTTAGAATAGGTCCTCCTGATTGCCCTGAGGATATTAAATTCAACTGCTTCATGGTCACTGCAGCTAAGGCTGTCTCTGAGCCTCACATTGGTTACCAGCCCTTCCCTGTTGGTGAGAACAAGGTCCAGCAGAGCACCTTTTCTTGTTGGTTCCTCTACCATTTGGAGGAGGATGTTGTCTTCTATGCAGTCCAGGAACATCCTGGATTGCTGGTGCCTTGCTGTGTTGTCCCTCCAGCAGATGTCCGGGTGGTTGAAATCACTCATGAGGACCAGGGCTTGTGACCTGGAAGCCGCTTCTATTTGCCTGTGGAGGGCCTCATCTGCTTGGTTCTGCTGGTCAGGTGGCCTGTAGGAGACCCCCACAGTAATATCTCCTTCCCCTGTCTTGCCTTTAATTCTAACCCATACACTCTCAACCCCCTCATCATCCCTCCCCATGTGGAGCTCCACTGATTCCAGATGGTTATTGACATAGAGGGCAACACCTCCTCCTCTCCTACCCTGCTTATCCTTCCTAAAGAGCTTATACCCGTCTATCCCTACATTCCAGTCATGGGAGGGGTTGGTGCTCACAGATTTGGCCTGCAAGGCAGGGCAGTGTGACAGTTCCAGTAGACGGGCTTGGAGGTTTACAATCTGGTACGACGGCAGGCAGGGCTGGACCCAGTGGGGTCGGCCCTGTGGCAAGGGGCTTCAGGACTGACGTGGACAGCCCCAGAGAAGAAGTGCAGCTGCACAGAGCAGCAGCTTCCCCTTTACTTGGCTTGACGGCACAGCAGGACCTTCTCAGAGTGGTCCTGGCTTTGGAGCACAGGCACAGACAGTGCTCTAGGTTTCCCTAAGGTTCACAGGGCATGCAGCAGCAGAAGTAGTGACTCCTATCCCGTGATGGCGGGGTTACGCAGGCATGCGATTAAGCAATGATCCTGCTTTCCGATCTGGCACGCAGGGTTGTGTCCGCTTGTCAGTCTCCTGCTTATGGCTGAGGCAGATGTTTAGACTGCTGGACTCAGCTAAGTCCCTTTTCCCGACAATTGGGCAGATCTTACCCTCAGGGAAGCAGTCTCCTGAAGACTCAGCGGATTCTTCCAACCAGTGAGACTAGCAGCACAATGCTGTATCTTCTGAGGCTTTCAGCATTGGTCCCTCCTCTGGAGATACTCTCAGGGCTGAGTCTCAATGGGCTTGCCCGGATATTGGTTTCAGTTAGTTTCAGTTAGGGTTGGAAGGGACCACAAGGATCATCTAGTTTCTCCTCATCCATCACGCAGAGGCTACTAATTTGCTTGCATATATGTGAGAGAAGACATAATACCAATGAGCTCAGTGGCAGAGGCTATGGCATGAGTTTCGTCCTCTCAAGCAAGGAGAGAGAACAAAGTGAAAGAGGGGGAAACATATTTACAACTTGGGGTAATATTTATAGGTTTCTCAAGGCTAGATTTGGCCAGTGGGCACTCTCATAAACAACCGGCTTCAGCCTATAGAAAGCGTGAAGCTAGAATTATGCCCATCCTTGGTATTAGCACAAGCATCCTATGCAATGGGTGCGAGCCACCTCGGCCTTTGTTTCCCTCAAAAAGGAGGGGGAACTTGTCCACATGCTGGGACAGGTTTCAGTACCTGGGCATAACGTGCCTTCACCACAAGTGTGAAGAGATATTGAAAGCTTGTGGGTAGGCATTAGAGACTGAGAGAACAAAGGGAACCTTGTGCTCAGTGTCTGCTGCAGGCTGCCTTCTTATTCCAGCTACAAGAGGCATTGTGCTCACAGGCACTTCTCCTTCTGGGGGATTTCAACCATTCCCACATCTGCTGGAAAAGTAACACACTGAGCTGCAGTCAACCCAGGAGACTGCTGGAGTGTCTCGATAACTTCTTAAGACAGGAAATAAACAGCCCTAACCAAGGGGGTGCCATACTGGATCTGATGGTCATCAGTGCAGGTGAGCTCATCAAGAATGTCAAAAGGCAGCCTGGTCTGCAGTGATCACACACTGATGAAGTTCCCAGTCCTAAGGGATATAGAATCATAGAATTGTTAGGGTTGTAAGGGACCTCAAGGGTCATCTAGTACCAACCCCCCTGACATGGGCAGGAAGACCTCACACTAGATCAGGTTGCCCAGAGCCACATCCAGTCTGGCTGTGAAAACCTCCAGGAATGGAGCTTCTATGGCCTCCATGGGCAATGTGTTCCAGTGTCTCACCACCCTCATGGTGAAGAACTTCTTCCTAATATCCAAACTGAATCTACCCATTTTTATTTCTTTTTTCCATTCCCCCTAGTCCTATCACTACCTGATACCCTAAAAAGTCCCTTTCTTGTAGGCCCCTCTAAGATACTGGAAGGCTGCAATTAGGTCTCCTCAGAGCCTTCTCTTCTCCAGACTGAATAGCCCCAAGTCCATCAGTCTGTCCTCATAGGAGAGGTGCTCCAGCCATCTGATAATCCTTGTGGCCCTTCTCTGGACATGCTCCAACACTTCCAGATCCCTTCTGTATAAGGGTCTCCAGAATAGCATAGCATAGCATAGCATAGCATAGCATAGCATAGCATAGCATAGCATAGAATAGAATAGAATAGAATAGAATAGAATAGAATAGAATAGAATAGAATTAGCCAGGTTGGAAGAGACCTTTGATATCATTGAGTCCAACCTATCATCCAACACCATTTAATCAACAAAACCATGGCACCAAGCACCCCATCACGTCTCTTCCTAAACACCTCCAGTGATGGTGACTCCATCACCTCCCTGGGCAGCCCATTCCAATGGCAAATCACTCATTCTATGAAGAACTTCTTCCTAACGTCCAGCCTAAGCCCCCCTGGTGCAGCTTGCCTGGGAGAAGAGACCAGCCCCCAGCTGGCTACAACTTCCCTTCAGGTGGTTGTAGACAGCAAGAAGGTCTCCACTGAGCCTCCTCTTCTCCAGACTAACCAACCCCAGCTCCATCAGCCTCTCTTCATAGGGCTTGTGCTCCAAACCCCTCACCAGCTTTGTTGTCCACACAACAGAGTAGAGGGGGAGAATCACCTCCCTCGAACTGCTGGTTATTCTTCTCTTGATGCAGCCCAGGATGTGATTGGCTTTCTGGACTGCAAGTGCACACTGGTGGCTCATGTTGAACTTCTCATCCACCAGCATCACCAGGTCCTTTTATTCACGGCTGCTCTCAAGCCAGTCGCTGCCCAGCCTATATCAGTGCTGGGGAATGCCCCAACCCAGTAGCAGGACCTTATACTTGGTCTTGTTGAAGCTCATGAGGTTGTCATGGGCCCATCACTCCAGTCTGTCAAGGTCCCTCTGGATGCTATCCCCTTGTCTCCAGTACATCTGCTGCACCATACAGCTTGGCATCATCAGCAAACCTGCTGAGGGTGCACTCAATGCCACTGTCCATGTCACCAACAAAGATGTTAAACAAGACTGGTCCCAGTTCTGATCCCTGAGGAACTCCACTTGTCACCGGCCTCCACTTGGACATGGACCCGTTGACAGTCACTCCTTGGGTGAGGCCATCAAGCCATATCTTTATCCACTGAATAGTCCATCCATCAAACCAGTAGTGCACCAGTTTGGTGCAGTATGTCATGTGGGATAGTGCCAAAGGCTTTGCTCAGGTCCCGGTAAATGACGTCAGTTGCTTGGCCTTCATCTATTAATGTTGTGACCTTGTCATTGAAGGCCACCAGGCAGGATTTGCCCTTGGTGAAGCCAAGCTGAATTTTAGGAGAGCAGAGTTCCCAAGCTTCAAGGAGCTATTCAAGGGGACATCCTGGGAAACAGTAGTGTGGTGGGTTAACACCCTTTTCTGGGAACAAAAGAACAAAGCAGGGTGGAGGGCTTGCAGGTACTTTTCACTCCCTGCAGGGCATTTTTCACCTGGGAAGCTGAGTCTGTTCCACTCCCCCCTTCCTGCCCAGCTAGGGTATAAAAAGCAGGACCTCATAGCTGTTGGCCCCCGGCTTTTCTGGCTTCTGCCTCTGCTGGACGAGAGCTACTGCAGCTACCCTCCTGCTCCTCTGCCACGAGGTTGAACCTGCTGCCTCCACGCTTCCTCAGAGAAAGGCTGGTTTTGTATTATTCTCTTGGTTTTTTTGTCCCCCTCCCATCCATCCTTGTTCCTTCCCCTTGTGAACCTTTTTCCTGTTGTTGTTATATATATATATGTATATATATATATATTGCTTAAAGACAACTCTTTGCCTCTCTACTTCCAAGCCGACTCCAAATTATTGTTTGGTGGATTTGCTCTTTCCTTTTCTCCCCTCTCTGTTGGGAGGGAAGAGGGGGGGGAGTGGGGGAGAGATTCTCAGCCTTGCCCCCCACCTGAGCTCTTAACTTCCAGTTAAGGCTCAAACCACCACAATTTTTGGCGCCTCCAACGTGGGGCTTGGAAATTAATCTTGTCTTGGGAAAGCAAAACTTTGTCTGAAAAAGGGACTGGAAGTAGAGATGGCGATTTTAAAGAGCCTGGTGGTCCAAGCCTTTGCGTGGGTGTTTGGCTGGGTCTTTTGGACCCACATCTACAAATTAATAACTTACCATGTGGTGTGGTTAATGATAGAGATGATGATCAAATGGATGAAAACTTTACCAGTGAAGCTGGGCATGTATCTCCTGAATTCAATGAGTTTCACTGTCAGTGGTAACTTTTCTAACACAGGAAATTTTCCTGCAGAAGGCTGTGAAACCAATGGTGTAGATAAATGTGCCTGTGATGGAAAATTGCTGTCCATTGCAATATGCTCCATATGCTTGAATGTAATCCTTATAGGGGCATTTGCTGTGACCTTGTTGGGTGGGGGACGAGCTAACCCATTAAGAGCTGTTTGGAGGGTGATAACACACTCCTTTGCACTCTTTAACGACTGGGGGCATGTCTGCTGTGTGCATTGTGAGCACTCTGTAAACACAAAGAGGGAGGGGTCAGGTTGTAATGAGTGTGCCAGATCTCAGCCTGAGCCCCAGGCACAAGGGTCTGCCCCACCACCAGCAGCTCCACAGTTAACCCCTGATGCTCCTGCCAATGCAGTCTCTCTGGCACCAGTCACCACACGCAGGAAAATAAGTCAAAAATCATGGCCAAGCACAGATGGAGAGGAAGGAACCTCAGCAGGCCCCAGCACCTCACAGAACCCAGCGGTGGCTGAAGATGAGTCAGACCAGGAAATAACTGTCACATCGTTACCCAGAAAGGAACTAAGGCAAACTCGTCTGGATTACGCAAGGAAAGAGGGTGAGCCAATACTGAGCTGGGCCCTGAGATGCTGGGACGAGGGGGTGGACACAGTGGACCTGGATAAGAGGGAGGCAAAGCTTTTAGGCTCCATGACTCGTGATGCTGGTCTGGACAAAGAGTTAGCCAAACTCAATGGAACACACACTCTCTGGGCCCAGATCCTCAATGCCATCAAGAGCCGGTACCGCTCAAGGGACGACCTGCCCTGGGCCCCAGTTAGATGGACAACTATGGAACAGGGCATTCGCTACCTGAGACAGATGGCTGTGCTGGAAATAATTTATGGGGATGGCCAGCTCCCTTCGGACCCAGATGAGGTGCCCATGAGACGGCCCTTCGTAAAGAAGCTCACCCAGGGTGCTCCTCAGAAATATGCTCCCACGTTAGGAGGGATACTCCTGACTGGGCAGGATGGAAGTCCTAAAACTGTCTGTGAGTTTGCCAATGATCTAAGGGAATATGAGGACAGCGTAAATCAGAAACCCCTGATCTCAGCCATAGAAACTATGGCCAAAGACATTGTCAAAGAGATCAAGACCTCCATGTCTGAACTGAAAAGGGGGAGCGATGCCTCCTTTTCTCCCTCTCCCTCAGAATGGATCCAGGTTTCAGCAATCAGGAACAGGCGACCTTCCCCTAGGAGAGCACCCCAAGCCAATCGGGGGATGTCAAGAGGGTCTCTGTGGAGGTTCCTCTGTGACCACGGAGAGGACATGGACACCTGGCATGGCCAACCCACATCTGCTCTCTGGAACAGAGTGCGGGAACTGCAAGGTGGCCACACTGGGGACAACTCATCCAGAAGAAGGGCTGCCCCAGTTTCCCGGAGTGGTCCCTCTCGCTCAAGAGACCCTTCCCCTAGTCACACAGGACCCTGCGACAAGTGTGGACATCGCCGCCAGCATTAGAGGTGCCCTACCTCCAGCCAGGTGGAGGCCAGGGATAACAGAGTATACTGGGATGTGTATGTAAAATGGCCTGGCACTTCAGAAGCCCAGAAGTACCGAGCTCTGGTGGACACAGGGGCCCAATGCACCCTGATACCATCGAGGTACAAAGGGCTGAACCCATAAGCATTCAGGGAGCCACAGGGGGCTCACAAGACCTGACTGTACTGCAAGCTGAGATAAGCCTGACCGGGAATGAATGGGGAAAGCACGACATAGTGACTGGTCCAGATGCACCTTGCATTCTTGGCATTGACTTTCTGCGGGAGGGATGCTTCAAGGACCCTAAGGGGCACAAGTGGGCATTTGGGGTGGCAGCTGTGGAGACTGCAGGCAAAGAACAGCTGTCCACCAAGCCCGAGCTGTTGGATGACCCCTCCGTGGTGGGCAGCCATAAGGTGCAGGATTTGAAGCTACCTATTGCCTCTCGCATAGTGCATCGCAGGCAATACAGGACCAACAGAGACTCTCTGCACCCCATACACCAACTGATTCGACGACTGGAGAGCCAGAAGGTGATCAGCAAGGCTCACTCCCCCTTCAACAGCCCGATATGGCCAGTGCGGAAGGCAAATGGGGAATGGAGACTGACCGTGGACTACCGTGGCCTGAATGAGGTGACTCCTCCGATCAGCGCTGCTGTGCCAGACATGCTGGAGCTCCAGTACGAGCTGGAATCGAAGGCAGCCAAGTGGTATGCCACAATTGACATTGCTAATGCCTTTTTCTCCATTCCCATTGCAGAAGAATGCAGGCCACAGTTTGCTTTCACTTGGAGGGGAGTACAGTATCAGTGGAATCGGTTGCCTCAGGGCTGGGTCCATAGCTCGACCATCTGCCATGAGGTGATCCAGACTGCCTTAGAGAAAGGTGGAGCCCCTGAGCATCTGCAGTTCATCGATGACATCATCGTATGGGGTGAGACAGCAGAGGAAGTCTACCAGAAGGGTGAGAAGATAATCGATATCCTACTGGAGGCTGGCTTTGCCATCAAGAGAAGTAAGGTCAAAGGGCCTGCCAGGGAGATCCAGTTCCTGGGCGTTCAATGGCAGGATGGCCGTCGCCACATCCCTCAGGAGGTGGTGAACAGGGTAGCCACTATGGTGCAGCCCACGAACAAGAAAGAGACACAGTCCTTTTTGGGGCTTGTGGGCTTCTGGAAAATGCACATTCCCGGGTACAGTCAGATTGTGAAGCCTCTCTTCCATGTAACAAGGAAGAACAATGATTTTGTGTGGGGACCTGAGCAGCAGGTGGCATTCGACCAGATCAAACGAGAGGTGGTCCACGCTATGGCTCTGGGACCTGTTCGAACCAGACCAGAGATCAAGAACGTGCTGTACACTGCGGCCGGTGAGAATGGTCCTACGTGGAGCTTGTGGCAGAAGGCTCCTGGTGAAACCAGGGGCAGGCCCCTAGGTTTCTGGAGTAAGGGGTACAAAGGCTCCGAGGCCAACTACACCGCGACAGAAAAGGAAATCCTAGCTGCCTATGAGGGCGTCCGGGCTGCCTCTGAGGTAATTGGGACTGAGTCACCTCTATTTCTGGCTCCAAGGCTTCCAGTCCTGACCTGGATGTTCAAAGGAAGAGGCTCAACCCCACATCATGCCACAGATGCCACCTGGAGTAAGTGGATGGCCCTGATAACGCAGCGAGCTCGAATGGGGAGCTTCGAACGCCCTGGCATAGTGGAAGTGATCACCAACTGGCCAGAGGGTGCTGACTTTGGATGCCACCAGAGCAGACAGTGACCCGTGCTGAGGAGGCTCCCCCATACAACGATCTCCCTGACAATGAGAAGGGCTATGCTCTATTTACAGATGGGTCCTGCCGGCTTGTGGGGAGCAAGCGGAGATGGAAGGCAGCTGTTTGGAGCCCAACAAGGCAAGTGGCAGAAGCAAGGGATGGAGAAGGCGAATCCAGTCAGTACGCAGAGGTAAAAGCTGTCCAGCTGGCCCTGGATATAGCAGAACGAGAGAACTGGCCAGTGCTGTACCTCTACACTGACTCCTGGATGGTAGCCAATGCCTTGTGGGGGTGGCTGAAGGAATGGAAGAGGAACGGGTGGCAGAGAAAAGGGAAGCCTTTTTGGGCCGCTGAGCTGTGGCAAGACATCGCTGCCCGCCTGGACAGGCTGCCAACAAAGGTACGGCACATCGATGCGCACGTCCCCAAGAGCAGAGCCAATGAAGAACACCAGCATAACCACCAAGCAGATCTGGCTGCTAAAATCTCCCAAATAGACTTGGACTGGGAACACAAGGGTGAGCTGTTCTTAGCTCGCTGGGCCCATGACACTTCTGGCCACCAAGGGAGAGATGCCACATACCGGTGGGCTCGGGACAGATCAGTGGACATCTCTATGGAGGCCATCTCACAGGTCATCCATGAGTGTGACATCTGTGCTGCCATCAAGCAGGCCAAGCGCATGAGGCCTCTGTGGTATGGGGGCAGATGGTCGAAATATAAGTACGGAGAGGCCTGGCAGATCGACTACATCACCCTGCCTCGGTCTCACAGCGGCAAGCAGTACGTACTGACCATGGTGGAGGCAAGTACAGGCTGGCTGGAGACCTACCCAGTACCTCGTGCCACTGCTCGCAGCACCATCCTGGGCCTGGAGAGACATATCCTATGGAGACACGGCACCCCCGGGAGGATTGAGTCAGACAATGGAACCCACTTCAAGAACCACCTCATAAGAGACTGGGCAAAGGACCATGGGATTGAGTGGATTTACCACATCCCATACCATGCACCAGCTGCCGGGAAGATCGAATGCTACAATGGCTTGCTAAAGACCACCCTAAAAGCCATGGGGGGTGGAACCTTTAGGAACTGGGAAAAACACCTAGCTCAAGCCACTTGGTTAGTGAACAGCAGAGGATCTGTGAACCGAGCTGGTCCTGCCCAGTCCCACCTGCTGCAAACAGTGGATGGAGATGGAGTTCCTGTGATTGCTGAGAAGAACCTGCTGGGAAAGGCAGTGTGGGTTTTTCCTGCTGCTGGTGGGGGCAAACCAACCCGAGGGGTGGTCTCAGCTGAGGGTCCTGGTCACACCTACTGGGTCATGTTAGAAACTGGGGACATTCAGTGTATCCCACAGCGGAACGTGACTCTGGCTGAGAGGGGATGAACTCGGAGTGTGGCAACACTTATCAATGTATTATAGTCATTGTGTAAATAGTTATAAGTTGTTCTAAGTTTCTCCCTCCTAGCCTAATACCAGCCTAGCACCAAGGACACAACGTACACACTGCACACCAGTACACCAGAGAGCTCCTGCATCATCACACCTGTACCCGATGTCCCTGCAGCAATGGACTGTACCCAATGTCCCTGCAGCAATGGACTGTACCCGGCTTTTCCCTTCCAAAGACAAACTGATTCCTGATTTTTTCTCCACATCCCTGCCCAGTTCAAGCAGCACCTACATTAACCATCACCAGAGAGAGAGAGAGAGACTTGCCCTGGGAGAGAGCGAGCCGGGATAACAAGGCACTTGTATCAAGGATCTGAATATCACGTGTCAAGATTGCATGAAGGGGCTGTGGCAGGAGAGAGGAAGTGGAACAGAGGGGTGGATTGTGGTGGGTTAACACCCTTTTCTGGGAACAAAAGAACAAAGCAGGGTGGAGGGCTTGCAGGTACTTTTCACTCCCTGCAGGGCATTTTTCACCTGGGAAGCTGAGTCTGTTCCACTCCCCCCTTCCTGCCCAGCTAGGGTATAAAAAGCAGGACCTCATAGCTGTTGGCCCCGGCTTTTCTGGCTTCTGCCTCTGCTGGACGAGAGCTACTGCAGCTACCCTCCTGCTCCTCTGCCACGAGGTTGAACCTGCTGCCTCCACGCTTCCTCAGAGAAAGGCTGGTTTTGTATTATTCTCTTGTTTTTTTTGTCCCCCTCCCATCCATCCTTGTTCCTTCCCCTTGTGAACCTTTTTCCTGTTGTTGTTATATATATATATTGCTTAAAGACAACTCTTTGCCTCTCTACTTCCAAGCCGACTCCAAATTATTGTTTGGTGGATTTGCTCTTTCCTTTTCTCCCCTCTCTGTTGGGAGGGAAGAGGGGGGGGAGTGGGGGAGAGATTCTCAGCCTTGCCCCCCACCTGAGCTCTTAACTTCCAGTTAAGGCTCAAACCACCACAAGTAGTCAAGGAGAAGCAGCTAACAGAGCTGGCAGATCTCTGATACTTTCCATAGAGTGCAAGAGCTGTCAATGCCCAGGTATGAGAAATCCTGCAAGGAAGAGAAGGGACCAACATGGCTCAGTCAAGACCTGCTGGTCAAAGTAAAATGCAAGAAGGAACTGCACAAGCAGGGACAGGTACCTTGGGAATAGTATAAAGACACTGCCCAGTTCTTCAGGGATGAGGTCAGAAAGGCCAGGGCATGGCTGGAGTCAGTCTTGACAAAGGTGATTTGAAACAGCCAACATGGCTTCACCAAGGGCAAGTCCTACCTCATCAATCTAGTTACTTTATACAATGTAGTGACTACACTGGTGGACAAGGGAAGAGCAATGGATGCCATTTATCTAGTGTTCTGCAAGGCCTTTGACACGGTCCCCCACAATATCCTTCTTTCTATGTTGGACAGATATAGATTTGATGAGTGGACTCTTCAGTGAATAAGAAATTGGCTGGATGGTCACATCCAGAGGATAGTGGTCAAGAGCACAATATCCAAATGAGATGAGTGTCAACAGGTATCCCTCAGGGGTTCATTGGGTGTAGTTCTGTTTAATATCTTCATCAGTGACACAAAGAGTAGGATCAAGTGCATCCTCAGAAAGTCTGCAGATGGCATCAAGCCGACCATTGTGGTTGATATGGTAGAAGGAGGGGATGTCATCCAGAGAGACCTGGAGAAGATGGAGAAGTGGGCCTAGGTGAATCTCATGAGGTGACCAGCTGGTCAAGAGATGGGATTCTGCCAGCCAACTCTGGTCTGGTGAGACCTCACTAGGAATACTGTGTCCAGTTCTGGGGCCCTCAACACAGGAAGGACATGGACTTGCTGGAGTGGGTCCAGAAGAGGCCCACAAAGATTGTCAGAGGACTGGAGCACTTACACACAGACCAGAGAGAAAGTAACAAAAAAATTCTGAGTTGACATAAGGAGTTAAATGAGATAATACCTTACTAATGATAATTACCTTAGCCTATTTTGCAGAATTGCAGCAGAAAGAAGTGGGAGCAGAAGACAGCAATAAAATGGTTCTCCCTACCACAAGCATGATGCAGCCAGCATAGCGGAAAAGACCAACACCTTAAACCTGGAAACCAGAAGTAGCAAGCCAAAACAAGCCTCTTCTGTTACAATCTGAACTTCAAGCCCCATGATACTTTTTTTCCAGCCAACACTTTCCTTTTTTAAGTTGTTTGTGATGTAAATATGGTATTGAATACTCATCAGCAGATTACACTCCACCCATGACAGCCTTTCTTGTGCAAATTATGTTTACAGAAACAAAATTTCATAGAGATTTATATCATTGAATGTGGCATGGAATTACTAGTAATAATAAAACAAAGTGGCCTAGAGAATGACAAGGACCTTTTCCTATTTGAAGATGTAATCATGATTCTACAAGGTTTTTCATTCTCTAGGTTTTTTAAATTCACAATTTTGAATTAATATTTTTTTATCACAGTTTATTCAAGTTTCTCAGACTCTCCCAAAACATGGTAACTATTGTTAAAAACGGGTGAGACTAAAGTGAACCTTAAATACAACACCAAACTATAACACCATGCAATTTTACAGGCTTGGGAAAGAGTGGCTGGAGAGCTGCTTGATGCAATTAGACCTAGGGCTGCTGATTGGTGCCTGGCTGAATGTGAGCCAGCTGTACTCTCATGTGACCAAGAAGGCAGCCACAATGTGGCTGGCAGGTCTAGGATGTAATTGCTCCCATCTGCACAGCACTCATAAGGCCACACCTCAAATATTGTGTTCAGTTTTGGGCCCCTTATTACAAGAAGGATATTGAGGAGCATGTCCAGAGCAGGGCAACAAAGCTGGTGATGGACCTTGAACATCGGTGTTTTGAGGAACAGCAGAGGGAACTGGGGCTGTTTAGCCTGAAGGAAAGGCTCAGGGGAGATGTCATTGCCACTACCTGAAAGGAGGTTAGAGCAAAATGTGGAATCTCTCTCTTCTCATATGCAATAAGTGACACAATAAGGACAAGAGGAAATGGACTCAAGTTGTGCCATGGGAGGTTCAGGTTGGATATTAGGAAAACGTTCTTCACAGTTTTCAGAACAAGAGGACACAGTCTCAAGCTGCACCAGGGGATGCTTAGGCTCGAGGAGAGGAGGAAGTTCTTCACGGAGAGAGTCATTCGTCATTGGAATGGGCTGCCCAGGGAGGTGGTAGGAATATGTAGGAATAAAATTAGAGAGGCAAAGGCCCAGTTAGAACTGAAACTGGCCACCTCTGTGAAAGAAAATAAAAAGCAATTTTACAAATATATCAACGCTAAAAAGAAGGGCAAGAAGAACCTCCACTCCTTACTGGACCTGGAGGGGAACACGGTGACCGAAGATGAGGAAAAGGCTGAGGTCCTGAACGCCTTCTTTGCCTCCATGTTTAACAGCAAGGCAGGAGTCCAGGATGAGTGGCCTCCTGAGCTGGGTAATAGGGTCGGGGAGCAGTGTAATGCCCCAGAAATCCATGAGGAATTAGTTCGGGACCTGCTGAGCCACTTGGACACCCACAAGTCCATGGGACCGGATGGGATCCATCCTAGGGTGCTGAGAGAGCTGGCAGATGAGCTGTCCAAGCCACTCTCCATCATTTTCCTCCAGTCCTGGCTCACTGGAGAGGTCCCAGATGACTGGAAACTGGCCAATGTGATCCCCATCCACAAGAAGGGATGGATGGAGGAGCCCGGAAACTACAGGCCAGTCAGCCTGACCTCAGTGCCAGGGAAAGTGATGGAACAGATTATCCTGGAGGCAATAACTGCGCACCTGAAGGATGGCCAAGGGCTCAGGTCCAGCCAACATGGATTTAGGAAGGGCAGGTCCTGCCTCTCCAACCTGATCTCCTTCTATGATCAGGTGACCCATCTGGTGGACGTGGGGAGGCCTGTGGATGTAGTCTATCTGGACTTCAGCAAGGCCTTTGACACCGTCCCCCACAGTAAACTGCTGGCTAAACTGTCAGCTCGTGGTTTGGACCGCAACACTCTGTGCTGGGTTAGGAACTGGCTGGAGGGCCGAGCCCAGAGAGTGGTGGTGAATGGTGCCGCGTCCGGCTGGCGGCCAGTCACCAGCGGCATCCCCCAGGGATCGGTGCTGGGCCCCATCCTCTTTAACATCTTCATTGATGATCTGGATGAGGGGGTTGAGTCAGTCATCAGCAAGTTTGCAGATGACACCAAGTTGGGAACAGATGTTAGTCAGTTAGAGGGTAGAAAGGCTCTGCAGAGGGACCTCGACCGACTGGACAGATGGGCAGAGTCCAATGGGATGGCATTTAATAAGTCCAAGTGCCGGTGCTGCACTTTGGCCACGGCAACCCCATGCAGAGCTACAGGCTGGGGTCAGAGTGGCTGGAGAGCTGCCAAACAGAGGGGACCTGGGGGTGCTGATTGACACCCACCTAAACATGAGCCAACAGTGTGCCAGGTGGCCAAGAAGGCCAATGGCATCCTGGCCTGTATTGGGAACAGTGTGGCCAGCAGGAGCAGGGAGGTCATTCTGCCCCTGTACTCTGCATTGGTTAGGCCACACCTTGAGTACTGTGTCCAGTTCTGGGCCCCTCAGTTAAGTAAGGACACTTGAACGTGTCCAGAGAAGGGCAACAAGGCTGGTGAGAGGCCTTGAGCACAAGCCCTATGAGGAGAGGCTGAGGGAGCTGGGATTGTTTAGCCTGGAGAAGAGAAGGATCAGAGGTGACCTCATTGCTCTCTACAACTACCTGAAAGGTGGTTGTAGACAGGAGGGGGTTGGTCTCTTCTCCCAGGCGACCAGCACCAGAACAAGGGGACACAGTCTCAAGCTGTGCCAGGGGAGGTTTAGACTCGAGGTGAGGAGGAAGTTCTTCACTGAGCGAGTTATTCGTCATTGGAATGGGCTGCCCAGGGAGGTGGTGGAGTCGCCGTCCCTGGAGGTGTTCAAGGGGAGATTGGACGTGGCGCTTGGTGCCATGGTCTAGTTGTGAGGTCTGTTGGGACAGGTTGGACTTGATGATCCTTGGGGTCTCTTCCAACCTTGGTTATACTGTGATACTGTGATACTGTGATACTGTGGTGGAGTCCCCATCCCTGGAGGTGTTCAAGAGGGGATTGGACGTGGCACTTGGTGCCATGGTCTAGTCATGAGGTCTGTGGTGACAGGTTGGACTCGATGATCTTTGAGGTCTCTTCCAACCTTGGTGATACTGTGATACTGTGAAAGGGTTATTAGGCATTGGAATAAGCTACCCAGGGAAGAGTGGAGTCACCATCCCTAGAGGTATTTAAAAGATGTGTAGAAGTGATGCTGAGGTACATGGTTTATTGATAGTAACTTAGCAGTAGTGGTAGGATTGTGAGCTCTAGGCAAGCAGTTGGACTTGATGATCTTAAAGGTCTCTTCCAACCTCAACAGTTCCACAATTCTATGACACCTCTATGTAGTATACATATTTTCTGTTTCCTGCATCTGAGTATGTCCATTAATGATTTATTAAAAAAAAAGAATAATTAATAGTAAATTAATTTCTTTTAACTGTTTAAATAAAATTTAAGTAATAGCTTCTTAATATTCTGCACAGATAGTAACTAAATCTTTAATGGAGTCCTGGTGCAAGCAATTTAATGTTGTAATTTAACTGAGGTTTATGTAACTGTCTCGGTCTGGAGACAGTTATCTTTGCACCTTCCAAGAGTCCTTCCAGTGGCTCTGCCCCAACACACATCAGCTATTGTCTGGGCAAGCAGCAAGTGATTTTATCTTTGTTGAGTCACACCAGGAGACACAAGCTTTTAGTCCCTCACAGTAACAAGACAAAACAAAACAAAACAGAAAAAAACATCTCCTTTCTTTATTATGTAAAACAGCTACTCTATTTAGTTTTACAAAGCAAAATAAATTAAGCCAACTGTGTAGCTTTAGTCAATTATTCTAAGACTTTCTCTTCAAAATATTCTGATTTCTTATATGTACTCATTGAATTTTGATTGTTGTTCTTTAGTGCACAGAACCTCCTACCTTGTCTCCTTTTTGTTAAACACAGATACCATGTTGTTCTCTGCAGTTCCAGACATTTAATTTTAATTTTTAGGATGTGCACTGTCCAATTCTTCTGATTTAAGGATAGTCTACTTTTAGGATTTAATTCTAACCCTGACTATGACAGCTTTCTCATTCACTCTATCACTTTACACTCACATCTTTCCATTGCTCATTTTCAATGCAATCTCCTTTAAAACATAAATAATAAGTTCAACTTTGGAGACAAAATTCAACAGCATATTTTGTCAGCCACAGCCTTGCCGAATGATTGAACCCACTAAGTACTTTCACATTCTCTTGTGACTTATCTTGGATTAGTATTTTTTTAGTGTCTACTTTGATTTATCTCATTTTTTAAGACCTAACAAGACATGGCTTTTGGCAATTCTCCCTCTATCTGTTTGCTGGACACTTCCTGGCATTGGCTTAGACAGATGTACCCTTTGTGGGACAAAACGACCTGGATAGATGAGCCCAGAGAGTGGTGGTGAATGGAGTTGAATCAAGTTGGCCACTGCCACAGAAGTGGTGTTCCCCAGGGCTCAGTTTTGGGGCTAGTTTTGTCTAATATCTTTATCAACAATCTCTATGAGGTGACTGAGTGCAACTTCAGTTAGTTTGCAGGTGACACCAACAGGATGGGAGTGCTGATCTGCTGAAATTTAGGAATGTTTGGCAGAGGAATCATGACAGGCTCAATCAATAGACCAAGGTCAATTGTTTGAGGTTTAACAAAGCCAAGTGCTCAGTCCTGCACTTCAGTCACAGCAATCCCACGGAACTCTACAGGCATGGGGGAGAGTGGCTGGAAGACTACCCAGCCAAAATGATCTGGTGTTGTTGGTAAACAGCAAGCTGAACGTGAGCCAGCAGTGTGCTTAGGTGACCAAGGTGATCAACAGCATCCTGGCTTGTATCAGGAATAGTGTGGCCAGTAGGAGTAGTGATGTGATTGTGCCCCTGTACTTGGCACTGATGAGTCCATACCTCAAATACTGTGTACAATTTTGGGCTCCTCTCTATAAGAAGGGCATTAAACTGCTGGACGGGTCCAGAGAAGGGCTTGAAGAGCAAGTCCTGTAAGGAGCAGCGGAGGGAACTAGGATTATTTAGTTTGGACAAGAGGATGTGGAGGGGAGAGTTACTTTCTACAACTCCCTGAAAGAAAGTTCAGTGAGGTGGGGGTTGGTCCCTTCTCCCAAATGCCTGGTGATAGAACTAGAGGAATTGGCCTCAAGCTTGTTCCAGAAGAGATTTCAATTGGATATTAGGAAAATATTTACTTAAGGAGTGGTCAAACATGGAAACAGGCTGCCCAGATAAGTGATGAATATACCAATCTTGGTGGTGTTTAAAAAAAAAGTAGGTATGGTGCTTTGGGGATATGGCTTAGTGGACATCGAGGTGTTGGTTTGGTGGTTGGGCTTGATGATCTTAGATCTCTTTTCCAAACATAATGATTCTATGATTCTCACTGATTCCAGAAGATATTACAATTTCTGAATTAGTTTTTAAATAAGAATGCCTCCCTTTGTTTCCCAGCCCCAAATCTCTGC
The DNA here is from genome assembly GCA_015227895.2 of Colaptes auratus. Classification (NCBI taxonomy): domain Eukaryota; kingdom Metazoa; phylum Chordata; class Aves; order Piciformes; family Picidae; genus Colaptes; species Colaptes auratus. The sequence goes on along the minus strand of CM026897.1, from coordinate 11,863,571 downwards.
TACTTGTTTATGAACCTGAATAAATTCCAAATTTTCCCTGTGTCTTTTAGCTAGGTAAGTTACTTGTTTAGCTCTCTCAGTATTGAGGTAGACCTAAGAAACCTAGTAAGCTTATATATCAGAAGGCAAAGCCTCACAGAGTTAATACAATTGCAGAAATATTATGCTCATTTATCTTTTCACCGATGAAGGTATGCACCTAATTTCTTAACACTCACATGACTAGATTTTCAGGAATAAATCTAGCTAGCCATATACTAAAGGTATAGAATGGAATAGAATAGAATAGAATAGAATAGAATAGAATAGAATAGAATAGAATAGAATAGAATAGAATAGAATAGAATTAACCAGGTTGGAAGAGACCTTTGAGATCATCAAGTCCAACCTATCATCTAGCACTATCTAATAAACTAAACCATAGCACCAAGCACCCCATCAAGTCTCTTCCTAAACACCTCCAGTGATGATGACTCCACCGCCTCCCCGGCAGCCCATTCTAATGGCCAATCATTCTTTCTATGACAAACTTCTTCCTAACATCCAGTCTAAACCTCCCCTGGTGCAGCCTGAGACTGTGTCCTCTTGTTCTGGTGCTGGCTGCCTGGGAGAAGAGACCAAACTCCTCCTGTCTACAACCTCCCTTCAGGTAGTTTTAGAGAGCAATAAGGTCTCCCTTGAGCCTCCTCTTCTCCAGGCTAAGCAACCCCAGCTCCCTCAGCCTCTTCTCATAGGGCTTGTGCCCTGTGTGCCCACTGAGTGCACAATCATTGGCAACAGCTTCCTGTCAAAAGCTTAACAACGCACCTTACACATTTAAAAGATCAGAAAAACTTGTGCAAATACTGATGGGCCACATGTGGTGCTCATTGGGAAGATCAGGGACAGAGTTTTATATCTGTCCCTGATGAGGTTCCCACTAGATGCTTATGATGCAGTAAACTTTGGCATGAAGTCATCAAGCATCATGCTCTGATAGGTATCCTTCTTTTTTTTTGTACAAGGATAACATTAAGCTTTTTTCCTCATACATGACATCATCTTGTCAGAGATATTGCCAGTCTCAGCTTTGAGGACAGTCCTGTTTATTATCTTCATTGATCACAGTATCACAGAATCACCAAGGTTGGAAGAGACCTCAAAGATCATCGAGTCCAACCTGTCACCACAGACCTCATGACTAGACCATGGCACCAAGTGCCACATCCAATCCCCTCTTGAACACCTCCAGGGATGGTGACTCCACCATCCATCTAATGATTTAGATATTGGAATTAAGAGCACACTGATGAAGTCTTCTGATGACACAAAAGTAAGTGGGGGAAGCTGACACCCCAGAAAGGAGAGGAGATCTTTTGGAAGATCTTGACAGGCTGGTCAAGTGGATGAGAAGGAACTGTAAGACATATAATAGGACAAGTGTAGTTTCATAGTTTCATAGTTTCAGTTAGGGTTGGAAGGGACCACAAGGATCATCTAGTTCCAACCCCCTGCCATGGGCAGGGACACTCTACACTAGATCAGGCTGGACAGAGCCCCGTCTAGCCTGATCTTAAACACCTCAAGGGACAGGGCCTCAACCACCTCCCTGGACAACCCATTCCAGGCCTTCACCACCCTCAGGGTGCAGAACTTCCTCCTCATGTCCAGCCTGAATCTCCCCACCTCCAGCTTCATCCCATTCCCCCTAGTCCTATCACTCCCTGATAGTCTGAAAAGTCCCTCCCCAGCCTTCTTGTAGGCCCCCTTCAGATACTGGAAGGCCACAATGAGGTCACCTCGGAGCCTTCTCTTCTCCAGACTGAACAGCCCCAACTCCTTCAGTCTGTCTTCATAGGAGAGGTGCTCCAGCCCTCTGATCATCCTCGTGGCCCTTCTCTGGACCAGTGTAGGGTCATACACCTGGGAACACATATCCCAGGAATACAACTCAGACTGGGAACCACCTGGCTTGAGGGCAGCACTGTGGAGGGGGACCTGGGGGTCTTGGTGGACAAAAGACTCAATGTGAATTAATAGTGTGCTGTCATAAGAAAGCCAACAGGATGCTGAGTTGCATTAATAAGGGTATTGCAACAAGGGATAAAGATGTCATTCTCCCACCCTACTCAGTGTTGGTCAGGCCCCACCTTTAGTACTGTGTCCGTATATACATAAAAGATGGGACAGTCTGGAAAGAGTTCAGAGAAGGACCACAAGAATGATCAGAGGACTGGAAGACCTGTCATATGAAGGAAGGATGAAAGAACATGGTTTGTTCAGCCTTGAGAAGAGAAGGCCTAGGGGAAACATCGTAACATGTACATAAAAGGACAGCTATCCTGCAAAGGGAGACACCCTTTTTACAAAGAATCACATGGTAAAGATTAGTGGTAATGCGGACAAATTACTACAGTGGAGTGTGACCAGTTTAGGCTGTGCCTTTAAGAAAGGGACAGTTGCTGAACACTCTGGCTGAATGTTTTTGATATTTAAACAAAAACAAGATAAGGTCTAAACTAATTTCATCGGTTGATTGGTAGAATGCAACTTTAAGTTCTGTCAGTTCAGTCTGAGTCTGTTCTCTCTGTTCCTGTGGGCCTGTTTCTCTCTCAGAAGCAACAGCTTGCCGGACAGAAGCGACTTTGAATTAACAAAGCTAACCAGATAAGAAAACTAATTCTTGCACACGCTTTGAGCTAACAGAATTTTCCTCCTTAATTGCCTTTCTCTCTCTCTCTAACCCCTTTTTTGGGAAAAAAAGGGAGGTAGGGAGGGAAAGGGGGGTACAGAGGGGAAATCCCCTGGCTGGGGGTCTTCTGCATTACGTTCATTGCTGTATATTTCTGTGTATATTGTAAATACTGTATATTTGTGTACATATTCATTGCATTCCATTTATGCTTGTAAATACAGCTTATTTCATTTGCTTCTCCGACTGAGTTAGCTGTGGTTTCTTTGTGTGTGTGGGAGAACTTTCTCACCCTACCACAGGGAGATTCAGACCAGATGCCAGATTTTTTTTTCCATCATTCTATTACATGTTGAAATAAACTCCCAAGAGAGGTGGTGAATTCCTCTACATCAGACCATTTCAAAGCCCAGCTTGACAGGGTTCTGGGATATCTCATTTAAACTATATTCTGAAAGGCTGGAGTAGATGATCTTTGAAGTTCTTTCCAACAAGGAATTCTATGAATCTATGAAAATAGTTATACTAAATCCTGGAATCATAGAATCATTTAAGTTGGAAAAGATCCTTAAGATTATTGAGTCCAACCCAACACTGCTGCTAAACCAGATCCCTGAACATGACATCTATACAACTTTTAAATATCCCCAGGGATGATGATTCAACTATCTCCCTGGGAAGCCTGTTGCAGGGCTTTAAAACCTTTTCAAGGAAGAAATTCTTATTAACATACAACCTAAACTTCTGCTACCACAAGTTGAAAGATGTGGGAAGAGGTTATTTTCAGATAGCTTTGGAAGACTATAGGGAAGATTTGCCTTTGCTCTAATTAGAGAAAGCTGTGTTTTGCTATGACTCAGAGGGTAATGGTAAACACCTTGTAACTGAAGGAGAGAAACTAGGCAGAATCTGGTTAGATGTGTTAAAATATTGTTTTGTTATTTTGACCTATTGTATGCCTTAATTACACGAATGCCAGTAGAAAATGACCAATAGAAATGTGACATGTGTCTTCTGATAGACTGTGTAACTTTACTGTATAACATAATAAATGTCTTTGCCTGCTTACATCTGGTCCAGAAAGCATCTGTGACCGGTTTAGGCTATGCCTTTAAGAAAGAGACAGTTGCTGAACACTCTGGCTGAATGTTTTTGATATTTAAACAAAACCAAGATAGTTTAAACTAATTTCATTGGTAGATTGTAGAATGCAATTTTAAGTTTGGGTTCTGTCAGTTCAGTCGGGTCTGGGTTCAGGCTGTGTGCAGTCTGTGCTTCTCTGTCCTGTGGGCTGGACGGCTTCTCTCTTTCTGAAGCAGGAACGACCTTGAGTTGACAGAGCTAACCAGATAAGAAAACTAATTCTTGCATGTGCTTTTGAGCTAACAGATTTTTTCTTCCTTAATTGCCTTTCTCTCTCTAACCTTTTTTGGGAAAAAGGGGAGGTAGGGAGGGAGAGAGGGGGGTTCAGGGAACCCCCCTGGCTGGCTGGAGGGAAAAAGCTTTTCTGCATTACGTTCATTGCTGTGTATTTCTGTATATATTGTAGATACTGTATATTTGTGTACATATTCATTGCATTCCATTTATGCCTGTAAATATAGCTTTCATCTGCTTTTCCGACTAAGCTAGCTGTGGTTTCTTTCTTTGTGTGGGGGGGGAACTTTCTCACCCCACCACAGCATCAGTCAAGGTAATTAAAACATCTATACTATTCAAAAACATTTTCCTTACATTCTGATGTTCACCTCAAAACTCAGAACGTAACCTGGCATTAGATCAAACTTTGTAACCACGTTTCCTCTGGAAAAAAATGAGATTTTGAGGTCTTCTGAATTAAGCATAAAAAAGAAATTACATACAGACGAGTCATATCTCATATAGTGATTTTATGAGGACTGCCAGCAAAAGAATGTTTCATTTGATGCACACCTTTATTTGGATATAATATTTTTTTAAAAAGCATTAATTTGAGATAATTCCAAATATTTGTTCACCATTAATTAGAACCCTTATTAAATCTCCACAATTTTTACTTTACAGATTTTGCAGATTGTTTCTGTATGCCAATCAGAGTCTTCCTAATTTATCTCTGTCTATTACAGATGTTCTTAATTAACCCCCTACTGTGCTGTTTTCTTACACTTACTTTGTTTAAATATGCCAAACAAAGCATCCAAAAATTAAAATATGGAATCCAGTGAAGAATATCAGTGAAGAAATCCGGGAGGCACTAGCTGCCGTTGAGCTGGAGATCAGGGACGATCAGGTTGAGTGCTTGTGGGTTAGAATTAGAGGGAAGACCAGAAGGGCAGACATCCTGGTTGAAGTTTGTTACAGACCACCCAACCAGGAGGAAGATGTCGATGAAGCATTCCATAGGCAGCTTAAGACTGTCTCAAGATTTCCTGACGTTGTTCTCATGGGCGACTTCAACCTGCCTGATATCTGCTGGGATCTCAACACAGCAGAGAGGAGGCAGTCTAGGAGGTTCTTAGAGTGCATGGAGGACAGCTTCTTCTCCCAGGTGCTGCACGAACCTACCAGGGGTAAGGCTCTGCTTGACCTCCTCTTCACCAATAGGGAAGGGCTGGTGGGTGATGTGGTGGTCGGAGAGTTTTTAGGCACCAGTGATCACAAGATAATTGAATTTTTAGCATTCAGTCAAGCAATGAGGGGCAGCAAGAAGACCTCCACTCTGGACTTCAGGAGGGCAGACTTCAGATTACTCAAGGAACTAACTCAGAAGGTTCCTTGGATACAGCCCTTAAAAACAGAGGGGTCCAGGAGAGGTGGATCTGCTTCACGGAAGAACTGTTGAAAGTGCAGGAACAGGCTGTGCCAGTGTGCCGGAAGATGAGCCGCCGGGGCAGACAGCCAGCATGGATGGGCAATGAATTCTTAATAGAACTAAGGGAAAAAAAGAGGGTGTACCATCTCTGGAAGAAAGGGGAGGCAACCTACGGAATGTTTAGGGATGTTGCTAGGACATGTAGGAAGAAAATTAGGGAGGCAAAAGCCCATTTAGAACTTAGACTGGCCTCTGCTGTGAAGGACAACAAAAAGTCCTTCACAGGACTTCAATAGCAAGAAGAAGGGCAAGGACAATCTCCACTCCTTGGTGGGCACAGAGGGGAACATTGTAACAAAGGATGAGGAAAAGGCAGAGGTACTTAACACCTTCTTTGCCTCCATTTTTAATAGCAGGACAGAACTTCTTCCAGAAAGCTGGCCTGCAGAGCTGGCAGATGGAGCCAGAGAGCTGCACAGTTTACCCCCTGCTCCAGGAGGAAGGGGCAGTTAGAGATCTCCTCAGCCGCTTGGATCCCCACACGGCCATGGGACTGGATGGGATCCATCCTGGGGTGCTGAGAGAGCTGGCAGATGAGCTGGCCAAGCCACTCTCCATCATTTTTCAGGAGTCCTGGCTCAATGAAGAGGTTGCAGAAGACTGGAAGCTGGCCAACGTGGTGCCCATCCACAAGAAGGGCTGCTTGGACGAGCCAGGGAATTCTAGGCCTGTCAGCCTGACCTCAGTGCCAGGCAAGATTATGGAACAGGTCATCTTGAGTGCTATCACACAGCACTTACAGGATGGCCAAGGGCTCAGGCCCAGCCAACATGGAAGAGCAGGTCCTGCCTCACCAACCTGATCTCCTTCCATGATCAGGTGACCTGCCTGGTGGATTTGGGGAGGCCTGTGGATGTGGTCTACCTGCACCTCTGCAAGGCCTTTGACACTGTCCCCACAGCAAACTCCTGGCCAAGCTGGCAGCCCATGGCTTGGACTGGAGCACACTGTGTTGGGTTAGGAACTGGCTGGAGGGCCGAGCTCCGAGAGTGGTTGTGAATGGTGCCACATCCGGCTGGCAGCCAGTCACTAGTGGTGTGCCCCAGGGATCAGTGCTGGGCCCCATGCTCTTCAACATCTTTATTGATGATCTGGATGAGGGCATCGAGCCCATCATCAGTAAATTTGTGGACGACACCAAGCTGGGGACAGGAGTTGATCTGCTGGAGGGTAGAGAGGCTTTGCAGAGGGACCTTGACAGGCTGGACAGGTGGGCAGAATCCAACGGCATGAGATTTAACATATCCAAGTGCCAGGTTCTGCACATTGGTCATAGCAACCCCATGCACTGCTACAGGCTGCGGTCAGAGTGGCTGGCCAGGTAGAGAGGGACCTGGGGGTACTGGATAATGGTAGGCTGAACATGAGCCTACAGTGTGCCCAGGCAGCCAAGAAGGCCAATGGCATCCTGGCCTGCATCAGGAACAGTATGTCCAGCAGGAGCAGGGAGGTCATTGTGCCCCTGTACACTGCACTGGTTAGGCCGCACCTTGAGTACTGTGTACAGTTCTGGGCCCCTCAGTTTAGGAAGGATGTTGACTTGCTGGAACGTGTCCAGAGAAGGGCAACGAAGTTGGTGAGGGGTTTGGAATACAAGCCCTATGAGGAAAGGCTGAGGGAGCTGGGGTTGCTTAGCCTGGAGAAGAGGAGACTGAGGGGTGACCTTATTGCTCTCTACAACTACCTGAAGGGATGTTGTAGCCAGGCAGAGGATGGTCTCTTCTCCCAGGCAACCAGCACCAGAACAAGAGGACACAGTCTCAGGCTGCACCAGGGCAGGTTTAGGCTGGATGTTAGGAAGAAATTCTATACAGAGAGAGTCATTTCCCATTGGAATGGGCTGCCCGTGGACGTGGTGGAGTCACCACCGTTGGAGGTGTTCAGGAGGAGACTTGATGGGTGCTTGGTTGCATGGTTTAGTTGTTTAGGTGGGTTGGATTGGTTGATGCGTTGGACGCAATGATCTTGAAGGTCTCTTCCAACCTGATCTATTCTATTCTATTCTATTCTATTCTATTCTATTCTATTCTATTCTATTCTATTTTAAAATAATATTCATACAATTTCTACCTATGGACTCTGAGAGATGGGATCCTGTGAATTTCATCCCAACTGGGGTTTTACATGGATGTAGCTTTTAAGTATAGTTAAGGTAAGTGAGATTTTTAACTGCCATGAACCACAATAATCTTACATCTGATATAAGTTATCTTGACTCAATTTTCTCTTTATCAGTGAAAAGAAATCAGCAGTCTCACATAAGGTTCATTCAGCGATCTGTTCTGGGATGCCATTTATCCTGCTGTATAGCTCTACATATTTAGATAACCAAAGCTTGGAGAGATTAGTTCTGATCCTAATGATATTATTGGAAAAAAATTTAAGATCTGACCCTGTGAGTACAATATTGGGAATATGTCTCCTTGGATAGACATCAGCTTCCTTCTATATGATGCCTGATATATGTAGTCAGAGAATAAAGATTTGCTTAGAATCTAAATACAGATGTTAAAAGGGCAGGACATGGTGTTGTGCAGATTAAATTATGTTAAATTATATTAAATTCACAAACAAGAGCTTTTGTCTAGCTGTCTTGCAACTAGGCAAAGTGAACTATTTTTCATTCAAACAAAAAGTTAGGTATGTCCTGTTTATTTGTTAGCATCGAAGAGAGGTGAAATCCTTGGAAATAATATACTAAATGTTAGCAACTCCATTGTTTAATGCATACATAATTATAGTGTCAAC
>CM026897.1:11821867-11854801 GCA_015227895.2 Colaptes auratus | reverse complement strand
TCTCGACTTTTTATCTCTGTCCAGAGGGCTTTTTTGGGTGTTACTGTTTCTCTTCTGTGTAGGAGGGAAACAGGTGGGTTAACCTTCTACAGTTACTTAGTGTAAGCCTCAGTTATTTTAAAACCAATATTGGATATTTTAAAATCAAAGCTTTCATTGGTCTTTAGAAGGGACTACCACCTAAGCATGACTATTTATTAGATTTTCATACATACAAAAACCAAAGCCCAGTTAAACATATTTCAAAAGTCTGGTTTGTAGGTAGCATCAGCAACAAGAACAGAATGGATTAATAAATTTGGATTCTCAGCTGAAAGGTAGTCATAAACAACTTTGTTAGTCTTCATCTCACTTACATATTGCTGTATGAAGGCTAAGAAGCTAGTTGTCCATGTCTCCTTCTACTGTCAGTAGAAAGATGTCTTCACAAGCAGATACATCTCTTTTTATGATACACTTCTATGATGCACGATAAATCCTGGGTTTCTACATAGATTTTATAGGGACTCTGGATAACTCATTTAGTTTAGTCACATACTCAAATGTATGTTATTCTTTGTCAGTAAGTAGAAAATCCATTTCCTCGATTTGAAGTTAGAAAGGTCAGAAGAAACAGCAAAACCTGCTATTCTACACATAGGACCCTGGCCTTATAAATGGGAAATAAGAATCTTCATTAGACAAGCTTTTCCACTTTAAAGTCTCTAAGAAAAAAATGGAACTGATGGTGGTAAAGGGCATTTATAAAGAGCTGTTTAAGAGAAGTTTTAATCACAAACTACAGCAGCCTCATGAGTAATATGAGTATAAATATAAGTAAGAGATAATCTAGTAAGTAGTGCTTCATAGTCACAGTTTGAAAAATGAAAATAAAATATAATGTCACATTCTTTAAACACTTTCAGTGTCTCCAGAAGGTATAGACTGACAATGTTTCAAATATACTGAACAGTTATTCATACAATACAAACCAAACCAAAACAAGTTAAAGAGAGAACATCAGTTGTATCAGACTCCACAAATGTTTCAAGGTTTTAGAAATCAGAATCAAAATAGAGCAATTATCAAAACAAGAAAGCTAAGGTTGATGTTTGCAGTATCTGATAAACACTCAGTTCAACTTGAACAAATTCCAGCCCAAAACCTCATTGAAGTGAGTGTTCTGCAGGCAGCTCCTTGAAATCACAAGGATGCATTGAGTCACTCTAATCCTGGTTTGATAATTATTTTATAGTACAGTAGAATCTTAGGAAGAAAATGCAATGAAGCCTCTATAATTAATTTTTACTCTAAGTAAGATATTGTTCCATATTAATGACAGACTTCATACTGATTTTATGTCGTATTGAAAGAGGGAGGATGTAGAGACAGAGAGAAGGAAAAGGAATGCTTTCAAACCCACTGCTCCTTATCTGATTTTTGTTTCAAGCCATTGAAAAAAATCATGTTTGGAATCGTAAACAACTACATAATTCTTTTCAAGACCAGGACTGGTCTGGGAAAACTAACAACTGATGACAGGCTTCCTAAAGATTAATGAAGCATGAGCTACCCTGACAACCTTGGACGCAATGGACGTGATATCCATGGGTTTGACTGAGCCCCCAGTTTATTGCTTTGGGATTAAACAAAAGTGTCTAGGAAAAAGTGTTCCATGAAGACTATGCAGCTTCTGCATAGACAGAATTTCTGGAAGGGTACTCACATCCACATTAAGAGTTTGAAAAAGTTGCTAGAATGTATCTATTCTTCCCAGTTCAGAGTTACAACAAATTTTTCAAAAGACCTTATGTAGTTAGATCCCCATAGTGGTTCAACAACCACATCTTGGTCTCCAAGCTGGTGACACATGGGTTTGATGGGTGGACCGCTAGATGGATAAAGAACTGGCTTGATGGTCACACCCGTCCATGTCCCAGTGGAGGCCAGTGACAAGCGGAGTCCCTAAGGGATCAGTCCTGGGACCAGGCTTGTTCAACATCTTTGGGGGGTCTGGACAGTGGCATTGAGTGCACCCTCAGCAAGTTTGCTGAATGCACCAAGCTGTGTGGTGCAGCAGACACGCTGGAAGGAAGGGATGCCATCCAGAGGGACCTTGAGAGGCTGGAGAGGTGGGCACAAGCCAACCTCATGAGCCAAGTCAATCTTGGAGAACTTTTTACTGCACCAGGTCAGCTGGTAACAGATGGACTCCATCTGTCCCAGAGGAGGGGGAAGGTCATAGTATATGAGAATGGCTGTCCCCCAAAGGGAAAAGATCTGGGAAGAGAATTGGCAGGCCTCATTGACAGGGCTTTAAACTAGCTTCGAAGGGGAAGGGGCTGGAACCAGTCGCCTCAGGCAGGAGTCTGGGGGAGATAAGCTAGGGCTAGAGATGAAACCAGCAGCCCAGCTCAGTGCATGTACACTAATGCACGAAGCATGGTTAACAAACAAGAGGAGCTAGAAGCCCTGTTGCAGCAGGAAAGTTATGATGTAGTTGCCATCACAGAGACATGGGGGACGACTCACATGACTGGAGCGCTGCAATTGACAGCTACAGGCTGTTCAGGAGGGACAGGCAAGGAAGAAGGGGTGGAGGGGTGGCCCTGGACATCAGGGAGGCACTAGATGCCGTTGAGATGGAGATCAGGGATGACGGGTTGGGTTGAGTGCTTGTGGGTAAGAATTAGAGGGAAGTTCGGGAGGGCAGACATCCTGGTTGGAGTCTGTAATAGACCACCCAACCAGGAGAAGATGTAGATGAGGCATTCTATAGGCAGCTTAAGGCTGTCTCAAGGTCACCTGACCTCATTCTCATGGGCGACTTCAACCTGCCTGATATCTGCTGCTGGGATCTCAACACAGCAGAAAGAAGGCAGTCTAGAAGGTTCTGGAGTGTATGGAGGACAGCTTCTTATCCAGGTGCTGCGTGAACCTACCAGGGGTAAGGCCATGCTTGACCTCCTCTTCACCAACAGGGAAGGGCTGGGGGGTGATGTGGTGGTCGGAGGGTGTTTAGGCACCAGTGACCACGAGATAATTGAGTTTTCGGTATTCAGCCAAGCAAGAGGGGCAGCAAGAAGACCTCCACTCTGGACTTCAGGAGGGCAGACTTCAGGATACTCAAGGAACTAACTCAGAAGGTTCCCTGGGATACAGCCCTTAAAAATAAAGGGGTCCAAGAGAGCTGGAGCTGCTTCAAAGAACTCTTGAAGGTTCAGGAACAGGCTGTGCCAGTGTCCCGAAGAAGATGAGCCGCCGGGGCAGACGGCCAGCCTGGTTGGTCAATGAACTCTTATTAGAACTAAGGGAAAAAAAGAGGGTGTACCATCTCTGGAAGAAAGGGCAGGCAACCTACGGAATGTTTAGGGATGTTGCTAGGACATGCAGAAAGAAAATTAGGGAGGCAAAAGCCCATTTAGAACTTAGACTGGCCTCTGCTGTGAAGGACAACAAAAAGTCCTTCTATAAATATATTAATAGCAAGAGGAAGGGCAAGGACAACCTCCACTCCTTGGTTGACACGGAGGGGAACGTTGTAACAAAGGATGAGGAAAAGGCAGAGGTACTTAACACCTTCTTTGCTTCAATCTATCCTAGCATGGCAGAACATCTTCCAGACAGCTGGCCTGCAGAGCTGGCAGAAGGAGCCAGGGAGCTGCATGGTTTCCCGCTGCTCCAGGAGGAAGTTAGAGATCTTCTGAGCCGCTTGGACCCCCACAAGGCCATGGGACCAGATGGGATCCATCCTAGGGTGCTGAGAGAGCTGGCAGATGAGCTGGCCAAGCCGCTCTCCATCATTTTTCAGCAGTCCTGGCTCACTGGAGAGGTCCCAGAAGACTGGAAGCTGGCCAATGTGGTGCCCATCCACAAGAAGGGCTGCTTGGATGAGCCAGGGAATTATAGGCCTGTCAGCCTGACCTCAGTGCCAGTCAAGATTATGGAACAGGGCATCTTGAGTGCGATCACGCAGCACTTACAGGATGGCCAAGGGATCAGGCCTAGCCAGCATGGCTTTAGGAAGGGCAGGTCCTGCTTGACCAACCTGATCTCCTTCTATGATCAGGTGACCCGCCTGGTTGATTTGGGGAGGCCTGTGGATGTGGTCTACCTGGACCTCAGCAAGGCCTTTGACACCGTCCCCCACAGCAAACTCCTGGCCAAGCTGGCAGCCCATGGCTTGGACAGGAGCACACTACGTTGGGTTAGGAACTGGCTGGAGGGCCGAGCCCAGAGAGTGGTGGTGAATGGTGCCACATCCGGCTGGCGGCCAGTCACTAGTGGTGTGCCCCAGGGATCGGTGCTGGGCCCCATGCTCTTCAACATCTTTATTGATGATCTGGATGAGGGCATCGAGTCCATCATCAGTAAATTTGCGGACGACACCAAGCTGGGGGCAGGAGTTGATCTGCTAGAGGGCAGAGAGGGTTTGCAGAGGGACCTCGACAGGCTGGACAGATGGGCAGAATCCAACGGCATGAGATTTAACACATCCAAGTGCCGGGTTCTGCACATTGGCCACAACAACCCCATGCAGTGCTACAGGCTGGGGTCAGAGTGGTTGGAGAGCGGACAGGCAGAGAGGGACCTGGGGGTGCTGGTTGATTGTAGGCTGAACATGAGCCTGCAGTGTGCCCAGGCAGCCAAGAAGGCCAATGGCATCCTAGCCTGCATCAGAAACAGTGTGGCCAGCAGGAGCAGGGAGGTCATTCTGCCCCTGTACACTGCACTGGTTAGGCCGCACCTTGAGTACTGTGTCCAGTTCTGGGCCCCTCAGTTTAGGAAAGATGTTGTCTTACTGGAGCGTGTCCAGAGAAGGGCAACAAAGTTGGTGAGGGGTTTGGAAGACAAGCCCTATGAGGAGAGGCTGAGGGAGCTGGGGTTGCTTAGCCTGGAGAAGAGGAGACTGAGGGGTGACCTTATTGCTCTCTACAACTACCTGAAGGGAGGTTGTAGCCAGGCGGAGGTTGGTCTCTTCTCCCAGGCAGCCAGTACCAGAACAAGAGGACACAGTCTCAGGCTGCGCCAGGGCAGGTTTAGACTGGAAGTTAGGAAGAAGTTCTATACTGAGAGAGTGATTGCCCACTGGAATCAGCTGCCTGTGGAAGTGGTGGAGTCACCTTCATTGGAGGTGTTCAGGAAGAGGCTTGATGGGGTGCTTGGTGCCAGGGTTTAGTTTTTAGTTGTTTAGGTGGGTTGTATTGTACTGTATTGTGCTGTATTGTACTCTTTTGTACTGTATTGTACTGTATGGTACTGTATTGTATTTAGGTGGGTTGGATTGGTTGATAGGTTGGACGTGATGATCTTGAAGGTCTCTTCCAACCTGTTGTATTGTATTGTATTGTATTGTATTGTAAGTGCAGGGTCCTGCATCTGGGTCGAGGCAATCCCAGGCACAAATCCAGGCTGGGCAGTGACTGGCTGGAGAGCAGCCCTGAGGAGAGAGACTTGGGGTGCTGTGGACGAGAAAGCTCAATATGAGCTCTCAATGTGCACTTGCAGCCCAGAAAGCCAATCAGATCCTGGGCTGCATCAGGAGAAGTGTGGCCAGCAGGTCATGGGAGGTGATTCTCCCCCTCTCCTCAGCTCTGGTGAGACCCCACCTGGAGTACTGCGTCCAGTTCTGGAGCCCCTATTACAAAAGGGATCTGGAGGTGCTGGAAGGTGTCCAGAGAAGGGCCACGAGGATGATCAGAGGGCTGGAGCACCTCTCCTATGAGGACAGACTGAAGGAGTTGGGGCTGTTCAGTTTGGAGAAGAGAAGGCTCCGAGGTGACCTCATTGTGGCCTTCCAGTATCTGAAGGGTGCCTACAAGAAGGCCACAATGAAGGCCATATTAGCTAGACTTAAGTTTTCTAAAACTCTAATGACATTAAAAGACATACAGCCTACTTTTATTAATGTCATGACTTCAATGTTAGAAAACACTGACATTAAAATTATATATAATCAGGCATTTAGTGTTCTATGTTTTACATCAAACAGCTATGGGATAGAATTAATGCCCTAACCATTCATGTCCTTTCACTTTCCCTGTGAATCTCTGAAGATGAAACAGAAGAAAGTCAGACAAGATTGGATGCAGCTGGAAGGAAATGGAGGATGGATGCAGCCTTGCACCAGACTGGACATGCATATCAAGGTAATGAGTTATTGCATATTTCCCCCACAGATTTTACGCAGTTGTTTCTCTACATGGTTGTTTGGTTGGTTGTTGGTTGTTGTTTTTTTCAGAGAGAAAGGAAATTATTTATACTTTAGGTTGATGTTACAAGTTACAACTTGTTTTAAGAAGGAATACACAAAATCCTTCCAAAGACATTAAAAATATCAGGAAGAAAGACAACAATCATTTCACTGAAGTCATCAGAAAATAAATACATTATTTAATACAATAAGCTTGCTGATTTTGTGGTTTTCAGTAGTGTTTCTCCTAATACAATGTTTTAAATGCAGCTTAACTTTGTTGTTCTACTCCTGTTGATAGATTTGAGGCAAGCAGCATACATCATTAATTGTATTGTGTAGAGGGTAACATTTCAAAGAAGGGCTTTGCCTGGTGGAGCCACTGTAGACTGTCTGATTGTTGCAGAATTGTCATTAAATGGAAATGATGCCAGGGAATGCTGAACATAATGTCATGTTTCCAAATACAATGAATAACATTACAGTAGCTTTAATGAATTTCATAGGAGACAAATGTCATTAAACCAAATAACAACATTAGTCCTTGTGCCCTGGCCAAATTCCAGTGTGGTTAATTGCATTCTGACACCTGGTATTTATCAGTTGTTTGAATTCAATGTGTTTATGTACCTCACTGTTTGTTCATTGATATGTTAATGTTGTAAGTTGTCAGTTTATTGCCATCTGTCATCCCAGAATTATCTGGCTACCACTCTTGACCATCCAAGCACTTTTAGTGAAGCCATAACTACATTAGTGACCTTGAAAAGATTCTTTTCAATATACCTTCCAAAATTCTTAGATATTGCTTAACATAACAAGTAAACATAGATTAAACTTATTTCACTGTTTTTTAAACATGCAGCACAACCTCTCATCCTAGCACAGAAATATAACCCACTTAAGCCTGGACACAGAGATGATCTCCAATGCACTAGTGCTTTAGTTTAGGTCAGAGAGGTGCTCTGTGTAATATCTTCCAGTTATCTTCACTTAACCAGGATTTGCTTCAGATTGGCCTTAATGCCAAGTTAGTACAAAGTTAAAAATAAAGACTTGAAATGTGAGCTTCAGAATAAACCGGGTTGTTCTACCCTTCTGTTCCTGTTGGTTCATGCTACTTGCTTATGTAGACATAGTCATAATCAAGTGCTTTATTCAAAGAGTGTCCCATGGTTCAAAATCTGATTGCAGAATACACAAGAAAGCCCCTTTGAAATCACAGTACTTGCTGACAGTTTTAGAAAGCTTATGGAGGAAAAGGGTCTGATGATTTAAACTTTGGATCATTGAAAGTTGTTTTGGTCTATTTTAAATGCAGCACCACAAATTGGAATTGCCTTGATATATATTCAAGCAGGATCTTCAGTGACAACATTATATGACAATTTTTTGTTTGTCTGTCACATCTCAAAGACATAACTTCAAATATGATTCCCAAGAGCCTTCCCATGCCCTTTAATCTTGAGTGTTGTTTGCATTATCCAATTCAAACATACTTGCACACAATTTTTCCTGTTTGTAAGACTGGAGAATATCATCAAGAATCATACAGAACATTTACATCAAGCATATATTTATATATGCATTGATAGAGATTAAAATATAAAAGCCCAACAAGATGTAAGATCAGAAAGACCACACCACAGAAAGAAAGCTTTCATATCACTTAATGGAGTACTTCAAAACTCCTCATCAACACATAACTGTAAACATATCCCATTTCTGTTGGAATCAGGTGCTATGTCCTGTTCCTCAGCAGAACAATCCTCCCCATTCTCTCTACAACTACCTGAAGGGAGGTTGTAGCCAGGCAGAGTTGGTCTCTTCTCCCAGGCAGCCAGTACCAGAATTAGAGGACACAGTCTCAGGCTGCACCAGGGCAGGTTTAGGCTGGATGTTAGGAAGAAGTTCTACACAGAGAGAGTGATTGCCCATTGGAATGGGCTGCCTGTGGAGGTGGTAGAGTCACCTTCATTGGAGGTGTTCAGGAGGAGACTTGCTGGGGTGCTTGGTGCCATGGTTTTGTTGTTTAGGTGGGTTGGATTGGTTGATGTGTTGGACGCGGTGATCTTGAAGGTTTCTTCCAACCTGGTTTATTCTATTGTTTTCTGTTGTATTTCTATTCTATTGTATATGAAATCTCCAGAACCTGCACCGACTACTGCATGCTGCACATGGCACAACTGTTCAAAGACTCTAGCTGCTTGCTAAGCACTGCTGGATTGTCACAATTAAGATTTTGTCATAGTCTGATATTGGGAGGAAGTCAATCATCTGCAAAAACAATGTGGAGTTTTAAATGCATATTATCAAATCTTCCACACAAATTTCAGGCTTAACAGTATCATGGACTGTCTTCAAGTAGAAGAAAGAAGACAAAGAAATGGGGGAAAGAGTGACTGTATAAGTGGAAAAGAGTAGAGAGGATTATGTGAGCAAAGATGTTAATAAATTAAAAAACATCTTATTTAACTGTTACATAGGTCTGCACAGAAGTCAGTCATTTGAATGCAGTTGTAGTGTGCATAAAAAGCCTCTTAACATTTCCATACAAATTTGTTTTTTCCCTCTTTTCAAAGTTTGTGCTTAAGATTATTTTTCACTCAATACTAGGTCACAACCAAGCCATTTCTAAGATGGGCACACACAACCAGATTGAATACAGATTACTGAAGTCATTGAGCAAGCCACTGTCAAAGTCCTTCCGGCTTGAATCTTGTATATAAATCAAAATGAATTCAAAGAACACTGTAACAAGAATGCTGCTGGCTCTCTCAGGCAAAGATAATCTCATCATTTTCTATTTTAATTCCCTGGCTTTAATAGATATTTTTTTTCCAACCTGAGTTTGAGAAACCTTTAATTAAATATAATATGTTTATGAAAATAAATAAAATAAAATAAAATCTGTATTTTATGATTGACATCATCCCAACATTT
Source organism: Colaptes auratus (assembly GCA_015227895.2). Classification (NCBI taxonomy): domain Eukaryota; kingdom Metazoa; phylum Chordata; class Aves; order Piciformes; family Picidae; genus Colaptes; species Colaptes auratus. The sequence continues at coordinate 11,845,686 of CM026897.1, read as the reverse complement.
TTTTTTGCCACAAAATACCCTGAATGACTCTTTTTCATATATTGAACATCTATGTAACATTCAACAAAAATAGTAAGATTTCTTTTCAAGTAAATGCAAAGGACATTGGGATATGATTGGCTAAGACAACTTTAAGATCCACAACATACAATGAACAGTACTGCTAAGTCTGTTTATTAAGTCCTTAATTGTTTTACTAGTCTTCATATGTTGCTCTTTGATTAAAACTCATATTGTGTTAATAATTATCAGTAGTATTGTGCAACATATGCTACAGAAATCCCTGAGGCAGTCAAGGAAAACCAAGCCAAAAACAGAAGAGAAGCTGCTTACCTGTCTGAACTCTTCAAGGTCTGTTTTGTTTCCCACCAGCACCAAGGGGATATCATAGGTGTGCTGGACATGATAAATAAGTTCCCTAAACTCAGCAGCTTCTTGAAAGGATTTGTGGTCTGTGACAGAATAGCAGATAATAAAGCCTTCTCCACCTCACATATATTGTTCCCTCATGGCTGTGAATTCTGCCTGTGGAATAGGAAGAACATGCTCAGTAATTTCACAAACAAAATTATCCATCTGTAAATAATAAAACTGCTGAAAGCTTCTCCCGTTCCCTACATAATTTCACATTGCTTGATTTAATGTTTTAAATACTGCTTACAGAGGCTTGTACATTATCCTGTGGTCATCCTGATGAATAAAACAATGCAGGATTTGTCTTAGGGGCTTTTTTTTTTCTTTTTTACATCAAGGGAACTCTATCCTCTATGAATATGAACTCATTATGTAAATGCCTGCACTCAGAAAATAATATGTATTTCTAGAACCTTCTGCAGCACTTTCAGTTCATATAAATTACTTGCAATTAGATGAATGCTAACGTGTAAAAGAAGAACTATATTACAGTCTAGGGATCAGAAACAGGTACAAACTCACTATGTACTCAATTCAAAAGCTTAGTGATATCAAAAAAGCATTCACTGACTCTCACCAGCTTTGGAATATTGTCTAGTATAACTGGAACATAATCTACAAAAAGTTCTCATTCAAATGCTCTCAGACAAGCTGGGAATTTCAGTTCAGTGTTGGACAATACCATCAAATGAAAGTGAACAATTTCAAATTGTGTGATAATTGGTCCAATTTTCTCCTGATTTTTTCTTTATTTATGGATATATTTATTCTCACAGCAACACTTCTGGTTATCAGTATGGTTTTCCAGAAGAATTTAGCAGCTGACACACTGTACAAACCCCAAGATTCAATTTTCAAAAGCTAGTCACAGGCGCTGTAGCTTGAGAATATGTTTTAAAGTTGGTTTCTTTTTTAAGTTTGTTTGCTCTTCCTAATCATGGCCCAGAATAACCCAATACTAGGGCAACAGCTGGTCAGGATCAGAATCCTCCTGACAGAATCAGGTCTCCAGGGATCTTAAGATGCTGGGAAGTCTGATAAATCAGGGAGTACACATATGAACATTGGACCATTTCTGTGAGTAGCAGCATGGAATATCAAATCCTGTATTTTTTACACTGTTGAGAATTTAGGCTATGATTTTTATAGCAGCTTGATTATAATTCTTTCTGAAAATTGAAGGAAAATTGGTTGGTTATGCTCTTTAAAGAGTCTCATCTTTAAATCTCTCTCAATAATTACTCGTGCTGGTTGATAATACTTTCTATGAATAGACGTTCGTGTTGACCATTATCATTTATTCATGATTTATCTTTTACCCAAGGGCTTTCTTACATGTCATTCACAATATTTCACCTGCTACAGGAAAAAGTTCATAGACTACACCTCAAAACAGGCACTTTAAGGATAGGATTCTTCTTTGAGACTTACTCAGAATTCCAAAATCTCTAAACTGTCACCACTTCAGAGCAAGAACAAGAGAACACAGTCTCAAGCTGAGCCAGGGGAGGTTTAGGCTCAAGGGGAGGAGAAAGTTCTTCACAGAAAGAGTTATTTGCCATTGGAATGTGCTGCCCAGGAAGGTGGTGGAGTCACTGCCTCTGGAGGTGTTAAAAAAAGGATTGGATGTGGCACTTGAAGCCATGGTTTAGGTAGTCATGAGGTGTTCAGTGATAGGTTGAACTCGATGATCTCTGAGGTCTTTTCCATCCTTACTGATTCTAAAATTCACTTGCATCCCAGGAGAGTATTAACTGCCAAGTTGCAGTTTTGATTGGATTAGGCCATGTTCTATCCCATCTTCTTGAAACTAGATCTGTAAGAAGGAGGGCACCGGTAAGGTGAAACACCGAATATATCAAACTACAAGCATTCTACACTATTCTGGTTTGGGCAAGTCAATGAATGAAGATATGCCTCTGTTCCCAGGTCTTCAGCTGCCACATTATGTCAGCCAGCCACTGGATTGGTAAATGATACAACATCAAACTGAGGACAATGTTCAAGTTCTCTAAGTTATGGACAGAGGGTATTAAAGACTAACCACGAGAACTAAAACCTCTTCCTTACTCATACTTTTATCTCAGGCATTTCTGCCAGAAAAGAAAGGGTGTCTTCATATCCCTCCATCCATCACACCCTCAGTTTTATTCTTTTTGCATCAATCTCTTGGAACTGTTCTGCATCATGATTAGCAGAGTAGTATCCTTTGAAGCACCATCTGAATAAGGCCAGGATTCCTTCAGGCTGAGTAGATAGTTGGAAAACTTATGTGCAGGTAAACTTCTGGACTAAGGCTGACGAATTTAACTGTGCAGCTGAAGACCACTGTCTAAGCCCCCATTGCAGAAAATGATAAGACAGTTAAAGCAATTAATTTATTTCAGACTGTTCCTGCTTCTGTGTCTGGCAAGACTTTATAGCAGCCTTCCTGTACTTAAAGCAAGACTAAGAAAAGATGGAGGGGGACTCTTTACCAAGTAATGTAATAGTGGGAGAAGCTATAACAGTTTCAGACCCAAAGAGGGTAGATTTAGATTAAATATTAGGAAGAAATTAATGACTGTGGGGGTTTTTAGCCCAAAGAGGTTATGGATGTCCCCTCCCTGGAAATGTTCAAGGCCTTGTAGAACAGGGCTTTAAGAAACCTGTTCTACTGGAAGGCATCTCTGTGCATGGCAGAGGGTTGAAAATAGGTTACACTCCAGGTCCCTTCCAACCTAAACCATTCTAAGATTCTGTGAAACATAGCTGTTGCTTTAGTTACACAATTACCTAGGTTATTTAGATTGTATATTAGAAGAAACTTCTTTGCTGGAAGGGTTATGAAGCACTAGTATAGGCTCCCCAGGGAGGTGGTTGAATCCCCATGCCTGGAGATGTTCAAAAGACAGTATAACGCGGTGCTATGGGACAAGGTTTAGCATCAGACTTGGCAGAATTAGATAATGGTTAGACTTAATGATTTTAAAGATTTTTTTTCCCAGGAAAGCAATTCTATCATTATATGAACTACTGAAACATGGGACAACCCTTTTGCATAGTCTTTTATAAAGAATGAATTCTGCTTAAGTGAAATTATCTACCTCTAGGAAGTTTGCAGAACTTTTTATGGTCATTTATTGTAATTTATGTTAAATTAAGAAGGAGTGAAGCTATGTAACCCTGTTTAAGTTACTTAAAATGAGTGATTTACTGCAACATGAGGACTCTCAGGAGTACTCCTCTAGAATGCTTAATGGCTTTCCTTGACTGCTAGAAGACTCTGGGTTCCTAATTCTACTTATTGTATTATTCCAAAAGGACAAAGTGCTCAGCTTTTAGGCACTGTAGTTCATGACTCAGAATCATTTACCTACATGTTCTGGCTCATGCCTTGAAGTTATGATTTCAAGGACAGGAATAAATTAACTTCTGCAGGTTTTTCTACTGCTCACAACGACCATGGCCAGTAAACGATATCCTGAAGTGCTTCTTGAAGACCTCCAACTATGGTGACTCTACCACCTCAATCAGCTGCCTGTTCCAATACCATACCACTCTTGCAGTAAAGAAAGTTTTACAAATATCCAATCTAAAGATCCCTTGGCAGAACTTAAGACCATTTCCTCATGTTTCCAGTGATCAATATTCAGAGGCATTAATTATTCTGTGTAAAGTGGATTATAGACATCTATTTGGTCCACTCAGTCTTTTTTTTTTTTATTTATCTTTTCTTTTGACTTTCAATTCTCAGCTGTTTTTTTCTCTAACATGATTGCTCATTAGTGAGACAAGGACTTCAAGATAAAAAAAAAAAAAAAGCAGTTTCTTGGATTTTCTCATGAACCCAAATATAATAATAGATGATAAGAAAAAGAAAAAGACTACAATTTCCAGTAAACATGCTAGTATATACAAGGCAAAGGACTAAGAGGTAAATAAATCTTCAAATTTATTTCAAGTTCTATTCTAGATTTCACAGTTTGCCAAAATCCAAGTTCCTTTGGATTTTGTGGATATTTAGAGGTAGATGGAGACAGACCAAAATGTATTAAGTGTTTTATAGTGGGTTTATTTTAATATTTTTCTGTTTCTGTTATGAAATACTCAATAATGAATCTATGACTGGCACGGCAATATCCTATTTAATTGTTTCTTGCTGTAAAAATGGCTGTTAAAAAATTACTCAGGAATAGTGCTAGATGTAATTTGCTGCTCAGTAAGGGAAACACTACCAAGTCAGTAAATGTCAAAGGGAAGCAACAGAAGGAAATCATATGTCCTCAAACGGAAATGAATTCTGAGAACAAAAGTGAAGATTTGTCATTTTTTAATCTTGCTATCAGTCTCTAATACTCTCTTGTGTATTATGACTAAGACTTAACTGAAGAGTGTGGCAAGAAATGTTTTGAAATGAATCACCATTTTTCATGGGAGAGAACAAGAATCGTCTCTGGATAGAAAGAAAATATAACTTTTATAAAAGTTGAAAAGAGGCAACAGAACTTTTTTTTTTATTCTAATTGAATGCAGAATAAAAACAGATACTAATTCTATATGAACATATTTGTCTGGCTGTAACTATTGAAATATAGCAAGAAAATCAATTATTGTCTTACTTCTAAATATATCACAGTATCACAATATCACCAAGGTTGGAAGAGACCTCAAAAATCATCAAGTCCAACCTGTCACCACAGACCTCATGACTAGACCATGGCATCAAGTGCCATGTCCAATCTTGAACACCTCCAGGGATGGTGACTCCACCACCTCCCTGGGCATCCCATTCCAATGATGAATGACTCTCTCTGTGAAGAACTTTCTCCTCACCTCGAGCCTAAGCTTCCCCTGGTGCAGCTTGAGACTGTGTCTTCTTGTTCTGATGCTGGTTGCTAGAGAGAAATAGCCCAACCCCCTCCTGGCTGCAACCACACTTCAGGTAGTTGTAGAGAACAATTAGGTCTCCCCTGAGCCTCCTCTTATCCAGGCTAAACAATCCCAGCTCCCTCAGCCTCTCCTCAAGACTTGTGCTCAAGGCCTCTCACCAGCCTTGTTGCCCTTCTGTGGACACATTCAAGTGTCTTGATGTCCTTCCTAAACTGAGGGGCCCAGAATTTGACACAGTACTGAAGGTGAGGCCTAAACAGTGCAGTATACAGGGGCACAATGACCTCCCTGCTCCCCACTGGCCACACTATTCCTAATGCAGGCCAGGATGCTGTTTGCCTTCTTGGCTACCTGGGCACACTGCTGGCTCATGTTCAGGTGGCTGTCAATCAGCACCCCCAGGTCGCTCTCTGTTTGGGAGCTCTCCAGCCACTCTGACCCCAGCCTGTAGCTCTGCATGGGGTTGTTGTGGCCAAAGTGCAGCACCTGGCACTTGGATTTGTTGAATGCTATCCTGTTGAACTCTGCCCATCTGTCCAGTCAGTCAAGGTCGCTCTGCAGAGCCCTTCTCCCCTCTAACTGATCAACATCTGCTCCCAACTTGGTGTCATCTGCAAATTTGCTGATGACTGTCTCAATCCACTCATTCAGATCATCAATGAAGATATTAAAGAGAATGGGGCCCATCACTGATCCCTGGGGGATGCCACTGATGACTGGCTTCCAGCTGGATGTCACACCATTCACCACCACTCTCTGGGCTCGGCCCTCCAGCCAGTTCCTAACCCAGCACAGAATGTTGTTGTCCAAGCCACAAGCTGACAGCTTAGCCAGCAGTTTGCTGTGGGGGACAGTGTCAAACGCCTTGCTGAAGTCCAGGTAGACCATATCCACAGGCCTCCCCACATCCACCAGGCAGGTCACCTGATCATAGAAGGAGATCAGGTTGGAGAGGCAGGACCTGCCCTTCCTAAATCCATGTTGGCTGGACCTAAGCCCTTGGCTTCAGGCTGTCCTTCAGGTGCGCAGTTATTGCTGCCAGGATAATCTGCTCCATCATTTTCCTGGCACTGAGGTCAGGCTGACTGGCCTATAGTTTCCAGGTTCCTCCATCTGACCCTTCTTGTGGATGGGGACCACATTGGCCAGTTTCCAGTCATCTGGGACCTCTCCGGTGAGCCAGGACTGGAGGAAAATGATGGAGAGCAGCTTGGCCAGCTCATCTGCCAGCTCTCTCAGCACCCTAGGATGGATCCCATTCGGCCCCATGGATTTGTGAGTGTCCAAGTAGCTCAGCAGGTCCTGAACTAATTCCTCATGGATTTCCATGGCATTACACTGCTCCCTGACCCCATCACCCAGCTCAGGAGGCCACTCGTCCTGAACTCCTCCTGCCTTGCTGTAAAAAATTGAGGCAAAAAAGGTGTTCAGGACCTCAGCCTTTTCCTCATCTTCAGTCAGTGTGTTCTGCTCCAGGTCCAATAAAGCAGTTCCCTCAACATGCTTAGATGCATCCTATCTTGTTCCATTGTTCTGTACACAGCCAGTTTAATATAGCTACCTATAAACTCTTGATAAAGAAAATCCTAAGTGTGTTAGTCCTTTCAATTTTCCTTGTCATTATGCTGATCATTTATTTCAGCAGTTGCCTCACAATCTTTATGGTCTGTGTTTAGTTGCCAGTGTACCTATAGAAGCCTGTATTTTTGCCTTTTACATCTCTGAAAAGTTTTGACCCTAGCAACACTTTGACTTTCATAGTCCATTCCATTCGTACACAAGAAATGTTTACATATTGGCACTTGGGAAACTGTACCTGTTTCCTCAGTTCATCCTTCCATATATTCTTGCTTTTTCTATTAGCTTTTGGGAGAACAACTCAATAAACAGGAAAATATTTGATCTCTGTTTTCTCTCTGTCATCTTTATTTATCCTACATTGCCCAATGTTTCATGACATGAAAAAAAGATTTCCATTAAGAGCAATAATTATAATTACTTATAAAATTTATATTGTTGAAATATAATCATTTTTTGAAATATAAATAGAACTTGTATGTTACAATGCAATACAATAAACCAGGTTGGAAAAGACCTTCAAGATCATCACGTCCAACCCATCAACCAATCTAACCCACCTAAACAACTAACCCATGGCATCAAGCACCCCATCAAGTCTCCTCCTGAACACCTCCAATGAAGGTGACTCCACCACCTCCTTGGGTAGCCCATTCCAATGGGCAATCACTCTCTCTGTGCAGAACTTCTTCCTAACATCCAGCCTAAACCTCCCCTGGCACAGCCTGGGACTGTGTCCTCTAGTTCTGGTACTGGATGCCTGGGAGAAGAGACCAACCTCTGCCTGGCTACAACCTCCCTTCAGGTAGTTTGTTCATTGGTTTTTGTTTTTCTTTTCTAAATAAGACAAGTATCTTGACGTCTCCAGAAGAGGAAACAAAGACACTGAACAACAAAGTCAGACAGTCTACACTTAGATACCTAGCTAGATCTTTATGAAGAATTAGTGAATAGATTATGATTAGCATAAGAGTCTACATCCAGCATTTAGCTTAGAATAACCCTGCCTTGCTATCTTCAAGAATTTGGGAAGACTTAACACAAAATTCACTGAAACCAAGTCTGTTTCTTTTCTGTTTCTTAAGTATTCCTGAAAAATGCTAAAGGAAAAAAAAAAAAAAGGAAAAAAAAGGTTGGTGGGATAGAAAATCTTCTGACCAGCTTAGAAAAGAAAGTAAGAGGCAGCCTTTTCAACATCACTATTGTTCACCAGCAGAAAGCAAAATGAAGCCAGTTGTCCTGGATCCCCGTGTTACACTTTGCTAATAGATAGCCTTGTCAGCCTTAAAAAGAGAAAAGGGAAGAATTAACAAAGAAAAAAATAAAAGGGACACGGGCAATGAGCAGGGAGTTACCATATCTATCTCTTCTTTTTCATTGTATGGTGATGTGTTTGAGGAGTAAACACAGTACAATGCTTAGAAGTGCAATCTTTTTCCACTCTGTGCAGAAGTGTACTACTTAGAAATTTAATGATGCAGCACCTCAGAAACAAAGGTGTCATGTTTTTAAAACTACACACACACTCCACACATGTTGATGACTGTTCATTTTTTTTGTGATCTTGGCTTTTGTCTCTGGAAGAGGTCAGAGTCTCCCCAGGGAAGCCAGCCTCACAGTTGGAGAAACACCACTTTCTATATCTTCTTTTCTTATATTCTGCTTGACTTTAGAACCAGTAATCTGCTAAAAGATGTTCTTAATCAAATCTGTCTCCCTGATTGCCACAGGGGTCATTCTTATTATGAAGGGGATTTTTGTATATTTCCAGTGAACACTGGAGGAGGGGGCACATATATTTGAGGAATATGCAGGATAGTATTCATCTAAGACAACGAATAAACACGGATAAAATTAACAAAAAGGGCACAGGAAACTCAATTGGCATTAGAAAACTAATTAAAAAAAATTGAGGTAATGAGAGAATCAAAAGTCAAGACTATATAACATAAAAGAAATACGAGAAAATGCACTTTAAAAAATATGTCAGAATTTTTTGTTATGAATGGGTTGAGAATTTATTCTTTCTCAGGAAAGATTTTGCTGATAAGGTCAAGAATTTTATTTTATTTTTAATCATATGATTTTTTGAAGCCAAAATGCAGCTCTCTCACACTTACATATGCCAACATCAAACTTCATTGGGATTACACAACATTTACCTGGTGCTGCTTAAGTGTGCTTTTCTTTCACTTCCTGAAATAGATTACTTGAGGAATGTACCTTAGGTACATAACTTCTCACCTGGTGAGAAGTGCTGTGATAATTATTTTCTTTTCTTTTTTTCTATTCCTTGTTTGGGGGAGGCAAGACGTAAAAGTCAGTAGCTTTTAAAATCTTATTTATGAAAGCAAGCATCAAGAAACATGCAGCAGTTATGTTTCCAATACAAAAGTGTCTATAGAGGAAGTTGGGTGGATATTATATCTTATAACTCCCATAACACTGTTACTAATTTAGATGCAATGGGCTTGGTACATCTGGTTTCTGTTGCTGCAGTGGAAGTCACCTACATTAGTCCTCAAATCTCTGTCTACAACAGAGAGAAATGATTGACTCCAGAGAACAAGTAAACACATCCTCAGAGACCTATTTAAGACAGCATAGATGTCTTTCCTTCATATGTCTATCACTGCCTTAAGGGAAACTAAATACCAGTCCTAGTCTCTGAGGTCCACAAGATCAGCCACAACCCTTTGCAAGTCATATCCTTCATGCATTTTGATGATAAGGCTTGTCCTTCTCTTCTTTTTCATCCATTTATTTAGTTTCTACCAGGCTGTTTTATTTCCAACAGACTCTGAAAAGTCAAGAGGATGTAACATCTAGTGCCTAATGCCAATGGAGGATATTTTCCTTCACAGCACTCAGCAGTGGGAAATGTCATCCCTCATCATGGGTTAAGTTACACTAGGAGATAATAAACACATACACTTTCCCATCACTGAAGTCAAAGTTCCAGATTTGCTTCCTTTACTTGCAGAATCAGCATGTATGATCTATAGGTTCCCACCAATAACACAATACAAAACCAAAAAACACTGAACAATATCAGCATCACTTCACATTCTTTTGTGGCTTCCCTTCTATTTACAGTCATTCTTTGTAAACAGCAATTACAAAAGGTGTTATATAGCAAAAGATACAGAAAAAAATTCAGCAGGTGGTACTCTGCCATCTGTGGTAGTCTAAACCATCTGCCACATCACTGGATTGAAGAGAGAAAGATGAAAAACAGTTTAGACACCAGAAAAAATGTTGGGGATTTAGCTTAAATACTGGAGGACAGTGACTGATTCTTCACTGCATCAAGTCTTTATACTGTTCTGGTTTTACATAAAACTCCTCTCTCATGGCCCTTTCTGGCTGCTCTAGTAATGATCCAGGAGAACTTCAAAATGGGATCAGTATACAAGAGAATTAGCCCATAAGACTGCAGAAGAAGTGGATTATAATTATAATCAGTCCCCTGATTAATGATCAGTCAGTGTCTTATGTGTTATAATTACAGGAAGGAATCCTTATTTCTTCTGCAAAACAGCAATATCCATTTCTTTCTGTGAATTTGCACTGGGGGCATGTGGTGAAGGCACATTATGCCCAGAATCATGCCCCAGATACTGAAATTTATCCCAGCATGCATAAAAAACATCCCCCTCCTTTTCTGAAGGGAACAAAGGCCAAGGCGTCAGCCAGACAGCACAAACAACTGCATGCACCCATTGCATGGGATGCTTGTGCTAATACCAAGAATAATTCTAGCTTCACACTTTCTATAGACTAAAGTCAGTTGTTCACAAGAGCACCCATTGGCCAAATCCAGCCTCGAGAAACTTCTAAGTATTACCCCAACTTGTAAACAAGTTGCCTTCTTTCTCTTTGCCCTCTCTCTTTTGCAGGAGGGAAAAGGAGCCGCCACTTCCGCTGCTCCACGCCCTGTGAATCCCAGGGAAATCTAGAGCACTGTCTGTGCCTGTGCTCCAAGGCCGGGACCACTCCAAGAGGGGCCCGCCCGCTCCTTCGAGCCAAGCAGAGGGGAAGTCGCTGCTCCATGCAAACGCTCCTCTTCCCCAGTGCCATCCTCACTGGCCCCGAAGGCTGTTGCCATGAGGACCAACCCCATCCAGAGACCAGCCCTACCAGTCCTTCCGGGCTGACCCCACAGGACCACTCTCTGCAGTCCGAAGGGAGCCTGCCTACCGGCTAGGCTACATCCTGCCCCTTTTCCGCTGCCGTGGGAGGGAGAAGGTTGACCCCACCATTGCCATCTGGACAAGCCCAGGAGCCAGCCCCGGCAACAGCAGCCTGCCGGAGCGTAGCTCCTAACCTTGCTACAAACAAACGACACAGTGTACCTTCCACGTGCTCTCCACTCACTAACATTCATTTCAAAGCCCCCGTGCCTAGCACCACACTTCCAGTTCAAGCCTTTGACATATTGTAGTTCTCTGAATATAGTTAAGCAGCCGCCAGCACCCCTATCGGATCATCACCTGGTGGACAAGCGGCATAATTGCACCCTTCATTATATTAATAGAAATAATTCTGTAAATATTCCAATTGGGTCCAAATTATAAACACTAAGCCACTTATGGGATGTATTTCACTATCGTACACTAGAATATGTATATAAAATAGCGATTCATGGGTTATTGATAATTTTAATAGTTAATAACATTAATATTTATGTAATTCATATTTCATATACATAAATTAATAACCTCTTTGTCACAGGGCAAAATGCATATCACTGATAATGGGAACAGTCTAAAGAAAATATAAAAGATGTAGTTCATGTTTCCAGCACGCTAATGTTTTTTATGAACTTAATCTGATAGGCTTCCCAGGAAATATTATGAGCTCCACATTACAGAAAATCAGTCTCTTTCTCTTAACACTTGGAATGTACAAGCACAAAGCTGAGACAGATACTGAATTTAATCTCTAATTTAGAAGACTACCCAGCAGCAACTATATCAAACCTGTTGAAATCAGTACATATTTATCTAGCCAATTCTCCCTCTGTTTAAGGTAATTTATTTATCTAGAAAGGTAATAAGCAGGACGGCTGAAAATATTCATGACAGATGCTCTTTTGCTGGAAAACAGGTATGATATTCATTTTTATGGCAAATGGCATAATGGATTCCTTCACACCACTTAACACATCTTTAAACTCTGACTACTGGAGAGACTTTATGAACCTCTAACATCCTGACTATAAAGAGTAAAATATTTCTATTTTTATTTTTGTTATTTCTTAATCTGGGCTACTATATTAGATCAACTCATGAGAAGATTAGTCTTACCTTGATTTGGATGAGTCTAGACTTTCAAGTGGTGTGTTTAAATTTACACCCTTTCTGAATATCAGTTTATGAGTTTGTTTTGATCATCAACTTTTTGAAATAATTGTGTGACACAATCTATTTTCATGATTTATGGATATGCGTAATTTCCCATGTGTTGGTTAAAATTAATGTTTCCTTTCTCTTTTTAGCTATGACATCTCTTTCAGTAATATCAGGTATTACTCAGTCACAGACCATGAAGGATTAAGTCACATGAAAGGCAGGTATAGATGTTCCTTCACATCCTGAAAACTGACAAATAGCTATTGTGCTGCCTCATTTGCTAACTGCAGAACATTTCATATGCATTTGCTGTTCTGTATCATGGCTGGCTTATGAAGTAAGATTGAACCATGTCAGCCTGGCAGGGAAAAAGAAAAGAAAAGAAAAGAAAAAGACAAATTAAAATAATTTCCCATAAAATATCTCAGGATTAAAAAATAGCATCATGCAGTGACCCTTTTTTCTGACCAAAGGCAGAAATAAATAACTTGCACTGGTATTAATATCCCCCCTCCAGAAGTAGCTTCTCAGCAGTGATGTTGCTAAGGTTTCCAATCTAATTGCCCTTCTGCTTTCAGACTATAATATACTTGCCAGTTTACTGCAACTGTGCTTTTGTTAAGTTTATTAATCCTCCCTTTTCACAGATAGTTTTTCATGGTCAGTAATGAAAATATTCAGTCCATCACCTGGGAGATACCTGCTTTTCATTCCCCCCAAAATATGGACACAATCACTGTATCAGTTCTTCACAATGCTGGTAAAAATGCCTCAGTACTACATTCCCTAACTAAAAGAACTGTCTTTTTCTTTCATATTGATGGTAATAGTTTCTCTCTTAGGGATAAACACCTTAGTAATTTTCTTCTAAATGCAGGCACTGAAGCAATCTTCCTTGTTAACTACCTCTAAAACCCCCAACTGGATTTGATTTATAGTGCACTGTATAATACTTTCCCTCTCTCTTCATTGATATGCCATAAAATAAATTGTCACCTTTTATCACAAATGCATCATAAATGGTAAAGAGAAAGAGCTGATAACTCAGTTATTACATTTTAGTAAACATCAGAAGTAAAAAAGACAACCCTCTAGTGAAAGGTAATAACTGCAGATGCAAGCAAGGGCTTGCCCGAGATTCAGACAAATTTTTGTCAGTTTACATGGCCATTGCAGACTTTCCATCTTCCCCAGTGAGGCTTGTGCAGCTTTGCAGAAGTCAAGAAGGAGCCCTCTGAGTCAGACAGCTCATTTGTATTGCTTACAATTTTGAAATCTAGTATGACTCTGTGACACGAAAGTACTACATTATCATGTCCCCATGACTTCCAGCATGAGGGAGATCCCACTGCTCTTTTTTCCTCTATATTTGCACATCTGCTTCTGGTGCAGGTAAGATGGTCATGCAGCATTGCGTGCATTGTGATAGTCCCTGGATTGTCATCTGTAAATACAGTCCTGAAACACTGCTTTCAGTGACATTCTGTGGGCTTGTGTAAGTAGAGCCTTAGTTGAAACACTGCATCTCAGTGCAAGGGGAAAACGATTTTCAAATTCTGGGGCAAAATTATTGGAATGTCACCTGTGAAGGATAACCTTTGGTTTTAGACTCCTTGTGTGAAATTACTATAACATATTTGGAAAACCTCTTTCAGCCAAATATTTCATGAAGTTTTGTAATTCAAAGGTTCGAATGACTCAGGTAGGACTATGTAAATTTTGTTTCATTGTGATTTGAGTTGATTGGGTAGGTTTTGGTTTGCTTGATTTTTCATTTTGTTATGTTTATTTTGCTTTTTGTTGGTGGTGGTCATTTGTTTTCATGTGTAGGGTATGGGGAATAGAATAGAATAGAATAGAATAGAATAGAATAGAATAGAATAGAATAGAATAGAATAGAATAGAATAGAATAGAATAGAATAGGACCAGGTTGGAAGAGACCTTCAAGATCATCGCTTCCAACCCATCAACCAATCCAACCCACCCAAACAACTAAACCATGGCACCAAGCACCCCAGCAAATCTCCTCCTGAACACCTCCAATGATGGTGACTCCACCACCTCCCCGGGCAGCCCATTCCAATGGGCAATCACTCTGTGTAGAACTTCTTCCTAACATCCAGCTTAAACCTCCCCTGGCACAGCCTGAGACTGTGTCCTCTTGTTCTGGTGTTGCCTGCCTGGGAAAAGAGACCAACCTCTGCCTGTCCACAGCCTCCCTTCAGGTAGTTGTAGAGAGCAAGAAGGTCACCCCTCAGTCTCCTCTTCTCCAGGCTAAGCAACCCCAGCTCCCTCAGCCTCTCCTCATAGGGCTTGTGTTCCAAACCCCTCACCAACTTTGTTGCCCTTCTCTGGACACATTCCAGCAAGTCAACATCCTTCCTAAACTGAGGGGCCCAGAACTGGACACAGTACTCAAGGTGTGGCCTAGCCAGTGCAGTGTACAGGGGCAGAATGACCTCCCTGCTCCTGCTGGCCACACTGTTCCTGATGCAGGCTAGGATGCCATTGGCCTTCTTGGCTGCCTGGGCACACTGCAGGCTCATGTTCAGCCTACAATCAACCAGCACCCCCAGGTCCCTCTCTGCCTGGCCACTCTCCAGCCACTCTGACCCCAGCCTGTAGCACTGTATGGGGTTGCTGTGGCCAATGTGCAGAACCCAGCACTTGGATGTGTTAAATCTCATGCCGTTGGATTCTGCCCATCTGTCCAGCCTGCCGAGGTCCCTCTGCAAAGCCTCTCTGCCCTCCAGCAGATCAACTCCTGCCCCCAGCTTGGTGTCGTCCGCAAATTTACTGATGATGGACTCGATGCCCTCATCCAGATCATCAATAAAGATGTTGAAGAGCATGGGGCCCCAGCACTGATCCTTGGGGCACACCACTAGTGACTGGTTGCCAGATGGATGTTTTGTTTCTTTTTTATTTGTTTATCAACAGCATTCAGTACCCAGCAGCTACAGAACAACATAAAAATAAGTTTTGAAAATTACAGGGTTTTAGGACAAGCCACTTTTCCTTGAAAGCCTTAACAGCCTGCTCAGAAAAAGACCTTCACTTGGTCATTTGTAGTGTCATATCAAATCACAATAGGCAGGGCTGTTACACAATTTCTCATCAGGCAGGAAACATTTTAGTCCTGAAAACTTTTCAATGTGAAATTTTAGAAAATCTGTACATAGACAGAAAGCAGTTTTTGGTCTGTGTAGAGCTGCTTGGTAACAAGTATATTTGATAGACAAACCTCTGTAAAATTGGAGTTCCTGGCCAGATTATCTAGGACAGTAAGATATATAAAAAGAAATCAGAACACAGAGCATGTCCAATGTCTGCTAGAAGTGACTTCAAAGGGCTGCAGTGCCATTCAATAATGACAATGCATGCAATAGCGTTTCTATTCTTAGAAAAAGAAAAAAAAAAGCAATAAACAGATCTGGGTGAAATTTATTTATATGGGATGTGTTTCTATAGGTGCATTCCAAAAAAAGCACATAAGAACACAAAAATAAATAATAATAATAAAAAAAACCCAACACTACAAGGAAACATTTGAAAGAAGAGAAAAGGATTTTTTTACATTTATCAGAATTTGTAATAAACCTATTTTAAATTTTCTTATATTATTGAAAAGTTCAAAACCATTCAGCAACATCACTACACATTTATCTAGTTTTGGAAGTTACTAGTTAACAAAATACAAGCAGCAAAGGAGAAAGCATTTAAAGATTAAAAAAAATATTAATTTTTAAAAAGAGAACTGACTACAGTAGAAAGTACTCCTCTATCTGCAGTATTGGCTTTTCTGCATTGGCTTTTCTGAAGTGGAATGGTAGCAAGGTGTATGGAGTCAGTACTATTAGACTCAATAATCTCTGATGTTCACACTAAACACCTACTCCCTGAAACATCTAGCAGCAGGAGCAGGGAGCTCATTGTGCCCCTGTACACTGCACTGGTTAGGCCACACCTCGAGTCTGTGTCCAGTTTGGGCCCTCAGTTTAGGAAGGATGTTGACTTGCTGGAAGGTGTCCAGAGAAGGGCAACAAAGTTGGTGAGGGGTTTGGAACACAAGCCCTATGAGGAGAGACTGAGGGAAGTGGGGTTGCTTAGCCTGGAGGAGACTCAGGGGTGACCTTCTTGCTCTCTACAACTACCTGAAGGGAGGCTGTGGACAGGCAGAGGTTGGTCTCTTCTCCTTGGCAGCCAGTACCAGAACAAGAGGACACAGTCTCAGGCTGCGCCAGGGGAGGTTTAGACTGGATGTTAGGAAGAAGTTCTACACAGAGTGATTGCCCATTGGAATGGGCTGCCCAGGGAGGTGGTGGAGTCACCTTCATTGGAGGTGTTCAGGAGGAGACTTGATGGGGTGCTGGTGCCATGGTTTAGTTGTTTAGGTGGGTTGGATTGGTTGATGGGTTGGAAGTGATGATCTTGAAGGTCTCTTTCAACCTGGTGTATTGTATTGTATTGTATTGTATTGTATTGTATTGTATCATATGTCATCTGTTTGTCATGAAGACAAATGCAGGCCTAGAAATACAAACTGATTCATCCTTTATTGCACTGTGATTCATTCATTGACAGAGAATCTTAGTTTTTAGTTGCCTGTTCTTGTTAATTTTTTTTTTGGTTGGTATATGTCTAGAAATTTTCCCACTGAAGCCACAGAATACTTTGCTTATGAGTTGAAGGAAATTGGACTCAGGTCTGTGATTTCATATATGATTTACTGGAACTGTTCTTTTCACTCAATATCTGTGCCAAATAAGTGTGTTTCTTGAAAATCTGTCCATTCCCATATGAAATAACTTGGTCTTAGGAGAGATTTCTTTCTTGCTTGAGAATCCACCAAATATTCACAGCTACAGTTGGGCTTTCTAATTATGTTATCACCAGCCTGTGAAACACCACCACACAAATAAAATTAATGTTCTTCACCTACATTACATATTTTTTAAAATAACTAATTAAAATATATATGGCAAATGGTTATTAATAAATATATTAATATCTTCATTAATATGAAAAATTTGCCTAAACATATCAGATAGGTTCATTGTACAGTTAGAATATGTATTTACATTAAAAATCACAGTATTTAGGCAACATTAAAAATCAAAACAATTCTCTGCAAACCAGGAAGAATAACAGGGAAAGAGAATCTCCCGGAGCAAAATGGCACCCCACCACAGTGGGGGTGAAGACTCGATAAGAATCATTTAGCCAAGAGGCAATGAATGAATTACTCACAGTTAGTTCCACCCAAGCAGGGAGTGCTGCTGATGCTATCAGCAGTTGAGGCTTTTGGGATGTTCTCATGCACCAGCTTAGCTGGTTGCCAGCAGAAAATGCCATGTGGTCTGAGGGTTGGTCTGGCTTCAGCAGGATGGCAGCTGTTTTATGATGTTATTGTCAAGGGCTGTTGGCTTTTCTAGGTAAACTGAGGCATGGCAAAATTCTAGTTGCAAGGGGAGGCAAGGCTTGGCTCCGGCTCCTAAGCTCATGGCTTCTCTAGCTTGCAGTGTGTAGGTTTGTGGCTTTCATCCCAGGCTCTGGACTGGTCAACTTAAGGAGAGACAACTTGAAGTAACTTCAAGCAAGTCAGGTCCAAGACAAAGCAGATTCAAGGTGACTAGGCAAGGTGACTAGAAATCAGCCTGTAATATATCTTGCCCAAGATTCAATTGCACCAATAGGGCAACTGAAGCCAGCATATAGTTACCCAATGAAAAGGGATTCCACCAGGCTGTGGCCATAAAAGGCAGAACCATAGGCCTGGTCAGGGAGCAGGGGCCTGCATGTGTGCTCTTACCCTAGAAGGAAACTTGCTTGTCCAGACATGTTGGGGCCTCTCTTTTGTTCCTCTTCCAATGTTACTCTGATTTCTGCAGGAGGCGGGGAGAGGGGCACCATGTCTAGACGCATCAGCGTTTGTCTGGGTTTGTGCTGGGCTTGTTTGGCCCTACCATGACACATTGATGGTTGTTACTTAGTTCACTACCACTATGCTTTAAAGAGAAAATGGAATTAATTTACTCATGACAATGTCTAGCAGAAAATTGGAGGGATGGATTTCAGTACTGAGCACACCTTTGTTGTCAGGTTGAAAAGTGTCCGCCTGGAGATGAATTTGTGTGCACACAGCATCAGACAAAGGATAATGCCTCTTAAATGGTATGCCATCACATTTTAAGGCAAATTTTTCAAGTCTATGACTCACACCTGGGAAATATTCTGGGGTACTCATTTTAATGAAAAGTTCACTCTTTAAATTGCAAAAACTTGTGCAAAAATCCTGAAATGTACTGCCTCACTGGCAGGTATGGAAGTCCAGTTTTCTGTAAGCTTGCTGCTTCAGATAGAAAACAATTTACCTTTCCTAGGTAAGGTCTGTTTTGGTTTGGTTTGTTTTGGTAAGGCAAATGTCAAGAATTTAGAATTCAACATGAGGTCTAAACAGAGAGAATGGGTAGTGTCTCATCCGGATAAAACTGGCAAGAGTAAAAGCTCCTATGTCAGTTAACAGTTCATAAATACAGCAGGAGAGATAACTGCTGTGTGTGTTCCATGAGGAGGAATTCAAACTGGGCTTCAGAAATAGCAACATATTTTTAAGTTGAAAGAGAATAATAAGCTGTAAATGAGTGAACAGAAGGTATCTGTAACTGTTTGGAGGCTTTTTGTGAATATTTGGGGCAGTCTCTGAGAATAATTGTGAATGGAACTGAGCATAGAATAAAGGACTTGAGATCTGAATGTCTTTTCATTTACACCCACAAGTTTCCTGGAAATCAGTGTTTAAAAGAGTTTAAATGAAATATATGTAAAAGCAGATGAGGTTTATTGTGTAAGAAAAGGAAATTCCCAGAACCTTTCACAGTCTTAAGGGATAGAGAGATGAACATGGGTGAATTTCAAGGGTAAGTTACCCAAAATAATGCCTCATGAGCATGGTTGAAGAAGGAAGCTGATGTTTAAGGGTATTAAGGGCATTGCATTTCCAGATTTCCCATCAGTTTTTAATATTCACTCCAAATGCCAAATTGTAGCTGTCCTAGAGGGTTAACTAGAAGGTTAAAAGCTAAGTTACTAAATTCTTCCTGAAGCTCTATCTCACATTTACTTTCTATTTGCTTCTTGGTTTTAACTGAAAATGTAGATGGGAAAAAAACCCACACCTGTTTAAGATGACATCTAATTAAAGAACAGCAAAAAGCATTAATGATAGCTTCTTCTAGAATAAAATATGAGGCTAAGGATGTGTCTTCTGGATTCAGTTGACCCACAGAAAAAGAAAACCATCACCAGTTTTTGTGGGTTTTTGGTTGGTTTTGTTTGGTTGGTTTTGTTGTTTGTTTTGGGGGTTTTGTTGGTGGAGGTGGTGGTGGTTTGGCTTGGTTTTTTCCCCTCTTCTTTCATGCAACATTTTCAAGACTTACATTGGAAGGGATGAACAGTATGCAGATTGCCAGGTAAAATAGACTTTCTAGGAATGTGGAGCATGGAGTAAACACAATACAAGCACAAGCACTTGTTTGCCAAAACAGCCCCAATTTAACATTTTCTGAAATGAATACTAGACCAATAGCAAAACATGTACACAGAATAATTAACTAATAAAGTAGCGCTTTACCAACTATTGTATATATATAGGCAGTGCACAAGGCAAGCATGAGTAAATCACGTGAACCTTGTTTACCACAAAGGCAGAAAACATGCCCAGGTAGATTGTTCACCTAGATTCACTGATGCCCCATTCCTTTGTCTATTTGGCACCAAAATCCCACCCCCACTACACCCCCCCCTCCCCACCTCCCACTCCAGAAGGGAGGGGTAAGAGGGAATTTCACCAAAACATGTAAGGACATGAGAGGGCTGAGGAGCAGCCATCCAGAGGGGAGACCAGGGCCAAGCGGTCCCCGGCGGCTGTAACGACCAGCTCTGGGGAGCAGCCTAAGGCCAAGCCTAAGACCAAGCAGCCACCACCAGCTATAATGACCGGCTCCACAAAGAGAAGGAGAAGGTTTTATAGTTGTTGGGGACTCTCTCCTGGGGGGGTACTGAGGGACCCCATATGTCGTCCCGACCCATCCCACAGGGAGGTCTGCTCTCTACCTGGGGCACGGATAAGGGATATTGCAAGGGGAATCCCCAAGCTCATCAGTCCCTCTGACTATTACCCTCTACTGGTAATACAGGCTGGGAGTGATGAGATCGACAGGAAGGGCACCAGGGCAATTAAGAAGGAGTTCAGGGCCCTTGGACAATTGATTGATGGGGCAGGCGCGCAAGTGGTGTTCTGCTCAGTTCCCTCAGTGGCAGGGGAGTACGCTGAGAGGAACGGGAGAACCCACACCATCAATAAGTGGCTCAGGGAATGGTGCCAGCGGAGGAACTTTGGTTTCTTTGATCATGGGCCTACTCTTACAGCACCCGACCTGCTGGGTCCTGATGGGGTGCATTTATCTAGAAGGGGCAAGAGAGTCCTAGCACTAGAGTTGGCAGGGCTCATTAGGAGGTCTTTAAACTAGGTCTGAAGGGGGTGGGTGAAGACATCGGTCCCTCTGCAGAGGTAAGAGTAGGGCACAAGGTAGGGTCAACTGAGAGGTCGGGAGCCCAGCTGCAGTGCATGTACACCAATGCACGCAGCCTAGGCAATAAGCAAGAGGAGCTGGAGGTCCTAATCCACCAGGGCAACTATGATATAGTTGCCATCTCAGAAACATGGTGGGACAACACGCACGATTGGAGTGCTACACTGGGGGTTACAGGCTCTTTAGGAGGGATAGGAGAGGGAGAAGAGGAGGAGGGGTGGCTTTGTATATTAGGGAGACACTTTCTGCCTCAGAACTTGAGGTGGAAGATGAGGGAATTGAGAGCCTGTGGGTTAAAATCAGAGGGCAACCCAACAAATCTGACATCCTGGTTGGAGTCTGTTATAGACCACCCAACCAGGATGAGGAGATGGATGAATTATTCTATAAACAACTGGAGGCTGTCTCAAGATCATCAGATCTTGTCCTCGTGGGTGACTTCAATCTGCCAGATATCTGCTGGGAACTTAATTCAGCAGAGAGAAGGCAGTCCAGAAGATTCCTGGAGCGAATAGAGGACTGCTCCCTAACGCAGCTGTTAAGCGAGCCTACCAGGGGACAGGCTCTGCTTGACCTGCTGCTCTCCAATAGGGAAGGGCTGGTGGGAGATGTGACCGTGGGAGGCTGCCTAGGGTGCAGTGACCACGAGATAGTGAAGTTTTCAATATGCAGGGAGATAGGGAGGAGTACCAACAGAACCTTCACCCTGGACTTCCGGAGGGCAAACTTCAGCCTCTTTAAGAACTTATTTGTAAAGTTCCCTGGGTACCAACCCTCATGAACCGAGGGGTCCAGGAGGGTTGGACCTACTTCAAAAAGGAGCTCTTGAGGGCACAGGACTGGCGGTCCCCATGTGTCGAAAGATGAGCCGGCGGGGAAGGCGACCGCCTGGATGAGCAAGCAGCTCCTGGGGGAATTAAGGGAAAAAAAGAGGCTGTATCACCTTTGGAAGGAGGGGGAAGGTTCTCGAGGTAGGTTCAAGGAAGTGGTTAGATTATGTAGGAATAAAATTAGAGAGGCAAAGGCCCAGTTAGAACTGAAACTGGCCACCTCTGTGAAAGAAAATAAAAAGCAATTTTACAAATATATCAACGCTAAAAAGAAGGGCAAGAAGAACCTCCACTCCTTACTGGACCTGGAGGGAACACGGTGACCGAAGATGAGGAAAAGGCTGAGGTCCTGAACGCCTTCTTTGCCTCCATGTTTAACAGCAAGGCAGGAGTAGGATGAGTGGCCTCCTGAGCTGGGTAATAGGGTCGGGGAGCAGTGTAATGCCCCAGAAATCCATGAGGAATTAGTTCAGGACCTGCTGAGCCACTTGGACACCCACAAGTCCATGGGACCGGATGGGATCCATCCTAGGGTGCTGAGAGAGCTGGCAGATGAGCTGTCCAAGCCGCTCTCCATCATTTTCCTCCAGTCCTGGCTCACTGGAGAGGTCCCAGATGACTGGAAACTGGCCAATGTGATCCCCATCCACAAGAAGGGACGGATGGAGGAACCCGGAAACTACAGGCCAGTCAGCCTGACCTCAGTGCCAGGGAAAGTGATGGAACAGATTATCCTGGAGGCAATAACTGCGCACCTGAAGGATGGCCAAGGGCTCAGGTCCAGCCAACATGGATTTAGGAAGGGCAGGTCCTGCCTCTCCAACCTGATCTCCTTCTATGATCAGGTGACCCGTCTGGTGGATGTGGGGAGGCCTGTGGATGTAGTCTATCTGGACTTCAGCAAGGCCTTTGACACCGTCCCCCACAGTAAACTGCTGGCTAAACTGTCAGCTCGTGGTTTGGACCGCAACACTCTGTGCTGGTTAGGAACTGGCTGGAGGGCCGAGCCAGAGAGTGGTGGTGAATGGTGCCGCGTCGGCTGGCGGCCAGTCACCAGCGCGTCCCCCAGGGATCGGTGCTGGGCCCATCCTCTTTAACATCTTCATTGATGATATGGATGAGGGGGTTGAGTCAGTCATCAGCAAGTTTGCAGATGACACCAAGTTGGGAACAGATGTTAGTCAGTTAGAGGGTAGAAAGGCTCTGCAGAGGGACCTCGACCGACTGGACAGATGGGCAGAGTCCAATGGGATGGCATTTAATAAGTCCAAGTGCCGGTGCTGCACTTTGGCCACGGCAACCCCATGCAGAGCTACAGGCTGGGGTCAGAGTGGCTGGAGAGCTGCCAAACAGAGAGGGACCTGGGGGTGCTGATTGACACCCACCTAAACATGAGCCAGCAGTGTGCCCAGGTGGCCAAGAAGGCCAATGGCATCCTGGCCTGTATTGGGAATAGTGTGGCCAGCAGGAGCAGGGAGGTCATTCTGCCCCTGTACTCTGCATTGGTTAGGCCACACCTTGAGTCCTGTGTCCAGTTCTGGGCCCCTCAGTTTAAGAAGGACATCGAGATACTTGAACGTGTCCAGAAAAGGGCAACAAGGCTGGTGAGAGGCCTTGAGCACAAGCCCTATGAGGAGAGGCTGAGGGAGCTGGGATTGTTTAGCCTGGAGAAGAGAAGGATCAGAGGTGACCTCATTGCTCTCTACAACTACCTGAAGGTGGTTGTAGACAGGAGGGGGTTGGTCTCTTCTCCCAGGCAACCAGCACCAGAACAAGGGGACACAGTCTCAAGCTGTGCCAGGGGAGGTTTAGACTCGAGATGAGGAGGAAGTTCTTCACTGAGCGAGTCATCGTCATTGGAATGGGCTGCCCAGGGAGGTGGTGGAGTCGCCGTCCCTGGAGGTGTTCAAGGGGAGATTGGACGTGGCACTTGGTGCCATGGTCTAGTTGTGAGTCTGTTGGGACAGGTTGGACTTGATGATCCTTGGGGTCTCTTCCAACCTTGGTTTACTGTGATACTGTGATACTGTGACATGTTTTGGCAATATTTAGGCATAATTTTGGCATACGCATCCTTCACCACAAACCCAGTGGTGTAGCAAGAAGTTATCTTAGAATCACAGAATCATAGAATCAGTGAGGGTTGGAAGGGACCACAAGGATCATCCAGTTCCAA
>CM026897.1:11785265-11821367 GCA_015227895.2 Colaptes auratus | reverse complement strand
GAAGTTGTTAGATTATGTGGAAAAAATTGAGAGGCAAAGGCCCAGTGGGAACTGAAGTGGCCACCTCTGTGAGGACAATAAAAAGCATTTTTACAATATGTTAAAGCTAAAAAGAAGGGCAAGAAGAACCTCTAATCCTTATTGGACCTGGAGGGGAACACGGTGACTGAAGATGAGGGAAAGGCTGAGGTCCTGAACACCTTTTTTGCCTCAATTTTTTACAGCAAGGCAGGAGGAGTTCAGGACGAGTGGCCTCCTGAGCTGGGTGATGGGGTCAGGGAGCAGTGTAATGCCATGGAAATCCATGAGGAATTGGTTCGGGACCTGCTGAGCCACTTGGACACTCACAAGTCCATGGGACCGGATGGGATCCATCCTAGGGTGCTGAGAGAGCTGGCAAGATGAGTGGCCAAGCCACTCTCCATCATTTTCTCCAGTCCTGGCTCACCGGAGAGGTCCCAGATGACTGGAAACTGCCCACTGTGGTCCCCGTCCACAAGAAGGGTCGGATGGAGGAACCCAGAAACTGCAGGCCAGTCAGCCTGACCTCAGTGCCAGGGAAAATGATGGAACATCATGGCGGCAATAACTGCGCACCTGGAGGATGGCCAAGGGCTCAGGTCCGGCCAACATGGATTTAGGAAGGGCAGATCCTGCCTCTCCAACCTGATCTCCTTCTATGATCAGGTGACCTGCCTGGTGGATGTGGGGAGGCCTATGCCTGTGGTCTACCTGGACTTCAGCAAGGCCTTTGACACTGTCCCCCACAGCAAACTGCTGGCTAAGCTGTCAGCTTGTGGCTTGGACAGCAACATTCTGTGCTGGGTTAGGAACTGACTGGAGGGCCAAGCCCAGAGAGTGGTGGTCAATGGTGGCACCTCCAGCTGGAGGCCAGTCACCAGTGGCATCCCCCAGGGATCCGTACTGGGCCCCATCCTCTTTTATTGTCTTCATTGATGGTCTGGATGTGGGGATTGAGACAGTCATCAGCAAATTTGCAGATGACACCAAGGTGGGAGCAGATGTTGATCAGTTAGAGGGTGGAAGGGCCCTGCAGAGGGACCTCGACCAACTGGACAGATGGGTGGAGTCCAGTGGGATGGCATTCAACAAGTCCAAGTGCCGGGTGTTGCACTTTGGCCACAAGAACCACATGCAGAGCTACAGGCTGGGGTCAGAGTGGCTGGAGAGCTGCCAAACAGAGAGGGACCTGGGGGTGCTGATCGACAGCCACCTGAACATGAGCCAGCAGTGTGCCCAGGTGGCCAAGAAGGCCAATGGCATCCTGGCCTGCATTAGGAATAGTGTGGCCAGCAGGAGCAGGGAGGTCATTGTGCCCCTGTACTCTGCATTGGTTAGGCCACACCTTGAGTCCTGTGTCCAGTTCTGGGCCCCTCAGTTTAAGAAGGACATTGAGACACTTGAAGGTGTCCAGAGAAGGGCAACAAGGCTGGTGAGAGGCCTGGAACACAAGGCCTATGAGGAGAGGCTGAGGGAGCTGGGAATGTTTAGCCTGGAGAAGAGGAGGCTCAGGGGTGACCTCTTTGCTCTCTACAACTACCTGAAAGGTGATTGTAGCCAGGAAGGGTTTAGCCTCTTCTCTCTAGCAACCAGCACCAGAACAAGGGGACACAGTTTCAAGCTCCACCAGGGGAAGTTTAGGCTCGAGGTGAGGAGAAAGTTCTTCACTGAGAGAGTCATTCGCCATTGGAATGGGCTGCCCAGGGAGGTGGTGGAGTCACCGTCCCTGGAGGTGTTCAAGAGGGGATTGGACATGGCACTTGGTGCCATGTTCTAGCCATGAGGTCTTGGGTGACAGCTTGGACTTGATGATCTTTGAGGTCTCTTCCAACCTTGGTGATACTGTGATACTCTGACACCCACCCCTCAGATATTCACAGACATTGATGACATCCCTCTCAGTCTTCTCAAAACTACACAGCCCCAGGTTTCTCAGTTTCTCTTCATAGGGGAGATGCACAAGTGCCCTAATCCTTGTGGTTCTCCATTCTATTCTCTCCAGCAGGTGGCTGTCTCTCTTACACTAGGGAGCCCAAAATTGTATTCCAGGTGTGGTCTCCCCAGGGCAGAGTAGAAGGGAGGAAGAACTTCCCTAGACCTGTTGGATACACTTTCTTGATGCAGCCCAGGATACCATTGACTTTCTTGGCCACAAGGGCACATTGTTGAATGGAGAACTTGCTGTCCACTAGGACTCTAAGGTCTTTCTCTGTGGAGCTTTCCAGCAGGGCAGCCCCTAACCTGTACTGGTGTCTGCTGTTAGTCCTTCCCAGATGCAGGACCCTGCACTTGTCCTCATTGAACTTTATGAAGTTTGTCTACATCCAGCTTTCCAGCCTGTCCAGATCTCCTTGGATGACATGGGGGTACTGGTTGATAGTAGGCTGAACATGAGCCAGCAGTGTGCCCAGGTGGCCAAGAGGGCCAATGGCATCCTGGCCTGCTGTGGTAGGGTCAGAAAGTTCCCCCCACACACACACAAAGAAACCACAGCTAGCCTAGTCAGAAAAGCAGATGAAAGCTATATTTACAGGCATAAATGGAATGCAATGAATATGTACACAAATATACTCCCCAAGGGAATCAAGGGGGATTCACCTAAGAAGGTAACATGGCCAGCTCAGCGAAGTGCCTCTGTGCAAATGCACACAGCTTGGGTAATAAACAGGATAAATCAAGGGCCATTGTGCTGTTGGAAAACATTGAATGGTTATTACTAAAACATGGTGGGATGATTCCCATGGCTGAAATGTAGGGATAGACAGGCACAAGCTCTTTAGGAAGGGAAGGGGCGGAAGGGAAGGGGGGAAGGGAGGAGGTGTTGCCCTCTACATCAGTGACCAGCTGGAATCAGTGGAGTTCCACCTCGGGAAGGATGATGGGCTGGTTGAGAGCATATGGGTTAAGATTAAAGGGAAGACAGAGAAAGATGATGTTACCAGAGGGGTCTGTTACAGACCACCTTACCCAGCAGACCCAAGCAGCTGAAGCCCTACATAAGCAGATAGAATTGGCTTCATGTACACAGCCCTGGTCCTCATGGGGCATTTCAATCACCCTGACATCTGCAGGAGGGACAACACAGCAAGGCACCAGCAACCCAGGATGTTCCTGGAATGCATAGGTAACAACTTCCTCCTCCAAATGGTGGAGGAACCAATGAGATAAGTTGTTATGCTGGACTTGTTATCACTAACAGGGAAGGGCTTGTGACCAGTATGAGGCTCAGGGACAGCCTTGGCAATGTGAGCTAGTGGAGAGCGCCCATAGCAGGGGTTTGGAACTAGATCATCCTTGAGGTCCCCAACTCTGACGATTGTTCCCCAATATGAGGGCACTTTACTCCTGTTAAGTGTCATGAGAATTTCTAGGAGGAATGGAAGGGTTATATACCTTGCTTGAGGAGAGGAGAAGATAAAAAGGGAAGGAAGAGAAGGGGGGTAAGGGAGAGGGGAGAATGAGGAAAGGCTGAAATTAATCTACTAGCATGCCTGCTATATTGTTTTCTAAGTCTATGAATGATGGACGCAGAGAACTGCACTTCCAAGATTAAATTTAAATCTGAATGCTCTTCAAGGTGTTCTGATACACCTCCCAGTTTTGTTCAGGTGTTTGGTGAAATGATAAAGGAGAAAATGACAGCTGTAGGAACCACGTTCTGAGCCACCTACTCCCTAGAAAGACGTAGGCTTCATTTCTGTGTGTGCTATTGGTTATATCAGAGAAATTAGCAGAGGAAAATTACTAGATTAAGCACTGCTTACTGAGTGTCTGAAAATGCCATGACAGCAACCTGTCACCTGGTATAAACAAACCTGAAATAATTGCATGATGAGTTGTTTTTGTAAGAAAATAAGAATGTAACAAAATAGTAAGCAGACACTAAATGTGTGCCCACAATTTTAGGGGTGACTCATCTTGAATATGGACAAGGAAATGCAATTGATTATTTTGGTTATTTCTTACATGATTACTGAAAATTGTTTAGGACTGAATAATTGTCTTACCGAAGAAGAGCCCCAAGAAAGGAAGTGTTAGAGCAGAGCTAGGGATAGTTTCATAGTTTCATAGTTTCAGTTAGGGTTGGAAGGGACCACAAGGATCATCTAGTTCCAACCCCCCTGCCATGGGCAGGGACACTCTACCCTAGATCAGGCTGGACAGAGCCTCGTCCAGCCTGGTCTTAAACACCGCAAGGGACGGGGCCTCAACCACCTCCCTGGACAACCCATTCCAGGGCTTCACCACTCTCACGGTGAAGAACTTCCTCCTCACATCTAGCCTGAATCTCCCCACCTCCAGCTTCATCCCATTCCCCCGAGTCCTATCACTCCTGATAGTCTGAAAAGTCCCTCCCCAGCCTTCTTGTAGGCCCCCTTCAGATACTGGAAGGCCACAATGAGGTCACCTCGGAGCCTTTTCTCCAGGCTGAACAGCCCCAACTCCTTCAGTCTGTCCTCATAGGAGAGGTGCTCCAGCCCTCTGATCATCCTCGTGGCCCTTCTCTGGACACGCTCCAGCACCTCCAGATCCCTCTTGTAATAGGGGCTCCAGAACTGGACGCAGTACTCCAGGTGGGGTCTCACCAGAGCTGAGTAGAGGGGGAGAATCACCTCCCTTGACCTGCTGGCCACACTTCTCCTGATGCAGCCCAGGATCTGATTGGCTTTCCGGGCTGCAAGTGCACATTGAGAGCTCATGTTGAGCTTCTCGTCCACCAGCACCCCCAAGTCTCTCTCCTCTGGGCTGCTCCCCAGCCAGTCACTGCCCAGCCTGTATTTGTGCCTGGGATTGCCTCGACCCAGATGCAGGACCCTGCACTTGGTCTTGTTGAAGCTCATGAGGTGGCTGTGCCCACCTCTCCAGCCTGTCAAGGTCCCTCTGGATGGCATCCCTTCCCTCCAGCGTGTCTGCTGCACCACACAGCTTGGTGTCATCAGCAAACTTGCTGAGGGTGCACTCAATGCCACTGTCCATGTCACCCACAAAGATGTTGAACAAGACTGGTCCCAGGACTGATCCCTGAGGGACTCCGCTTGTCACTGGCCTCCACTGGGACATGGACCCATTGACAGCCACTCTTTGGGTGCGGCCATCAAGCCAGTTCCTTATCCATCTGGTGGTCCATCCATCAAACCCGTGTGTCACCAGCTTGGAGACCAGGATGTGGTGTGGGACAGTGTCAAAGGCTTTGCTCAGGTCCAGGTAAACGACATCAGTTGCTCGCCCCTCATCTATTATGTTGTCACTGTTCATAGAAGGCCACCAGGTTGTCAGGCAGGATTTGCCCTTGGCAAAGCCATGCTGACTGCTCCCAATCACCTCTTCATACTCTTCTGAGTCAGTAGTGCCTCCAGGAGGATCTGCTCCATGATCTTTCCGGGCACAGAGGTGAGACTGACCGCCTGTAGTTCCTGGTTCCTCCTTCTTACCCTTTTTGAAAATGGGAGAATATTTGCCCTTTCCAATCTGTGGGGACTTCCCCAGTCTGCCATGACTTTTGGAATATAATAGAGAGGGGCTTAGCAACCTCATCTGCCAGTTCTCTCAGCACCCGTGGGTGTATCCGTCGGGTCCCATGGACTTGAACACTTTCAGGTTCTTCAGGTGATCACGAACTGAGCTTCACTATGAAGGGCAGTTCTTCCTCCCCATCCCTGGCATCATCTGCCATGACTCCAGGAGTGTGGCTGGAGGCCCTTGCAGTGAAGACTGAGGTAAAGATCATGGTTCTGAGTAACACAGAACATTTAGAATAGAGATAAATTGTTTCATTAATGAGGAAAATACTGGAATTATCAACAGAGGAAGGGATAAAGAATCAAAGTTCATATTGAGCTCAGAATGCCTCTAATTTAGAGGGTATACCTTAGACTGAAATTGTGAGACATTATCCAACTATCATTAATCTGCTCTTTAAGGGGAAGATGCCACCTTTAAAAAAATAAATAAGGAGTTAATTTTCCTTATGTTTGCCTCAACATGTTTTAGTCCAAGGGGTTTTCACACCATTATCCCAGGAAGATGTTTGCTTATCTACAAGACCACAAACTCTGTGATCATAGCAGCTGATAATCAGACATCCTACATGATAAACTACATTCAAGAGTGTTGAGATTGTTGGGATGCGAGTTTGAGCTTACTGTGACAAGTTTTTGTGGCTCTTTTGATGATCGACATGGTAGTTTAGTGCCAAAAGAGCATGCAATGTACTATGAGATCTGAGCCAGCACACATTCCTTGGAACTGGAACTGATGCATATAACTAACCCTGGGACCAATGCTGACACCAGTCAAACATGCTATAAGCATGGCACCTGAATGAGCACATGAGACTGGAAAAGGTATAAAAATCTCAAAAGCAACAGGCAACTTTGGAGCTCCCTCCACCAGTCAAGGCCTTCAGGACCATTGAGACATTATCTGGATCTACCATAACAGTTTGCTTTTACTGTCTCTTGTTTTTTAATTCTTGCCTATATTTCTAACTTATCCTCATGGGCATGTAGGCAAAATCAAATTCAAGTGCTTTTCTCAACCAGCTACTCAGTTCCTTCTTGGTTTCATTTGGTGGATCCATAAAAAAAAAAATCTCCTCTGCAAAAGGGGATTGAGACACAAGAGAAATTGGAGTTTTTAATTCTTTTGTTTTCATTTAATCAATTTTTTTGCATCACAGAAAAAAAGATTTGCTGTGGTTTTCCAGTCTTCATTTTCCATAGTTTCAAATAATTTATATTTCCCTTCATGTCAGAATATAATAAAAACACTAAGCAGAAGGTGACTTAGCCTGGAGAAGAGGAGACTACTCTGACTACTATCCCTTATTGGTTCTGCAGTTAGGGAATGATGATGTTGCTACCAGAACTCCCAGGGCTATCAAAAATGACCTCAGGGCCCTGGAAGATCTGGTTGAGGGGTCAGGTGCACAAATAATTTTTACATCGATACCGTTAACTGCAGGAGGGAATACGATAAGGAACAGGACAGCAGCTGCAGTCAACAAGTGGCTTAGAGGCTGGTGCAGTCGAAAGAATTTTGGGTTTTTCAGTCTTGGAGAACTTTTTACTGCACCAGGTCAGCTGGTAACAGATGGACTCCATCTGTCCCAGAGGAGGGGGAAGGTCATAGTATACGAGAATGGCCTGTCCCCCAAAGGGAAAAAGATTCTGGGAAGAGAATTGGCAGGCCTCATTGACAGGGCTTTAGACTAGCTTCGAAGGGGGAAGGGGCTGGAACCAGTTGCCTCAGGCAGGAGTCTGGGGGAGATAAGCTAGGGCTAGAGATGAAACCAGCAGCCCAGCTTCAGTGCATGTACACTAATGCACGAAGCATGGGTAACAAACAAGAGGAGCTAGAAGCCCTGTTGCAGCAGGAAAGTTATGATGTAGTTGCCATCACAGAGACATGGTGGGACGACTCACATGACTGGAGCGCTGCAATTGACAGCTACAGGCTGTTCAGGAGGGACAGGCAAGGAAGAAGGGGTGGAGGGGTGGCCCTGTACATCAGGGAGGCACTAGATGCCGTTGAGATGGAGATCAGGGATGACCGGGTTGAGTGCTTGTGGGTAAGAATTAGTGGGAAGTTCGGGAGGGCAGACATCCTGGTTGGAGTCTGTTATAGACCACCCAACCAGGAGGAAGATGTAGATGAGGCATTCTATAGGCAGCTTAAGGCTGTCTCAAGGTCACCTGACCTCATTCTCATGGGCGACTTCAACCTGCCTGATATCTGCTGGGATCTCAACACAGCAGAAAGAAGGCAGTCTAGAAGGTTTCTGGAGTGTATGGAGGACAGCTTCTTATCCCAGGTGCTGCGTGAACCTACCAGGGGTAAGGCCATGCTTGACCTCCTCTTCACCAACAGGGAAGGGCTGGTGGGTGATGTGGTGGTCGGAGGGTGTTTAGGCACCAGTGACCACGAGATAATTAAGTTTTCGGTATTCAGCCAAGCCAAGAGGGGCAGCAAGAAGACCTCCACTCTGGACTTCAGGAGGGCAGACTTCAGGCTACTCAAGGAACTAACTCAGAAGGTTCCCTGGGATACAGCCCTTAAAAATAAAGGGGTCCAGGAGAGCTGGAGCTGCTTCAAAGAAGAACTCTTGACGGTTCAGGAACAGGCTGTGCCAGTGTCCCGGAAGATGAGCCGCCGGGGCAGACGGCCAGCCTGGATGGTCAATGAACTCTTAATAGAACTAAGGGAAAAAAAGAGGGTGTACCATCTCTGGAAGAAAAGAGAGGCAACCTACGGAATGTTTAGGGATGTTGCTAGGACATGCAGAAAGAAAATTAGGGAGGCAAAAGCCCATTTAGAACTTAGACTGGCCTCTGCTGTGAAGGACAACAAAAAGTCCTTCTATAAATACATCAATAGCAAGAGGAAGGGCAAGGACAACCTCCACTCCTTGGTTGACACGGAGGGGAAGGTTGTAACAAAGGATGAGGAAAAGGCAGAGGTGCTTAACACCTTCTTTGCTTCAATCTATCCTAGCATGGCAGAACATCTTCCAGACAGCTGGCCTGCAGAGCTGGCAGAAGGAGCCAGGGAGCTGCATGGTTTCTCGCTGCTCCAGGAGGCAGTTAGAGATCTTCTGAGCCGCTTGGACCCCCACAAGGCCATGGGACCAGATGGGATCCATCCTAGGGTGCTGAGAGAGCTGGCAGATGAGCTGTCCAAGCCGCTCTCCATCATTTTTCAGCAGTCCTGGCTCACTGGAGAGGTCCCAGAAGACTGGAAGCTGGCCAATGTGGTGCCCATCCACAAGAAGGGCCGGTTGGATGAGCCAGGGAATTCTAGGCCTGTCAGCCTGACCTCAGTGCCAGGCAAGATTATGGAACAGGTCATCTTGAGTGCGATCATGCAGCACTTACAGGATGGCCAAGGGATCAGGCCTAGCCAGCATGGCTTTAGGAAGGGCAGGTCCTGCTTGACCAACCTGATCTCCTTCTATGATCAGGTGACCCGCCTGGTTGATGTGGGGAGGCCTGTGGATGTGGTCTACCTGGACCTCAGCAAGGCCTTTGACACCGTCCCCCACAGCAAACTCCTGGCCAAGCTGGCAGCCCTTGGCTTGGACAGGAGTACACTGTGTTGGGTTAGGAACTGGCTGGAGGGCCGAGCCCAGAGAGTGGTGGTGAATGGTGCCACATCCGGCTGGTGGCTTGTCACTCGTGGTGTGCCCCAAGGATCAGTGCTGGGCCCCATGCTCTTCGACATCTTTATTGATGATCTGGATGAGGGCATCGAGTCCATCATCAGTAAATTTGCGGACAACACCAAGCTGGGGGCAGTAGTTGATCTGCTGGAGGGCAGAGAGGCTTTGCAGAGGGACCTCGACAGGCTGGACAGATGGGCAGAATCCAACGGCATGAGATTTAACACATCCAAGTGCCGGGTTCTGCACATTGGCCACAACAACCCCATGCAGTGCTACAGGCTGGGGTCAGAGTGGTTGGAGAGCGGCCAGGCAGAGAGGGACCTGAGGGTGCTGGTTGATTGTAGGTTGAACATGAGCCTGCAGTGTGCCCAAGCAGCCAAGAAGGCCAATGGCATCCTGGCCTGCATCAGAAACAGTGTGGCCAGCAGGAGCAGGGAGGTCATTCTGCCCCTGTACACTGCACTGGTTAGGCCGCACCTTGAGTCCTGTGTCCAGTTCTGGGCCCCTCAGTTTAAGAAAGATGTTGTCTTACTGGAGCGTGTCCAGAGAAGGGCAACAAAGTTGGTGAGGGGTTTGGAAGACAAGCCCTATGAGGAGAGGCTGAGGGAGCTGGGGTTGCTTAGCCTGGAGAAGAGGAGACTGAGGGGTGACCTTATTGCCCTCTACAACTACCTGAAGGGAGGTTGTAGCCAGGCAGAGGTTGGTCTCTTCTCCCAGGCAGCCAGTACCAGAACAAGAGGACACAGTCTCAGGCTGCGCCAGGGCAGGTTTAGACTGGAAGTTAGGAAGAAGTTCTATACTGAGAGAGTGATTGCCCACTGGAATCAGCTGCCTGTGGAAGTGGTGGAGTCACCTTCATTGGAGGTGTTCAAGAATGAGGCTTGATGGGGTGCTTGGTGCCAGGGTTTAGTTTTTTGGTTGTTTAGGTGGGTTGTATTGTACTGTATTGTACTCTTTTGTACTGTATTGTACTGTATGGTACTGTGTTGTGTTTTGGGTGGGTTGGATTGGTTGATGGGTTGGGCGTGATGATCTTGAAGGTCTCTTCCAACCTGTTGTATTGTATTGTATTGTATTGACTCAGAGGAGACCTTATTGCTGTCTACAACTACCTGAAGGGAGGTTGTAGACAGGCAGAGGTTGCTCTCTTCTCCCAGCAACCAGCATCAGAACAAGAGGACACAGTCTCAGGCTGAGCCAGGGCAGGTTTAGGCTGGAGGTTAGGAAGAAGTTCTACACAGAGAGAGTGATTGCCCATTGGAATGTGCTACCCAGGGAGGTGGTGGAGTCACCATCATTGGAGGTGTTTAGGAGGAGACTTGATGGGGTGCTTGGTGCCATGGTTTAGTTGTTTAGGTGGGTTGGATGATGGGTTGGACTTGATGATCTTGAAGGTCTCTTCCAACCTGGTCTATTCTATTCTATTCTATTCTATTCTATTCTATTCTATTCTATTCTAATACCATATTAACAGCTTGTAATATTGTGACAGTTTTAGGCTATGCCTTTCAGAAAGGGACAGTCACTGGAATGCCCTGGCTGAATGTTTTGGTGTAAGAATGAAAACAAAGATAATTCTAAATTAATTTCATTGGTAGATTGGTAGAATGCAACTTTAAAATTTAAGTTTTAGTTCAGTTTGAGTCTCAGTTCAGTCTGTTGTTTTCAGTCTCTCTGAACAGCTGTCTTCTGTCTGTGCTGGTGGGTGCTGACCTTTCAACTAACCAGACAAGAAACTGATTCTTGCATACTCTTTGAGCTAACAGAATTTCCTCCATAATAATTACCTTTTCTTTCTCTAACCCTTTGTTGGAAAAAAGGGAGGAATGGAGAAAAGGGGGATTTGGGGGGCACCCTCCTTGGAGGAGGACAGGATTTCGGTGTTACGTTCTTTGCTGTATATTTTTGTATATATTGTAAATATTGTATATTTTGTATATATATTCACTGCACTTCATCCTGCTTGTAAATATAGCTTTTATCCAATTTTGCTTCTCCGACTGAGTTAGCCATGGTTTTCTTTGGGGGGGGGAGAACTGAGCCTCTCACCACCACAAATATCTTGTACTCTTGCTAGCTCACCCCATTGCCACTTTGATCTTTTGTTGTTTCCTGGCAGAGATTAAAAAAAAATCATAGTGCCCATCCCAATCGTGAAGAACCTGAATTTTTGTGAGTCCTCATGGAAATTCATGAAGATTCTTTTCCTTTCCAGTGCAGATTGTTTAGAAATTGCTCAGCATGAGGGGAAAAAAAAACAATGTTCACATCTTCTTTCTTCCTGCAGTGCAGGATAAATAAACCACCTCCAGCTGGTAGCATATCAACAATTCCACCTTCAGGCATTAAGAGAGCAGGGTGAAGAAAGGGATAGTATATCAAGGGCAGTTTCTGGCTGTGAACACAAATTATGTCTTACTGAAGAGACCATATGTGAACCAGTTAATGCTGTCAACCTCTTAAACCCTCCACCTTAAGATTTCATGACACAAAGTACAAACTCTTTTCTTGCCACTTGCAAAGTTTGCTTAGTTGCTTGCAGACTCAGGGAGATTTGCTGCCCAGGTTTACAGCAGATTGTATTTTCAAGGTTTCTTTGCAAATTCAAAGGGCAGGATGGTACTGATTGATAGTAGGCTGAACATGAGCCAGCAGTGTGCCCAGGTGGCCAAGAAGACCAATGGCATCCTGGCCTGCATCAGGAATATGTGGCCAGCAGGAGCAGGGAAGTCATTCTGCCCCTGTACACTGCACTGCTTAGGCCACACCTTGAGTCCTGTGTCCAGTTCTGGGCCCCTCAGTTTAGGAAAGATGTTGAGTTGCTGGAATGTGTCCAGAGAAGGGCAGCAAAGGTGGGGAGGGGTCTGGAGGAAAAGCACTGTGAGGAGAGGCTGAGATAGCAGGGGTTGCTTAGCCTGGAGAAGAGGAGACTCAGAGGAGACCTTATTGCTGTCTGCAACTACCTGAAGGGAGGTTGTAGGCAGGAGGGGGTTGGTCTTTTCTCCCAGGCAACCAGCACCAGAACAAGAGGACACAGTCTCAAGTTGTGCCAGGGGAGCTTTAGGCTCAATGTGAGGAGAAAGTTCTTCCCAGAAAGAGTGATTTGCCATTGGAATGTGCTGCCCAGGAAGGTGGTGGAGTCACCATCACTGGAGGTATTCAAAAAAGAATTGGATGTGGCACTTGAAGCCATGATTTAGTAGTCATGAGGTGTTGGGTGAAGGGTTGGACTAGGTGATCTTTGGGGTCTTTTCCAACCTTATTGATTCTATGATTCTATAATTCAGTTTTTGTATCATTGAAATCTAAACTAACTGAATCTCTTAAGCAGTTTTTTGTCTTCTTAATTTCTTAATAATACTCCCTCCTAATCCCTTCATGGGTTTTCTTTAGTCTTACAGTGGGAGCACCTTTACTGCCAGACACAGGCCAATATTCTCCTCTTTTTCCACCTTAACAAGGATTCTGCATTGCAAGTCTCACTCCATATTTTCCCCCCTTCAGTTCAGGACATCTATCTAGATGCTCTGAGATACCATGATGATCTGTGAAGACCCTTGCTCTGACAAGATTTCAGAGAAAGTACTGCAATTCATCTTCAGGGAACTACATTGCCACAACTACAAAATATGTATGTACATGCAAGGTAGATTTAGGTCTTAGCATAATGCTATTTTGTTGCCCATTCTTGGCTCCCATCATTTGATATGCTTTTATCAACCTTGTTTGGTTTTCATTTTTCTGCACTGGAAGAGTTATGTGCTCCATAGGTCCTATGCCACATCTGCAGAGGGCCACACAATGATGTGGGAGATTCTCAGCCTTTCTGGATCAGGTTCTTTAGCCAAAGCAGGATGTCATCAGACATGTCAAATAGCTCTTGAATCCTGTGACAAGGCAAGTGAATAAAGGCCTAAATATCCACTCCCAAATATCCCTGAATCCCAGATAACTGGAAGCTAGATACACAGCTCCTATTATGACTGCTGCTTAGTCTTAACACAGCACAAATACTCTGCTCTTCTTTGTATGAATAAGTCAAATGTTTAATAAGAAAATTCAGTGTTAACCTTTTAATGTCACATGCTGCAGATAATACCAACAGACAGAAAAATGAGAACAAATAATAAAACAAAGGTTTAAGAATATGGTTCAAATGCATACACCAATATTCTAATATAATGATACACAATATTCTAATATCTTCTTCATTTCTCAACTCAATCATAGGCAATTTAACTGTGTCTACACAATCACTCTGACTACCCTTAGAGACAGTATTTAGAAGCAAGTTCTACTGGTGCCAGATCATTTTATTTAAGTTGTTTATTCTGTCTCAGGAAAGACTAATAAATATAAGGAGAATAATGAATGAAAGGTGGTTGTGACTGTTTAGCTGTCAATCATATGATTTTTTACTTTTTTTTAAATAATGATTTTCCATCTCAAATCCAGTTGCTGCTTGTTCCATCCAATCCAAATATTTTATCTTTTATGGAAAATGAGAATAAAAATAAAATTAAGGATGAAACATACATATATGCTTGTTTCTGATATGAACAAAAATTATCTAGAAACTGTCTATAGTATAAAAATTTATTTGGAGAGTATTTTTATAGTAAGATGCCTCTCTCCTGATCTGTTAGATATGTCTCATCTTTGTTTTGTTTCACTCTCATTACTGATTAATTTATGTTTCCATTTTTTTATTCTTTTTAATTATTGTATCTTGGAAACAGGTATAATATTATTTATAGCAGATAGACTTTTGCTACATATTCTATAACCTTAGTCACGTTTTATCTTTCTCAAATTTCCACTCTCTTATTAATGCTAAGTTTAAATGTGTTTTATTTGATGCATTGGTGAACACATTACTTTGTTACAAAACCTCATGGAAATTCATATGCTTAATGCTAAATTGCCTCCTATCTCAAACCCATTTCAATTAAAGTTTGAAACTGACACAGCTTTAATGCCCTCAACTGCTCATTTGACACAATCTCATGCAGTGATATCTCACCAAAACAGGAAGCTGCTTTTGTATCTCACATGCATTATACATTCATTTTAAAATTAGTCACATGGTTAATGAGCATCTTGGAGGCTGTCCAGTTTGGCACACTCTCGTGCTTCCTCTCCTGCCTCTCTACTTGCATTAATTCTCTATGATATTGCCAAAGATTGTACAGAGTGTAAACAGCACTTATTCATTTGTTCCAGAAAATGATCGCTGCCACTTGGAAATTTTTCCCATCAAACAATGCAATTAAATATTAAATGTGCACTGAAATAATTTCATTTTGTTGAAGTGCAAACTGAAATTTTGCCCACATACAGTCTAATACTAAAATAATTTATTTTTTCCTCTCCTCATTTACTTACAAAAATAATATGTCTTGAAGCATTGAACCACAATGTTTGTAGCAAGCCTGAAATACACTAATTATTCCTACTTTATCTTGAAGTGGCATTAAATTCAAAGTGACAGAATTAAAATTAGTACTTTCAGTAGCATTTAACTTTCCAATTAATGTGTATATTTTAAGCAAATGCTGACACATCTCTTTGTGTATTTCTGTGTATGGATTCATTTATATCTGTATATAATGTCTACAATTTGATTTCTCAGGGTACTATCACCTTATCCAAATTAAGAAATCCAGACAAAGTAAATAAGACCTTTATTGTGATAATATATTTTGACACTCTGTGTCTGATTCACACTGTACAGAGGAATCCTCTGGGAAAAAAATTCCTATTGGAATGAAAAAGCACTGATTGTTTTTTGTTTGGTTGTTTTTTTAAATGCAAACAACAAAACAACAACAACAAAAAAGACAAAAGATACAACAACAAAAAAAACAAACCCAACAATGAAGAACAAATAGCTTCTTTTAAGCCTTCACACTAAACTTTCAAAAAGTCTTGATTTAAAATACTGCTGGTCCATCTGTCACAAATTCTTCAAAAAACAGAGCTGGTACTTCTATAACTTATAAACATAGAAGAAAAAAATTGAATTCTAAAGTTATTTACATAGATTTTTAGGATCAAAATTAACACATTTGAAATATGTGTATGACATACAAATCTATGAGCACACGCATCACATAATCTAACAAGTGATTTTTTAGCATATTTTTCAGCAAAAAGTCTGTGTCATCCTAACAGCATCAGGAACTTTGTGTGATCAGGATCCCCCCTGTAACAATGTCAGAGGATAATAGAAAAGAATTAGTAAGTACAAAGCACCATTATATTCAATATTCTATGGAACAAGGCCTAGGTCAAATTTCATTCTTTACACCAAAAGGAGCAAACTTCTTTTTCATTTCTTAGGAAGGAAAGGATTTGGTCTTTTATGAAATTAAATGTTAAAGCCAGATGGCAGATATTTATTTTTAAGTCAAAGCAAAAACTATTATGGATTCTTTGTTTCAGATTTTTTAATTATGTTCCTAACTGATCACACAAGATGGGTCATACAACACACTCAAACAAGAGCCCAAGTGTACATGTTTTAGAATATGAATACAAATAAGCCTTTTTCAGAATGTCTTCATCATGTTCTGAGATGTGGAAGTGCTGAACAGATAAAACTCAGAGTTGCACTTCCTGCTCTGCCTCTAGACAGCAGTGTTAATTTGAATTCAGTATTTTGTTTATCTGTTTTTTATCTTCCTCTCCCTTCCTCTATTTAGAGTGTTGGTTTTACGAAGTAGAAGCTCCTACTCAAAGAGACCTTCATCATGATTAGGTCCTTCAGGCATTCCTGCAGTACATACTTATAATCCATCATAAGGTTTTCTTCTCTTTATGATTATCTATTATTCATATTGTGGTAGTGCCTAGAGACCAGTAAGTGAAGATTGTGACGGATACAATATATGAATTGTAGGTGGATATTTAATAATAAAGATGGATGTATGTACATAACAGTCTCAGTAACTACACTTTTCCAATTAGGTCAAACAACATTTTGTTTGTTTTTTTCCTGCGTACAACAAATGAATGTATAGCAACCCTCTAGTAGTTTTGTCTTCTAATATTTTTAATGGTTATACAATTAACAGTGGCATGAAAAGTTCAGGCATCTTTTTAATCATTAAAAGACCATGAATTACCAGTAATTAATATGCAGGAAATGTAAAATATTATTAAAAACATACAAATAAATAAAAATCTAACTGCTCTACTTAGTAATGTAATAGCTTTATAGAGGTTAAAGCTGAGTTTGAAGCACTTGAGCATTTCAAAAGTAACAAAAATATATTTTGTCTTGAGGGGGTTAGAAAACACTTTTTTTCCCAAAGTCAATCTTGTATGTGCTAATATTTTTAGTGCTTCTCATTTATCAGGTTCTGACATCTTCTCCTTGATATATCTAAATATTACACAGAGATGTTCTCTATAAGTGCAAGGATTTTTTAGTGTAAATAAAACTGAAAAATAAAGCTTAAATGAAAAAACACTCACTTCTACTCATTTCTACCTCGTGCATTTTTTGCTATATTCATTTATATTAACAATTATGGTGGTGCCCAAGAGATACTCAGCCCCAGGAAAAAAGGTCTTTTGACAATCGTTCTTGAATTCATCATCGTCACAGAACTGCTGGAACACTGAACATTACCTGGTCCAAACCTCTACTCAAGCAAGTTACCTAGAGCAGACCACCCAGGACTATTTCTACACAGTTTTGGGTATCTACAAGGACAGAAATTCCACAAGTCCTTTGTCCAAAGTATGATGAAGGTCTCCTGTACTGAGAAGCCTATAGACAGACGTAGCACCTAAGATATGAACTCAGCAGTACTGTGTAGATAGCAGAAGCATCACCTTTGAGAACCTGTAGTCTGCAGTTCACTAGATGCAATCCACAAGCCATCTTCACCACAAGGGTATATTGGTGGCTCATGCTCAACCTGATGTTCATCAGATGTCAGGCAGTATATGTATAAATGATACTAAATATAACAGGAAATCAGCACTGTCCAAGACACTGAATTACTTGGGTTTATAGCCTGTAAACATCTCTCCAATTAGTTCACAAAGAGAGAAAAACATTTTAAACAGGACAATTTTTTGCCACAGTTTTGTGGTATGTTTTGGTTGGGTTGCTTTTTTGTTGTTGGTAGTGGTTTGTTTGTTTGAGTTGTTTGTGGTGTTTTTTTTAATTCAGTTTTTTAGAATTAGAAATTAAGTCAACCAGAATTTATCCCAAATTTGCCCTTACCAGAAGTCCTAACTAACAAAAGCAGAAGTACCTAGCAAAGCCCTAAGCCCCCAAGCTGATCTATTGCTCATAGTGACTGTTTATATACTCTGGTGCCACAGAACTTGAGGTAGTGGATGAAAGGATTAAGTGCCGGTGAATTAAAAAACAGAGGGAGGGCTAACAAAACTGGCATACTAGTTGGAATCTCTTATAGACCACCCAACCAGGATGAAGAGGTTGATGAATTATTCTATAAACAGCTAGAGGCTGTCTCAAGATCATCAGGCCTTGTCCTTGAGGGTAGCTGGAAAGCAGCCAGGCAGAAAGGGACCTGGGGGTACTGGCTGACAGCTGACTGAGCATAAGCCAGCAGTGTGTCCAGGTGGCCAAGAAGGCCAATGGCATCCTGGCATGCATCAGGAACACTGTGCCCAGCAGGAGCAGGGAAGTCATTGTGCCACTGTACTCAGCACTGGTTAGGCTACACCTTGAGTACTGTGTCCAGTTCTGGGCCCCTCAGTTTAGGAAACACATTGATGTACTTGAATGTGTCCAGAGAAGGGCAACAAGGCTGGTGAGAGGCCTTGAGCACAAGCCCTATGAGGAGTGGCCGAGGTAGTCTGGATTGTTTAGCCTGGAGCAGAGGAGGCTCGGGGAAGACCTTATTGATCT
This sequence comes from Colaptes auratus, assembly GCA_015227895.2. NCBI lineage: Eukaryota > Metazoa > Chordata > Aves > Piciformes > Picidae > Colaptes > Colaptes auratus. The sequence goes on along the minus strand of CM026897.1, from coordinate 11,803,293 downwards.
CTACATCTACCTGAAGGGAGGTTGTAGGCAGGTGGTGGTTGGTCTCTTCTCCCAGCAACCAGCACCAGAACAAGGGGACACAGTCTCAAGCTGTGCCACGGGAGGTTTAGGCTCAAGGTGAGGAGGAAGTTCTTCACAGAAAGTGTAACTGGCCATTGGAATGTGCTGCCCAGGGAGGTGGTGGAATCACTGCCCCTGGAGGTGTTCAAAAAAGGATTGTACACGGCACTTGAAGCCATGGTTTAGTTATTTATGAGATGTTAGGTATTAGGTAATAGGTTGGACTCGATGATCTCTGAGGTCTTTTCCAATCTTATTGATTGTATGAGTCTATGTTATCAATCACTTAACCAGTAAAACCCAGCCACATATATATAAGCTAAAATATTTTCCCAATAAGAGGTGCCAATCTGTCAAGGAGGTGGCTTCTGCAGCATGTTTCAAAGGTGCCAATGTGAGGATGCTGTTCTTGGCACACATGGAATGCTATTGGTTTGCTTTTTGCAGCTTGCAGTTGGTCAGCTACAAAGTGTTTTTCAATCCCATGCACTCTACACACATCCAGCAGCAGCCCTCAGAATAGTGGCTGCAGCACCTAGCAGGTATTTTTATGTATTAGTTTGATTTTAAATTAATTTCATTATTTGAATTTTTCATGGTTTTTTAAATATCTGAATTAAAATTACAGTTATGTTGACATTTGTTTAAAAAATATTATCCACCTGAATGGTAACATCCAGTCACAATATATTAAATTAAACATGAGATCCTACCTCACGTCCTCAACAACTCAGTTACTTTTAGTATCAGATGTTAGGAACAAGAAGTGCAACGTTTTAAAAAATCTGCATATAAATACAACCATTTTTTTTAAATTGCATTATTTTCATTTGATGTTTGTCCTTATATTTCCAAGATTCGGGGGAATAAGAAGATAGTTTTACAAAATGATACATACAAGGAGTATTAAACATTTATTACCATGTTAATAAATTTTGCATCTTTCGTGTAGACAAATATAAATGTTTAGAAGTATTACAAATTCATGGTAACTCAGAGAGGGTAACAACGTAAAACCAGGTCATTGAGTCTACACATATTCTAACAGATTATAACAGAATAAATCTACAAGCAGTGACAAACATAGCTTCTATATTATCTGTTTTCAGATGCATTACTTGTAAGCACTGTATGTTTGGACATTTTCATTTACAGAACACCTGTTTTTTTAATCACAACAGATTTTTAGACACCCCCATAAGATAATTGTTAGTAGTTTATGAAGAATAAATTGGTGCCTAATGTGATATGCTTGGTTTGCTCTGAGAAGCAGAGGCAGCTAGCAGAGAACCTTTCATGTGGTTTACGCCTACAGTTTTTGAGCTGTCTGAGGGCCTGTACCACAAATGAATGCAATTTGTTTCACTACCTGCTGCTTTTTCTTGCTAAAACTGAAAGAGGAATTCTCACAGAATACTTAGAACTTATGGTAAATGTTTTTCTTCTGACCTGAGACAGCCACAAATCAAAACATGATTTACATCCTCATTGAATTCACAGGATCTAAGAGGACTGAAATAATTTAGAAGCATCATACTTTCTACATGCAAAATTTTAGCCTCTGGAAGATAAATGGGCACCATCAAAATTTTTGAAAGAATATAGGCTACACACAGTGGTTTAAGCAGGCTCAGAAGAGAAACTTATCTCTCATGTCAACTGCAACAATACTGACTTGCATATGTCTGATCCCAGTCTGAGTCAAGAGCTCTGCATAAGCTAATTTGGTTATGTATAACATTAACCTGGAGAGGTATAGAACTTAGAAAAGGTGTTCAGAGATGCATTGTACATAATGAAATTAATACAACATAAAGTCTTGGTTAGGAAAATGGTGAATAAAATTTTCTTTTCACATACATTTTGTCCCACAATTGTTTCCATGATAGCCCTTTGTCAAGGACTCCTAATCTCCAAGGTAAGTGTGGTAGCTTTAGGCTATGCCTTCAAAAAATTTTCACAGACCTTGCACAGAAAGTAGTAAATAAATCACTATTGGGTGTAAAAAGGCAAATAAAGATAATTCTAAACAATCCCATTGGAAGAAATAAGTGATTGAAACTGCTTGTACCAAAACAATCTCTCTTATCTTTTCGCTCCTTCACTCAGGGAGAAATACTAACTCACTTCTGCTTGACCTTGGCTGCATTGGTTTGGTATTAACTTCTTTGCTTCTGCCTCTTCTCCATTTTGTACAGGGGTAAGGGGGAGGCAGGGAAGGAGCAGCTAATAGCCTGGTCAAAGACCAGGGGAATCCTTGTGCTGATTATTAATTGTAAATACCTGTAAAAATCGTGAATACTATATATTTTGTAGTTTTGCTTGTAAACACAGCTTTCATTTGCTTCCAACTGAGCTGGTCTGGCAAAATTTAATGTCAGGAAATTTCACTCTACCACAGTAAGGAATCTCTTTGACCTCCTTATTGCTTGTCACCTCTTGCATGGGGATTAGCACCCTTTCCCAGAAACTGAATCAATGGTATTCTACACTCAAGTAGATGGAATTAAGGTACACTGACTTTTTAAGTCACTGAACTACAATGTAAGTCAAAGAAAATGGGGTATAATACGTGGGAATTAGAACACATCTTCCTCTGTGTGTTCACTGAGGTAAGAGTTTTCTGTGAAATATTAATACAACAAGCATTTTCAGAGCAAGCATAGCAGGGCACTTCCTCTAAGCCAAAGGAACAACTAGCATTTGGCTTTAAACAACAAAGCCATTTACTGCATGTAGATGGAGGACAACGATGTCTCAAAACATTAGGTTTGATGTGCAACACTTGTGTCCATATTTGCCATATACACCACAATCATGGCTGTCAGATAGGTAGAAATTAGAAATGATGGTCAGAAAGAATCTAGTGGAATGCTTCCCAGAGCAAAAGAAAGTGCAGGCACCTCTGGCATGAAACCACACAACTCAGCTGGAGTCTTAGGAATCAGACCTGTTTCTTTATCTGGGATATACTGGCTTCTTCTCTGATACTAATATAAACTCCAAAGTAATTTTCCAGAACAAATTAATTTTGAAAACTAATATAAAAATTGTATGTGTATTCCATGCTGTATTATGAAAATATTGGTCCCCCCATTATCCTTTTTTCCATACAAATTAACACACACCTAACAAACCCAGACATTGTCAGATATTATTGTGACCATTTCCCTTTGGAAATCCAAAAAGTACTGATCCAGTTTTTCACAAATCTATAATTAGGGACCTGCTATTCTAATTTATGCCACACCAAGCACTGCTTCAAAAGCCTGTATTAAAATTTGGCTTTAAAGCAGGATATAAAAACAGAATAAATGGATAAGACTATTTGAATAAAAAATATATAAATGTTAAGGATTCAGTTAAAAATGGTAAAAAAACAAAACAAAACTTTTTAATACATAGCAGATATTGTAATACATTTTGAATTGTGAATTCCATGGAAATTGTTAATGAATATATTATAATTTCATTTTAGTGGAACAGGTACATTGAATGTCATCTACAGCAAGTACAAGGGTCATTGTTTCAGATGACTAGTATCCTCTTTATATCCATCTGTAGTTAAGCAAGTGCAGATTGCCTCAGCTTAATAAATATGTCTGATACTCATGAGTAACTATGCAACTTCAAAATTCTGTGTGTTTTTAAAATACAAAAGGTATTTAGATCCCACATTTCGTTTTTTGTTGTTTCTAATCATGCTATCCAATGTTTGTGATCTGGAAATTTATACATGATACCTATGGTGACACTGAAATATATATATATTCGATGAATAATAAACTTAGTCACAGAATCACAGAATTATTGAGGCTGGAATAGACCTCTGAGATCCTCAAGTCCAGCCTATGACCTAACACCACCACAATGACTAGACCATGTTGCTAAATGCCACATCCAATATTTCCTTAAACATCTCCAGGGACAGTGACTACACCACCTCCATGGGCAGTCCATTCCAGTGTCTAATTACCCTTTCTGTGAGGAACTGCTTCCTAACATCCAGCCTAAACCTCCCCTAGTGCAGCTTCAGGCCATGTCCTCTTGTCACAAATTGCCTGGGAGAAAGGCACAACCCCCACCTTGCAACAACTTGCCTTCAGGTAGTTGTAGAGTGTGATAAGGTCTCTCCTGAGTCTCCTATCTGCTGTTTTCAGTATAATTCTTACTCTCGTCCTAATAATAATGTATTTATCTAGAAAATGGCTGAAGTCATATTATTTAGTTTAAAGCCACCTTTTGATGAGTACAACAATATTAAATTCCCTATAAATGAGGTACCGGCTTTGTAAACACACATTTGTGTGGGCTCACAAGCCAACAGAAGAATGTTTCAATAACAACACAGTTGTGAAAAGAGTAGAATCAAAGTGTCATTCTAATTTTTTCTAGATTGGAGCTGTATCAAGAACTTTGAAAGTAGTTGTATGCCTGTTTCTCAAGACTGGAGACTATGTTGCAACCTTACACACCTGAATATGTGAATATCTCAACCTGAACTTTCTATCTCTCTATTCACCAAAGAACTTCCACATATTCATACTCTCCTAGGTTGTCATAGTGGTGTGAGCTTTTGTGGGGGACCATGATGAATCTGTGTTCCCATGAGAATCTGGAAAGTCCCCTGGACCAAATGTTTAAGGATGAGAAACTGTGAGATGAGATAGGAACCACGTGTGCTAGCTTAATGAGTAACTATAGTAGATGAGATAGGAGTCAGCTGTGCTAACTTAATGAGTATCACTAGCCAGTAGGAGTCTTCAGAAAAGTCTTGTTAACCAATCCTATGCAGCCACATCATCAGCCAATCTCATTCATCGACACTAAGAGCAGAGATACAAATATGAGTTGCTTTGAGGAGAGTCTTTGGTTTCTTGGTCTAGGTCTCTCAGTCTGGGCTCTCCCTATGCTCTGCTTGCGTTTTAGCCTCCTTGCTGTGGTTGCACCCTCAACCCTACAGCAACAAGGTTTAATCTACCTGCACCAACATAAAGCACAGCTAATCTCAGCTGGAGAAGTGAACAGAAAGCTGTATTTTACAAGCAATAATGAAATGCAATGAATATATACAAAATGTATAATATTTACAATATCATACAAGAATTTACAGGAAATAACACAAACACAGATCCTCCCGAGGAGAATCCCCCCTCTCTGGCTCCCCCCAGAACTCCCCTACCCCTCCTTCCCTTTCCCCTAGTAGTTAATTAGGTGAAAAAGGAGAAAGAGAGAAAAAGGGATATTAAGGGAAATTTGTTAGCTCAAAGCACTTGTTAAGAAAGTTAGTTATTCTTATCTTATCAATTACAGTTCAGGGTCAGCATGCATGCAGGCTGGCCAAGAGCAAAAGTCAGAACAGACTGAAGCTGAAGTGAGTGAGAGCAAGAATGTTAGTGATATTTGCTATGGTACATCTCACATCTAACTAATGGAATTCTTTTAGAATTAATCTTTCTTTTCCTTTTTACACTTAAACATTCAGCTAGAGAATTCTGCAGCTGTTCTTTTCTTATAAGGCACAGCCTAACCTGTCAATGTTGTGTGCATAACTGTACATTAAAACATTTCCAAAAGACTGTTTACCTTCATCACAAAATACTACACTTTAAACAGTTTAACAAAGTTATCACAGTAGCTGCGTAGTTGCAGAGATCTGTAATTCTGCAGGGTTGATTGACTTTAGTGTAGATCTATTTTAGTGAATTTTAACTTATGATTTCATAAACCCTGAGATACTGAAGATACTAGCATAGAAGATGGACTTAAAATAATAGAATATGGTAGTCAGAGATCTTACAGTTTAGTTTAAAAATTTCATGAGGAATGAAGCAATCTTGTGTATTTTTAGCACAGAACCTGAAAGTCTAATGCAGCTACAGAGTCTAAAAACAGAAGAGAAGTTCACATGAACAAAGTATGCACCGTAGTAAGAGATTATTGAAGAGAAGAAACAGTGACAAATATGGTTAAATTAAAAACAAACAAACAAACAAATGTCTCAGTCTGTAAAGTTAAATACATGTCTAAAAACATGGCTAGAGCATGTTGAACATACCTGATTTTTTTAAGGTGTTTTTCTATAACTAGATATGTTAAAATACTACAATATCAAAGTTAGACTATTTCTCTGAATATATCAGTAACCTGATAAACATTTCAGTACTACAATTTTATCTCTGAAAATAATACATAATTTGAGTAATACTGTTCTTTCTTGCAGTTTCAAATCTGCAAGACCCTAGGAATCGTGTTGTAAAATACGTGATCTTTCCAAAAGTTCATGCCTGAAAATTAGAATGTTGAATTCTGTCTCATTGGCTTGGAAAAATTACAAACATCCTTACAAATATCTCTTTTAGAGCTTATTCCTGAATTTTTAGATTACTTGTCAAATAAAAAGTAATTTGCAATCATTCTTCTGCCCATTGAATCGTATTAAATAGACTTTGTAATAAAAAATGTGCAAACGTACATACAACGAACAGCAAGTGGTGAAGTGGTGCTTCCGCTCGGCAGCAGCCCTCGGTACAGCGCCGGGACTGGCAGCTGCTTGGGGGGCTTCCGCAGTTTCTCCTCTTCACGCTACAGGATCAGCTGGGGACGCAGTGCTTCCTGCAGAAGCTGCGAGGCTCAGAGCGGCCCTGATTTCACGTGCCCGCGGCTCTTGAACCCACCGTCTTCAGCGGCGGAATTTGAACAGCCGCAGCACAGCTGGCGGGGCTCCGCTCGGCAGCAGCCGCCTGCTCTGGTAGTCCCGCACACCGCCACACTTTTTCTAAATTTTTTTGTCCAGTGGTTGCTGTGGCCAGGGGCAGCATGGTTGTAACTCGCAGCAAAATCTTTAAAAATCAGTTTCGACCCAGACTGAGGTAGAACGCAGGCAGGTAGCTGTCCAGGTATCTGGCTGTAGTGAGTGCTGGAGCCTGGCTCTTGAGCCTGCTCTTGAGATGCAGGGTAGTGGAAGCATCTCTTGCATTAGGTGTGAGCAGATCGGCTATCTGCTCAACCTGGTGGCCAGACTAAAGGACGAGGTTGCTAGTCTTAGAGATGTATGGGAATGTAGAAAAGAGACGAGCCAGAGGAGGAAAGAGATGAACCAGAGTAAGCAGGCTCCGCAGGCTCCCCCAGCAGAGGCTGGTTATCCAAAAAGCAGAGGGGAATGGACGCAGGTTCCTCTCAAAAGACACAAATCAAAACCTCCTTGCCTCCCCCCCACCTTCCTCGCTGCCCTTGGAAAACAGGTATGGGGCACTGGAGATCAAGGATGAGGTGATACTGATGCCGGAGGACACACCAACTGGGGTTTTTCCTCAGGCTAAACAGCATAAGGTTAAACAGCCTAAGGCAAAGAAGCCTAAGGTTAAACAGCCTTCCCCTGGCATCAGAACCTGCTCCCTCAAAGAAAAGAGGAGGGTAATTGCTATTGGTGATTCCCTCCTGAGGGGAACAGAAGGTCCCATATGTTGGCCAGACCCATCTCATAGGGAAGTTATTAGCCTAGCAGGAGCACAAGTTAAAGATGTTACCAGAAGGCTGCCCAGTCTGGTACAGCCCTCTGACTACTATCCCTTATTGGTTCTGCAGTTAGGGAATGATGATGTTGCAACCAGAACTCCCAGGGCTATCAAAAATGACCTCAGGGCCCTGGGAGATCTGGCTGAGGGGTCAGGTGCACAAATAATTTTTACATCGATACCCTTAGTTGCAGGAGGGAATACCATAAGAAACAGGTCAGCAGCTATAGTCAACAAGTAGCTTAGAGGCTGGTGCAATCAAAAGAATTTTGGGTTTTTCGATCTTGGAGAACTTTCTACTGCACCAGGTCAGCTGGCAACAGATGTAGTACATCTGTCCCAGAGGAGGGGAAAGGTCACAGTACATGAGAATGGCCTGTCCCCCAAAGGGAAAAAAGATACTGGGAAGGGAATTGGCAGGTCTCATTGATAGGGCTTTAAACTAGATTTGAAGGGGGGAAGGGGCTGGAACCAGTCCCCTCAGGCAGGAGTCTGGGGGTGATAAGCTAGAGCTAGAGGTGAAACCAGCAGCCCAGCTGCAGTGCATGTACACTAATGCACAAAGCATGGGTAACAAAGAAGAGGAGCTAGAAGCCTTGTTGCAGCAGGAACGTTATGATGTAGTTGCCATCACAGGGATGTGGTGGGACGAAAAAAATTAGGGATCCAAAAACTCATTTGGAGCTTAGACTGGCCTCTGCTGTAAAGGACAACAAAAAGTCCTTCTATAAATACATTAATAGCAAGAAGAAGGGCAAGGACAACCTCCACTCCTTCGTTGACACGGAGGGGAATGTTGTAACAAAGGATGAGGAAAAGGCAGAGGTACTTAACACCTTCTTTGCCTCAATCTATCCTAGCATGGCAGAACATCTTCCAGACAGCTGGCCTGCAGAGCTGGCAGGAGGAGCCAGGGAGCTGCATAGTTTCCCGCTGCTCCAGGAGGCAGTTAGAGATCTCCTGAGCCGCTTGGATCCCCACAAGGCCATGGGACCGGATGGGATCCATCCTAGGGTGCTGAGAGAACTGGCAGATGAGCTGGCCAAGCCGCTCTCCATCATTTTTCAACAGTCCTGGCTCACTGGAGAGGTCCCAGAAGACTGGAAGCTGGCCAATGTGGTGCCCATCCACAAGAAGGGCCGGTTGGATGAGCCAGGGAATTCTAGGCCTGTCAGCCTGACCTCAGTGCCAGGCAAGATTATGGAACAGGTCATCTTGAGTGCGATCATGATGCCTAGCCAGCATGGCTTTAGGAAGGGCAGGTCCTGCCTGACCAACCTGATCTCCTTCTGTGATCAGGTGACCCACCTGGTTGATGTGGGGAGGCCTGTGGATGTAGTCTACCTGGACCTCAGCAAGGTCTTTGACACCATCCCCCACAGCAAACTGCTGGCCAAGATGGCAGCCCACGGCTTGGACAGGAGCATACTGTGTTGGGTTAGGAACTGGCTGGAGGGCCGAGCCCAGAAAGTGGTGTTGAATGGTGCCACATCCAGTTGGCAGCCTGTCACTAGTGGTGTGCCCCAAGGATCAGTGCTGGGCCCCATGCTCTTCAACAGGAAGGATGTTGACTTGCTGGAACATGTCCAGAGAAGGGCAACAAAGTTGGTGAGGGGTTTGGAACACAAACCCTATGAGGAGAGACTGAGGGAGCTGGGGTTGCTTAGCCTGGAGAGGAGGAGACTCAGGGGTGACCTTATTGCTCTCTACAACTACCTGAAGGGAGGTTGTAGACAGGCGGATGTTGGTCTCTTCTCCCAGGCAGCCAGTACCAGAACTAGAGGACACAGTCTCAGGCTGAGCCAGGTGAGGTTTAGGCTGGATGTTAGGAAGAAATTCTATACAGAGAGAGTGATTGCCCATTGGAATGGGCTGCCCAAGGAGGTGGTGGAGTCACCTTCACTGGAGGTGTTCAGGAGGAGACTTGATGGGGTGCTTGGTGCCATGGTTTAGTTGTTTAGGTGGGTTACATTGGTTGATGGGTTGGGCACGATGATCTTGAAGGCCTTTTCCAACCTGGTTTATTGTATTATTATTATTGTATTGTAAGAGAGCTTCTACATCTAGAAAAGAACATGTAATTTGGAGACTAATGAGAAATAATGACTTTGCTCAGAGAACCTAAGCTTTGTGCTGGCCCAGATCAGTGCTGTTTCACATCTTTATTGATGATCTGGATGAGGGGGTTTGAGTCAGTCTTCAGCAAATTGGCAGATGACACCAAGCTGTGACACCAAGTTGCTCAGTTAGAGGGCAGAATGGCTCTCCAGAGGGATCTTGACTGGCTGGACAGATGGGCAGAGTCCAACATGATGACATTCAACAATTCCAAGTGGCGGGTGCTGCACTTTGGCCACAACAACCCCATGCAGTGCTACAGGCTGGGGTTGGAGTGGCTGGAGAGTTCCCAAACAGAGAGGGACAACAACCTTTGGCCACAACAACCCCATGCAGTGCTACAGGCTGGGGTCAGAGTGGCTGGAGAGCTCCCAAACAGAGAGGGACCTGAGGGTGCTGATCGACAGCTACCTAAACATGAGCCAGCAGTGTGCCCAGGTAGCCAAGAAGGCCAATGGCATCCTGGCCTGCATCAGGAATAGTGTGGCCAGCAGGAGCAGGGAAGTCATTCCGCCCCTGGACTCAGTGCTGGTTAGGCCAAACCTTGAGTCCTGTGTCCAGTTCTGGGTCCCTCATTTTAGAAAGGACATTGAGATTCTTGAACATGGCCAGAGAAGGGCAACGAGGATGGTGAGAGGCCTTGAGCACAAGGCCCTGTGAGGAGAGGCTGAGGGAGTTGGGATTGTTTAGCCTGGAGAAGAGGAGGCTCAGGTGACACATTATTGCTACCTGAAGGGTGGTTGTAGCCAGGAGGGGGTTGGTCTCTTCTCCCAGGCAATCAGTACCAGAACAAGAGGACAGTCTCAAGCTGTGCCAGGGGAAGTTTAGACTCGAAGTGAGGAGAAAATTCTTCACAGAGAGAGTCGTTCACCATTGGAATGTGCTGCCCCAGGGAGGTGGTGGAGTCACCATCCCTGGAGGTGTTCAAAAAAGGATTGGATGTGGCACTTGAAGCCATAGTCTAGTAACCATGAGGTCTTGGGTGACAGTTTGGACTTGATCTTTGACGTCTTTTCCAACCTTGTTGATTCTATGATTCTATGATTCTATGATTGTGTTACATTTTCTTCATAATGATTTAATAATCACTGCAAAAACCACCAAACATAGCATGTGTAATTGTGTAAATCTGACAAGAGGTCTTTCTAGATTTTGGCTCTGCTATCTTTATGCTTTGATTATCACCAATGCCTTTTTGTCTTCAGCTTCTACAACTGTAAAAAGTCCAAGGCAACAGCAACACAGATAGAAAGCTCTGACATTTACGGGATTGCTACATAAGATCTGTCTGTGAATGCATTCCCTACCTGTTCATCTAAAATTAATTTAATAAAATCCTGATTTTTTAAAAGAATAAACCCTTTAGAATTAATTTGTCTTGATGAAAGGAGGTAGAAGATATGAGATCAAGCACATTACACAATAAATCTAACTTTCTAATACAAAAGAGATTAAGAGAATATGAAATACAAGGGCAATAGAGTAACATAGCTACATAAGCGTTCATCCCCTTCCCTTTCTCACAGTACGAACACAAGTGGAAGTTTACATCTACCAAAAGCACATTCTTAATGCTTGACATATGTACACGTTACATTATGATAATATATTGACAGCAGGTATGATTTGCCAGGCATGTTTGGGAGTGAAAGGTAGTACTCCAGGCACTAAAAGGGGTGATTTATTAGAGTGTTAGCATGCTGGAAAGGTCAGAAAGATACAAAACACATACAAAATGTTCAGAAGGCTGAATGCATTTTCACAGGGGAAATCTACATTAGCTTATTCAGGTTTGTACCCTCAGTGTGAATAAGAAATGTTAAATCTGTCAATAATAGCAACATAGAAAGAGTTTACAATGTTTTTGTTTATTTGTTTGCTTGTTTTCATTGTGGCTTTTTTGTGGGTTTGGGTGTTTTTTCTGCAGCTGGAAGGGAAATGTCTGGTGACCCAGAAATAAGTCTGAGAATACTTAGGCTCCTAGAACAGACTGAGTCTCAGTCTTTCATCCTTCTGGGGTAAACTTATTTTCATGTATTTCATAATGCACTTTCTGCCCTGGATGCACTTGCCATTTATTCTGTTGTGAATCTAGTTGTCTCAGGGGTTTATAGTGCTGTGTATCACTTTAGTTTGATAGGTGATGGATGCCATATTTGGTAACCCTAGACCTTTCCATGCAAACCCACCAGCAACAGGTAAAACAAATTGAAACCAAGTAACTCCTCAAACCTCCTCAGCCCCCTAACTGCAAACAACCAATCATACTTACAGGAATCTCAAAAACTTCCCTCATATGAAAGACAAAATTAGTCTCATCATTTCTGACGCTTAATTGAGAACAAAATATGTTGGATTGGGACTGATGAGTAAAAATAGTTTTTGAATTGCAAAAAAAGTCTTTAAAATTGAAATGATCTTATTATTTGTAAAAGGCCAGAAAAACATAGGTGTATTTAGCCATTTCTCAATTTTGTTAATTATGTTATAAAGTTATCCCATAATCATCTGTCAATAACAAAAATTATTTTCTCCCAGAGTTAGGAACTGTACTTCCTCTGTTAGATCACAGGAGAAGTATTTATGTTTTCCCAACCACTGGAGTAATAACAAAACTAAAATGGCACCATAACACAGTTATCTGAAGGTCAGAACTTGGTAGCTTGCTGAGAAAGAGTTGAGGAACTTTTTTAAGACCCTGATAAGCTTATGACTACCTAAACCACAAACACAGAGCTTTAGGTTATAATAAGTGGAAATCTTTCCTCATGTATGCTAATAAAGTTTTGGGGAAACTTTTAGGGGATCAGTGAGGAAGATGTCACTGAAATAGTTTGTATACCAACTGTGAGATGCAGCTGTGCAAAGCTGATTCAGAAATGAGTCAGCACAGTTACCAGAAAAATAGAGAATAGTGGTTTTTTGAAGGTACTTACAGTGATAGGGATGTGACAGAATGACTCATCTCTCATTGGTGTCTTAGTCAGCAAAGTCTTTGGCTCAATGACAAGTATTTATGACTCAAAAATAAAAGGAAACAATTAAAATGAAGTAAGAAAAAAATATTTGGATATTAAGTCTGTTTTATAACATCCAGCTATGAGGTCATTATAACTATAATCCTAAACACCAAGTCATTGCACAGTGTGCTTTATCCATATCCAAATGTTCCTAATTCAGAGCATGTCTACTGTAGCACTTACATAAGCACAAAGCAATAAATCTCTGTCCATTTTCTTGTGAAAATATTTTTTTAAAATCTGTATTATTTCCTCCAATACAGGTTTTACTTCAGTTTTAGATGGCATGTATGATAGAACTTGGGACCCCATTGTTTCAGAGACCCTTCCATAAAGCTTTTGGAGGACATGAACCCAGATCCACTGAAATCAGTGGTAATTTCCCATTGGTATGAGTATGCATTTAATTACATTTTCTATTTCCACAATGCTCTTTCAACAATGTTCTTGAGTAGGAGTAATTAAATATCTTCAGAAGAAATTATAACAAGTGAAATTGTGACTCCTCTGACATGAGTGGAAAAACTTTCTTTGATATTATTGTTGCTGGCCTTTATTGTTATTTGCCTTTACATTGTGCATTTATTATTAAATTTTCAGGGGAAAAAATAGAACAAATATTTATAAAGCACTCATTTTTCTAATTTTGGCTGGGATTTTTTGTTGGTTTGTTTTAAATAAAAGAATCAACTAATGGTCTTCAGTATAATTTTTTTTACTGGGAAACATCTTTTCTTGAGCAAAAATGACCCACAAAACAAATACTTGGGTCTAAAACACAGATAACTCTAGGAAGCTGAAATTTTGATTGTTTAAAGACAGAACAAAGTCTAAATATCAAGACATATTTTGTTATAATCTTGAAAATATTTTTTTAAGGTTTTCATACATCTACATCTCAAATGTGTTCATAAAACTTCTCTTTGTGTTCAGTCCAAATATCTGTCTAATGTAGTGCCTTACCTCCAGCAGTAGGTAGGCAGGAGAGAATGAGAAACTCAGGAAGTATAAAGCTATCTTTCCCAGTACATTCCTTTCTGCTGCTAGTATTCAGGAGTTACAAAGTGTGCAGTTCATCTCTTTTCAATTAAAAGCTACCACAGATGCTTATCTGGTGTGGTGCTATTTCACATCTCTCCAAATTTACCTCTTGGGCTGTTGGTTCTTTTTTTGTTGTTTGGTTGGTTTTGTCTACCATATTCACAGTTACCTAACATGGAGGAGAGTCTTTGTGTAAATAAACTATGAAAAATAGGGCAAATGAAACTGAATATGGTCGTAAATCTGAAAGAGCCGTAGTCTAGAACAAAAGCTGCCAACTCATTGTGGTACATGGAATCTTCTGGAAACACCCATTTCACGTGATCCCTCCCTAGAGATGTTCAAAGCCAGACTGGATCCCACCTAGTCTCTTGGAAGGTGTCCCTGTGAATGCCAGAGGAGTGGGAACTACGCGATCTTTAAGGTCCTTTCCAACCCAAATCATTCTGTGAATCTAAGAAAGTTACAGCAGAATGTTCCTTTGGACAAACTGTCTATCCTCCATGAGGACATTTCTAACCTAGACTATGGCAGATGCATTCATCTAAAACAGAAAAGAATTACAGTTTCACAGGATTTCTGCGTAGTTTGAAACTGATACAAACATAGAGTACATATGTTAAGATTATTTGCTGGCATTTCAGTGGGAAGCTCTCTTGGGACCACGCCGAGACCAACAGCCTCAAAGGGTATCCACTGCTCTCCTTTTCAGGCTACAGGAACTGCCAGGACCTCGGCGATTCCTCGGCGTGCTATGAGGATCGGAAAAGCCGTCTTTTCAAGTGCCTGCAGCTCGTGATCCCTACATCACTAGCGGCAGATTTTAAAAAGACAGCCACGGTTCTCAGGGCTTCCATTTCAGCGGGAAACTGCTGTATTCTCTCGTCTTCTCTTGCGCTTTCATGCGCCACTCCACTTTTTCTAATTGTCTTGTCCAGTAGGTGCTGTGGCCAGGGGCAGGCATGGTTGCGACTCACAGCAAAAACTCCTTAAAAAAATCAGTGACCAGATGAGGTGGAACACAAGCAGGTAGCTCTCCAGGTATCTGACTGCAGAAAGTGCTGGAGCCTGGCTCTTGAGATGCAGGGTAGTGGGGGCAACTACTGCATTAGGTGTGAGCAGATCAACTATCTGCTTAACCTGGCATTCAGACTGAAGGACAAGGTTGTTAGACTGAGAGCTGTAAGGGAATGTAGAAAAGAGATGAACCAGAGGAGGAAAGAGATGAACCAGAATAAGCAGGCTCCCCCAGCAGAGGCTGGTTATCAAAAAAGCAGAGGGGAATGGATGCAGGTTCCTCTCAAAAGATGCAAAGTAAAACCTCCTTGTCTCCCTTCACCTTCCCTGCTGCCCTTGGAAAACAGGTATGGGGCACTGGAGATAGAGGGTGAGGTGATTCTGATGCCGAAGGACACACCATTTGGGGTTTTCCCTGAGGCTAAACAGCCTAAGGTTAAACAGCCTAAGGCAAAACAGCCTAAGGTTAAACAGCCTTCCCCCGGCATCAGGACTTGCTCCCACACAAAAAAGAGGAGGGTAATTGTTATTGGTGATTCCCTCCTGAAGGGAACAGAGGGCCCCATAAGTCGGCCAGACCCTTCTCATAGGGAGTTCAAGTTAGAGAGGTGTGGTGGTTTAGGCTGGGTGCTGGCCCAGATACCAATGCACAGGCCACACCTGGGAGGTCCCAAAAGGGTCCAGCCCACTGGGTGGTCACAGCAAACCAGGTATTTCACTCACAATTCTCTGCTCCATCCACGTGGGGTCTTCACTTCCTCTTTCATCCCCCACTGCTGCCTAGGTAAAATGGCTTGAGCTGCCTCCCTTGGGCCTGCCCAGGCCCAAAGCTGGGTTGGGGGGAGGGAAGAAAGAGCCCTGAGCGGAGGGGTTTGGGTGTACCCCCAGGTCGGGATGGGACATTCTTGGGTATGTTCTAGGATTTCTCTCTTTTGTCACAGTGCTTGTGGTTCTCTGTAAAACTTTCATTGTTTTTTTTGTTTTTCCATTTAAACTTTCCACCATTTTTTTGCAAACCATTTGACAGAGTCATTATTTTTGCATGTGGGGGGAGAATGGGCCTCTCAAACCACAAGAAGATGTTATCAGAAGGCTGCCTAGTCTGGTGCAGCTCTCTGAACTACCCTACTAGTTAGGCAGTTAGGAATGGGATGATGTTGCAACCAGAACTCCCAGGGCTATCAAAAAAGACTTCAGGGCCCTGGGAGATCTGGTTGAGGGGTCAGGTGCACAAATAATTTTTTCATCAATACCCTTAGTTGCAGAAGGGAATACCATAAGAAAGAGGTCAGCAGCTATAGTCAACAAGTAGCTTAGAGGCTGGTGCAATCAAAAGAATTTTGGGTTTTTCGATCTTGGAGAACTTTCTACTGCACCAGGTCAGCTGGCACAGATGGAGTACATCTGTCCCAGAGGAGGGGAAGGTCACAGTATACGAGTGGCCTGTCCCCAAAGGGAAAAAGATACTGGGAAGGGAATTGGCAGGTCTCATTGATAGGGCTTTAAACTAGATTTGAAGGGGGAAGGGGCTGGAACCAGTCCCCTCAGGCAGGAGTCTGGGGGTGATAAGCTAGAGCTAGAGGTGAAACCAGCAGCCCAGCTGCAGTGCATGTACACTAATGCACGAAGCATGGGCAAGAAACAAGAGGAGTAGAAGCCCTGGACAGCAGGAAAGTTTGATGTAGTTGCCATCACAGAGAGGTGGGACGACTCACATGACTGGAGCGCTGCAATTGATGGCTACAGGCTGTTCAGGAGAGACAGGCAAGGAGAAGAAGTGGGGTGGGGTGGCCCTGTACATCAGGAGGCACTAGATGCCATTGAGCTGGAGATCAGGGATGATCAGGTTGAGTGCTTGTGGGTGAGAATTAGAGGGAAGATCGTCAGGGCAGACATCCTGGTTGGAGTCTGTTATAGACCACCCAACCAGGAGGAAGATGTTGATGAAGCATTCTATAGGCAGCTACAGGCTTTCTCAAGATCCCCTGACCTTGTTCTCTTGGGCAACTTCAACTTGTATGATATCTTCTGGGATCTCAGCACAGCAGAGAGGAGGCAGTCTAGGAGGTTCTTAGAGTGCATGGAGGACAGCTTCTTATCCCAGGTGCTGCATGAGTCTAGCAGGGGTAAGGCTCTGCTTGACCACCTCTTCACCAATAGAGTAGGGCTGGTGGGTGATGTGGTGGTCAGAGGGTGTTTAGGGGCCAGTGACCATAAGATAATTGAATTTTGAGTATTCAGCCAAGCTAAGAGGGGCAGCAAGAAGACCTCCACTCTGGACTTCTGGAGGGCAGATTTCAGATTACTCAAGGAACTAACTCAGAAGGTTCCGTGGGAAACAGCCCTTAACAACAAAGGGGTCCAGGAGAGGTGGACCTACTTCAAGGAAGAACTCTTGAAGGTGCAGGAACAGGCTGTGCCAGTGTGCCGGAAGATGAGCCGCCGGGGGAGATGGCCAGCGTGGATGGGCAATGAACTTCTAAAAGAACTAAGGGAAAAAATGAGGGTGTACCATGTTTGGAAAAGAGATGAGGCAACCCAAGGAATGTTCAAGGATGCTACTGGGTCATGCAGGAAGAAAACTAAGGAGGCAAAATCACAGTTGGAGCATAGACTGGCCTCTGCAGTAAAGGACAACAAAAAGTCTTTCTATAAATATATTAATAGCAAGAGGAGGGGCAAGGTCAACATCCACTCCTGGGTGGACACAGAGGGGAATGTTGTAACAAAAGATGAGGAAAAGGCAGAGGTACTTGACACCTTCCTTGCCTCCATTTTTAATAGCAGGACAGCTGGCCTGCAGAGATGGCAGAGCCCGGGAGCAGCATAGTACCCCTCTGTTCCAGGAGGGGGTGATTAGAGAGCTCCTCAGCCATTTGGATCCCCACAAGTCCATGGGACCAGATGGGATGCATCCTAGGGTGCTGAGAGAGCTGGCAGATGAGCTGGCCAAGCCACTCCCCATCATTTTTAAGCAGTCCTGGCTCACTGGAGACATCCCAGAAGACTGGAAGCTGGCCAGCGTGGTGCCCATCCACAAGAAGGGCCGGGGGATGAGCCAGGGAATTCTAGCCTGTCAGCTGACTTCAGTGCCAGGCAGATTATGGAACAGGTATACTGAGTGCAATCACACAGCACTTACAGGATGGCCAAGGGCTCAGCCTAGCCAGCATGGATTTAGGAAGGGCAGGTCCTGACTCACCAACCTGATCTCCTTCCATGATCAAGTGACCCGCCTGGTGGATGTGGGGAGGC
>CM026897.1:11580080-11784765 GCA_015227895.2 Colaptes auratus | reverse complement strand
GCTTGTATATACATCTTGCCCGAGATTCAATTGGGCCAATAGGGCAAGCGAAGCCAGCAAATACTTACCCAGTGAAAAGGGATTCTGCCAGGCTGTGGCCATAAAAGGCAGAAACATAGGCCTGGTCAGGGAGAAGCAGTGGCCAGTACACGTGCTCTTACCCCAGAAGGAAACTTGTTTACCCAGACATGTTGGGGCCTTTCCTTTGTCCCTTTTCCTGCATTACCTCAACTCCTGCAGAGGGAGGGAGAAGAGGAGGATCATGTCTAGACACATGAGGGCCTGTCTGGGTTTGTTGAACGGTGATTGTACAATATCAAGGCACCTTCATTTCCACACTCTGCTCTCATCAAGTAGGCTAGGGATAAGCAAGAAACAGGGAGGAGACAAAAGAGACCAAAGAGAAATTCCCTGTTGTATGACAGCATTTTCAGAAATAAAAGCTCAAGGAAAGGAGAAGCAAGCAGGACATTCGTGGTTATGGCACTTGTATTCCCTGGTAGCCTGTAGGCACACTGAGTCCCTGTTTTTCAGGTCTAGAAATGTGAATGCCAACTGGAAGCAGTGAATGAATTCTTTATTTTTCTTTTCCTGTGTAGGCAGCACTTTTTAAACTATCAAACTGCTATCTTGAATAACATTTCTTCTTGCCTTCCCCTTTCTCTCTTTCTTGTGGGACAGGGGAGCAAGTAAGTGGCTAGATGGATGTTTTATTTTCACCTGGGGTCAGGCCACCATAATTTCTTGTTCAAAGATTTCTGCCTTAAACGTCAAAAACTTTTTTGTAACCCAAGAATATTTATCCTGTTAACTATTCTCTTTCTTAATGTATAGAATTCAAAAGAGGCTTGAAGTTCTTTGTCCTTCCATTTCTATTATGAATTATATTAACACATTTGCTGGACATAGGTCTATGTAATGCTTCTTCTCAAATCTACAGAAAATACTGGAATAATTTCTACAGTTTCCCTCCTCTCTGGTCCATTCAATCTAACCATGCAATGTTCTAACTATTTTAATACAAGCATTTGTGTTGGTAGGGTAGAAAACAAGGGCCAAGGCATTCTATGGTAATATCAAAGATGCAGTCAGACACAAATGCAGGTTTCTTTCTTCAGCTGCATATTTTCTCCCTTTTTCCTTCCCCTCCACACCTACTCTGGTGTGAGTGGCTTCCCCATTAAAATGCATTCATTTCGATGAAACTCTTAGTGTAAGAAAAAAGAGTTGTATTCTTTCTGCTCTACTGATAAGGTCAAGCAAAGAGTCTGTGTTAAACTGCCAATTTTATTTGTGATTCGTGAGGCAGCAAGGAGCACAAATTGCATTTCTGCTCTCTCTACAGCTTTTAAACATCACAATACTGACAGTAATCACTGAGCTGAACAGACATGACACAGAAGACACTGACAGAATAAATAAGGCCAATCTATCTTGGTTTTCCAGTACTAAAGCAAAAAAATATGTATTTGATTATCAGTTTAGCTAAAGATGGTTCTGAAGATAGTTACATTTTTTAATACTGTGCCATTGTGGGAAACAATCATATTTTTTAAAACCTGAAATTAATATAAATATAGAAATAAATTAGAAATACAAAAATGCAAGTGAAAAAACTATTTCACAATAGATTACCCATCTAAGTCCTGCAGCACAGCCATATTGCTAGTAAAATACTTTATTAGCAGGAAATACACTTAAAATGAGTTTATGAGACAGATTTTTAAAAATAATTGAAGAAAGCATGAGTTCTACACACTATACTAATATAAACAGGTGGTATTTTGCATTCTCCACATCCCTCATAAATTGTACCATATGCTTGAATGGAGAGCCTGCAAGAAAAGAAATAGAAAAAAGTGGGAGGACTTAATTAGAACTTGGAAGCAAGTACTTCTATAACCAATCTCTTAATTATTATTTTGCAACCCATTGTGTACTAAACCTGGAATGATTCTTCATGGTATTTCTCTATTGTATTGAAATTGAACTGAATGCCAGGAAAATGTTTGATTCCCTTAGGAACTTTCATCACATGTAAACTCATACTCTGCCTACCTAGGTCATTTCCTGAGAAATCATCTATACTATAGCCTGCCTAGTCTGTTCCCTATCCATATCATATTATTTGCTGTGATGAAATTAGCATCAATGGAGCCAAAGGTACCCCCATGAGTTCTAACTCTGTAAAGTATTCACTGCCTAAAATTGGTATCAATTTTACCTGAGATACTCAGAGTCAGGAAAGAAACAGTTAAAAGTTTCTTGGAACACAAAAAAAAAAAAATTAAAAAAATCTGTGTTTTTCCTGCTTACAGTCAAGGAGAAATATATTTTATTCACAAATAGTAATAACTTTGAAATATACAACCCTAAAGCCTAACATACAAAAGTCATTTAAATAATACTTGAAAGTAACTATAATATTATGCATCCAGCAGGTATAGTTATGCTTTAGAAACATACAATGAAGCTTTGCAAGCAAGTTTGATCCATAGTTCCTTTTATGTAAATGACATGGAATAATAAAGGTTCTCAACTAACCATTGTCAGTCAGCGGAAGTCATTATCACATTGTATTTTTAAGAAATGTCTATAATTCTTTGAAGAACACATTGACACTAATAATTATTTTCTTTAAAGAGTGAAAATGTATGCTACTTTATACTTAAATATATCTTACATGAATATGTCTCAATGATAATTGTATTTAAATCTGCTTATAGTCTCTGCCATTTTGTTTTGACTTTTGCTTTGCCATTTTTCCACATTTCTTTATAAGTGGAGAACTGTTTGCTTATAGGCAAGTGTGGTAAGTGTTAAAAGCGAGGTAATGGGAGCAAAGGTAAGAGCTTGGTCACAATATATGAGAAAATACTTAGAAATAAATACATCCCTATTCTAAGCTTATGACCCTAGACTTTAGGCGTGCAGACTTTGATCGCTTCAGGAATCTGCTAGCCAAAGTGTCATGGGACGAAACCCTGGAGGGAAGAGGGACCCAGGACAGCTAGTCAGTATTCAAGGACCAACTCCTCTGTGTCCAGGAGCTGTGTATACCAACAAAGAGAAAAGCAGGGAAGAACGCTAGGAGGCCTGCCTGGATGAACAAGGAGCTCCTGGACACACTATTACTTAAAAAGAAACTCTACAGGAAGTGGAGGGAAGGACAGATAGAACAGGGGGGATATAAGGAAGCTGCCCGAGCAGCAAGAGACCTGGTTAGGAAAGCCAAAGCAGAGTTGGAATTGAATCTAGCCAGGGAGGTCAAAGGGAGCACTAAGAACTTCTACAGGTATATTAATGGCATGAAGAAGAGTAGGGAAGGTGTGGGCCCCCTCAGAAAGGAAAGTGGTGAATTGGTCACAAGTGATGTGGAAAAGGCTGAGGTACTCAATAACTTCTTTACCTCAGTCTTCACTGCAAGGGCCTCCAGCCACACTCCTGGTGTCATGGAAGACAATGCCAGGGACGGGGAGGAAGAACTGCCCATCATAAGTGAAGATCAGGTTCGTGATCACCTGAAGAGCCTGAAAGTGTTCAAGTCCATGGGACCCAACGGGATACACCCACGGGTGCTGAGAGAACTGGCAGATGAGGTTGCTAAGCCCCTCTCTATTCTATTCCAAAAGTCATGGCAGACTGGGGAAGTCCCCACAGACTGGAAAAGGGCAAACATTGCTCCTATTTTTCAAAAAGGGTAAGAAGGAGGAACCAGGGAACTACAGGCCAGTAGGTCTCACCTCTATGCCTGGAAAGATCATGGAGCAGATCCTCCTGGAGGCACTACTGACTCAGAAGAGTAGTGAAGAGGTGATTGGGAGCAGTCAGCATGGCTTTGCCAAAGGCAAATCCTGCCTGACAAACCTGGTGGCCTTCTATGAACAAGTGACAACATTAATAGATGAGGGGTGAGCAACGGATGTCGTTTACCTGGACCTGAGCAAAGCCTTTAACACAGTCCCACACCACATCCTGGTCTCCAAGCTGGTGAAATATGGGTTTGATGGGTGGACCACTAGATGGATAAAGAACTGGCTTGATGGCCACACCCAAAGAGTGGCTGTCAACAGGTCCATGACCCAGTGGAGGCCAGGGACAAGCGGAGTCCCTCGGGGATCAGTCCTGGGACCAGGCTTGTTCAACATCTTTGTGGGTGACATGGACAGTGGCATTGAGTGCACCCTCAGCAAGTTTGCTGATGACACCAAGCTGTGTGGTGCAGCAGACACACTGGAGGGAAGGGATGGCATCCAGAGGGACCTTGACAGGCAGGAGAGCTGGGCACAAGCCAGCCTCGTGAGCTTCAACAAGACCAAGTTCAGGGTCCTGCATCTGGGTGGAGGCAATCCCAGGCACAAATCCAGGCTGGGCAGTGACTGGCTGGAGGGCAGCCGGGAGGAGAGAGACTTGGGGGTGCTGGGGGAGGAGAAGCTCAACAGGAGCTCTCAATGTGCACTCGCAGCCTGGAAAGCCAATCAGATGCTGGACTGCATCAGGAGAAGTGTGGCCAGCAGGTCAAGGGAGGTGATTCTCCCCCTCTACTCAGCTCTGGTGAGACCCCACATGGAGTACTGCCTCCAGTTCTGCAGCCCCTATTCCAAGAGGAATCTGGAGGTGCTGGAAGGTGTCCAGAGAAGGGCCACGAGGATGATCAGAGGGCTGGAGCACCTCTCAGATGAGGACAGATTGAAGGAGTTGGGGCTGTTCAGTCTGGAGAAGAGAAGGCTGCAAGGTGACCTCATTGTGGCCTTCCAGTATCTGAAGGGGGCCTACAAGAAGGCTGGGGAGGGACTTTTCAGGCTATCAGGGAGTGATAGGACTAGGGGGAATGGAATGAAGCTGGAGGTGGGGAGATTCAGGCTGGACATGAGGAGGAAGTTCTTCACCATGAGAGTGGTGAAGCGCTGGAATGGGTTGTCCAGGGAGGTGGTTGAGGCCCCGTCCCTGGAGGTGTTTAAGCCCAGGCTGGATGAGGCTCTGGCCAGCCTGATCTAGTGTAGAGTGTCCCTGCCCATGGCAGGGGGTGTGGAACTGGATGATCCTTGTGGTCCTTCCAACCCTAACTGAAACTATGAAACTATGAAACTATGAATTTTTGGTTTGCATCTTGAAATAATTACCACACTGACTGAAGGAAAACAGAACTTTTTTTTTCTGGTGACCAGACTGAAGTAAACCAGAAATTTATTTTGTGCTGATGAATGACATATATCTCTAGGACCATTGTGATTTGTTATTGGGTAGATTTGAAATGGTTAGATTCAGATTGAATGTTAGGAACAGATTCTTCACCATGAGGGTGGTGAGACACTGGAACAGGTTGCCCAGGAAAGTGGCAGAAGCCTCATCCCTGGAGGTTTTTAAGGCCAGGATGAATGTGACTCTGAGCAATCTGATCTAGTGTTGAGTTGTCCCTGCCCATAGCAGGAGGGTTAGAACTAGGTGATCCTTGAGGTTCCTTCCAAACGTAACAATTCTATGATTCTATGATTTTCTTTGAGATCTTGGTCTGAGGTGGATACAAATCTTCAAAAGAAGAGAATCTGAAAAATGCTGAGCCTCCCACTGATTTCACTAAGTGGTAAGCATTGCTAAGGCTGGAGCTCAGGAATTACTCCTAGGTCTGGATAAGATCTTGAATGTCTCTTTCAACCTCTTTCACAAACAAGTGAAGCACCACTTTGCATAGCACCATCTCATTTGACATTGATGTTAGATTTACATAGCCTTGACCATGACGGGGCAAGTTTCTACAGTACCTGAACATTTGGGAATAAAGGTTTGTGCCAAGGAGATTTCTGCTTCTACCTCTTCCATTTTCCTATTCTAAAAGGCCAGTGAGTAAAAAACATGGCACAAGAAGCCACAAAGGCAAGAGAAACATGCTGAAAAGTGACCACTGTATACTTTCTGTCCATCAGTACCTGTAAGGGTATAACCATAAGCCCGTGCCATCTAGCGCCATTAGCACAATGAAATGGCATCATCTGAAATCAGTGCTCTTTAAAGTATGAACTACCACCCTTCCCTCATACCCCTTTATAACCTTAACATTGTTTTTACTCATCTTTGTCTAATGTTCTGTTTTCCTTTTTTTCTTTTCCTCATTTTATCTAATTTTTCTCTCTCTATTCTTAGCTGCTCACCTCTGTTTAATTTCCATCAGCCATTTCTCAGATTGTTTCTTTTTTATCTTCTGTTTTACTCTTTGATTAACAATTTTTCCACATTCAAATATCAAAACCAATTTTCATTTTAATTATGTTATCTAAAAAAGAAAAAAGTGGAAGCTTATGTGATTTGTTATTATGTCAGATTTTAATATTTTTTAAGTATTGTGGTCAATTGGAGAATAAGTCTCTTGACTTCCACTTCTATAAAAACAGATTAGTAATCAGAGTACCCACTAACACAGAGACTATGATGCTAATTTGCAGTGGCAGGATCCACAAGCAGAACAGGCTCCTGCTTCAACTCCAGAGGAGCTTTCAGCTCTTGATTCTTACTCTCAGTTGAGCAGGGGACCTCCAAAAGTGAGGGCTCCTAGAAAAAAGGGAGCAGGGTTGGTGGGGCAGGCTCATCTACACACCCATACAGGAGAGTGACATAGTGAGGGAGCGTTGGCACAGCAACCGTGCAAGATTCAAACACAGTGAGAAGCGGACCACCACAAGGCTACTCTGTGGAGATACAAGCCTGCCCAGCAGAGAGGGGTGAGCAGCATGAGGCCAGGTAAGGGGGCAGGAAAAAAGTCAGTTCCTTGTAGGAACTGAGCCATGGTTAACACTCGGTCAAAGGCTGTTTATAAAACTGTGAATACCCAAACAGAGCCCACACGTAAGCGTGTGCACATTCAGGCAAGTGGCTGCAATGCAGTGTTGGAGCCTGGCACTTGAAGTTGAGAGTGACAGAGACAATGGTTACATTAGGGGTGAGCAGATCAATGGTCTGCTTAACCTAGCAGCTGACAAAGGACAAAGTAGAAAGATTAAGGACTATAAGGGAATGTGAAGAGGAGTTAGATTTGTGGTACCAGGCTCTGCAGATCCACTTAGCAGAAGGAGGTGACACAAGAAGTAGGGGGAATGGATACAGATGCCTGTCAGAAGGGGCAGGAGAAACTCCTTACAGACCCCTCACCTCCTCAGTTGCCCTTGCACAACAGATATGGGGCACTAGAGGTTGAGGGTGAGGTGATTTTGGAAACACAAGTAACACCATCTGGGGGGCTGACTAAAGCAAATCAGTCCTCCCCCATCAGAACTTGTACCCCCAAAAAAAGAGGAGGGTAATTGTTATTGGTGATTCCCTTCTGAAAGGAACAGAGGGCCTCATATGTCAGCTGGACCCCTCCCACAGGGTAGTCTATTGCGTCCCTGGGGCCCACGTCAGGAATGTTAACAGAAGGCTGCCTAATGTAGAACAGCCCTCTGATTACTATCCCTTGCTGGTTATGCAAGTGGGAAGTGATGAGGCTGATACCAAGTCTAAAAACAATCAAAAGGGACTTCAAGGCACTGGGAAAAGTAGTTGAAGGATCAGGAGCACAGGTAATTTTTTTCATCAGTCCCCTTAGTTGCAGACAGGAAGGATGAGAGGAACAGAATAATCATATCTGATTAACAAGTGGCTCAGAGGCTGGTTCCACTAACATAATTTTAGGATCTTTGATCTTGGTGAACGTTATACAACTCTGGGTCTGCTAGGTGGGGTACATCTGTCTCAGAGGGGGAGAAAGATCCTGGCACATGAGCTGGTGGGGCTTCATGAGAGGGCTTTGAACTAGGCTTGAAGGGGGAGGGGATTAAACATGGCAGTACTATAGTTGAACTATATTCAAAGAGGGAAGGGGCTGAAACCAGTCCCCCCAAGCAGGAGTCTGGAGGTGATAAGCTAGAGCCAGGGGTGAAATCAGCAGCCCAGCGGAAGTGCATGTATACTAATGCACTAAGTATGGGCAACAAACAAGAGGAGCTGGAAGCCTTGTTACAGCAGGAAAGTTATGATGTAGTTGCCCTCACAGAGATGTGGTGGGACAACTCACATGATTGGAGCGCTGCAATTGATGGCTACAGGCTCTTCAGGAGAGACAGACAAGGAAGAAGGGGTGGAGGGGTGGCCCTGTACATCAGGGAGGCACTAGATGCCATTAGGCTGGAGATCAGGGATGATTGGGTTGAGTGCTTGTGGGTGAAAAATAGAGGGAAGATCAGCAGGGCAGACATCCTGGTTGGAGTCTGTTATAGACCACCCAACCAGGAGGAAGATGTTGGTGAAGCATTCTATAGGCAGCTACAGGCTGTCTCAAGATCGCCTGACCTTGTTCTCCTGGGCAACTTCAACCTGCCTGATATCTGCTGGGATCTCAGCACAGCAGAGAGGAGGCAGTCTAGGAGGTTCTTAGAGTGCATGGAGGACAGCTTCTTATCCCAGGTGCTGCATGAGTCTAGCAGGGGTAAGGCCATGCTTGACCACCTCTTCACAAATATGGAAGGGCTGGTGGGTGATGTGGTGGTCAGAGGGTGTTTAGGGTCCAGTGACCATGAGATAATTGAATTTTCAGTACTAGGTCAATCTGAGAGGGGCAGCAAGAAGATCTCCACTCTGGACATCCGGAGGGCAGAATTCAGGTTACTCAAGGAACTAACTCAGAAGGTTCCTTGGGAAACAGCCCTTAAAAACAAAGGGGTCCAGGAGAGTTGGACCTACTTCAAGGAAGAACTCTTGAAGGCACTGGAAGAGGCTGTGCCAATATGCCAGAGATGAGCTGCCGGGACAGAGGGCCAACCTGGATGGGTAATGAACTTCAAAAAAAACTAATAGGGAAAAAGAGAGTGTACCATCTTTGGAAGAAAGGAGCGGCAACACAGGGAATGTTTAAGGATGTACTAGGTAATAAAGGAAGAAAACTAGGGAGGCAAAACCCATTTAGAGCTTAGATTGGCCTCTGCTGTGAAGGACAACGAAAAATCCTTCTATAAATATGTTAAGAGCAAGAGGAAGGCCAAGGACAACCTCCACTCCTTATTGGACATGGAGGGGAATGTTATAATAAAAGATGAGGAAAAAGCAGAGGTACTTAACACCTTCTTTGCCTCCATTTTTAATAGCAGGACAGAATGTCTTCCAGACAGCTGGCCTGCAGAGCTGGCAGATAGAGCCAGGGAGCTGCATAGTATCCCTCTGTTCCAGGAGGGGATGATTAGAGAGCTCCTCATCCACTTGGATCCCCACAGGTCCATGGGACCAGACGGGATCCATCCTAGGGTGCTGAGAGAGCTGGCAGATGAGCTGGCCAAGCCACTCTCTATCATTTTTCAGCAGTCCTGGCTCACTGGAGACATCCCAGAAGACTGGAAGCTGGCCAGCGTGGTACCCATCTACAAGAAGGGCCGGTTGGATGAGCCAGGGAATTCTAGGCCTGTCAGCCTGACCTCAGTGCCAGGCAAGATTATAGAACAGGTCATCTTGAGTGCAATCACACAGCACTTCCAGGATGGCCAAGGGATCAGACCCAACCAGCATGGATTTAGGAAGGGCATATCCTGCCTCACCAACCTGATCTCCTTCTATGATCAGGTGACCCCGCTCATGGATGTGGGGAGGCCTGTGGATGTAGTCTACCTGGACTTCAGCAAGGCCTTTGACACCGTCCCCCACAGCAAACTCCTGGCCAAGCTATCAGCCGTTGGCTTGGACAGGAGCAGACTGCATTGGGTTAGGAACTGGCTGGAGGGCCAAGAGCCCCGAGAGTGGTGGTGAATGGTGCCACATCCAGCTGGCAGCCAGTCACTAGTGGTGTGCCCCAAGGATCAGTGCTGAGCCCCATGCGCTTTAACATCTTTATTGAGGATCTGGATGAGGGCATTGAGTCCATCATCAGTAAATTTGCAGACAACACCAAGGTGGGGGCAGGAATTGATCTGCTGGAGAGTAAAGAGACTTTGCAGAGGGACCTCGACAGGCTGGACAGATGGGCAGAATCCAACGGCATGAGATTGAACACATCTAAGTGCTGGGTTCTGCACATTGGCCACAACAACCCCATGCAGTGCTACAGGCTGGGGTCAGAGTGGCTGGAGAGCTCCCAAATAGAGAGGGACGTGGGGGTGGTGGTTGACAGCTGCATAAACATGAGTAATTCGTCATTGGAATGGGCTGCCCAGGGAGGTCGTGGATTCACTGTCCCTGGAGGTGTTCAAGAGGGGATTGGATGTGGCACTTGGTGCCATGGTCTATCCCTGAGGTCTGTGGTGACAGGTTGGAGTCAACGATCTTTGAGATCTCTTCCAACTTTAGTGATACTGTGATACTGTGATATATTGTACATACACACATACCACATACATGCACAGACACATGTTCTTCTTTTGGATATTCTCAATGCATCTTGAAGCAAATTGGTTTCAGCCACCATCTCAAGGGGTGTCTGATTAGTGTGTATGCATTGCATGAGCAAATCACACTAGCTTGAAGCAAAGTGTCTTCACAAGACAGAAAGATCATTGAAATGGGGACCTTGCACAATGTTTTGGAAACTTTCGATACTCATCAGTGCACCTGTGTAAGCATGATGAGACTTCCAGCTTCTGGGAACTAATACCTCTTAGAAAGGCTTGCAGACATAAAAGGAGTCAATGAACTAATTAGAAGTCAAAAAGCATGACCAGAGGAATCATAGAATTATAGAATTGTTAGGGTTGGAAGGGACCTCAGAGATCAGCTAGTTCAAACTTCCCTGCCATGGGCAGGGACCCCTCACACTTGGTCAGATTGCCCACAGCCACATCCAGCCTGGCCTCACCACCCTCACTACCCTAAAAAGTCCCTCACCAGCTTTCTTGTAGGCCCCCTTCAGATACTGGAAGGCCACAATTAAGTCTCTTCAGAGCCTTCTCTTCTCCACACTGAATAGCATAGCATAGCATAGCATAGCCTACCATAGAATAGAATAGAATAGAATAGAATAGAATAGAATAGAATAGAATAGATGAGAATAGACCAGGTTGGGAAGAGACCTTCAAGATCATCGTGTCCAACTATCAACTAATCAAACCCACTAATCAACTAAACCATGCAACCAAGCACCTTACCAAGTCTCTTCCTGAACACCTCCAATGACAGTGACTCCACCACCTCCCCAGGCAGACCATTCCAATGGGCAATCACTCTCTCTGTATAGAACTTCTTCCTAACATCCAGTCTAAACCTCCCCTGGCGCAGCCTGAGACTCTGTCCTCTTGTCCTGGTGCTGATTGCCTAGGAGAAGAGACCAATCTCCACGTGTCTACAACCTCCCTTAAGGTAGATGTAGAAAGCAATAATGTCACCCCTGAGTCTCCTCTTCTCCAGGCTAAGCAACCCCAGCTCCCTCAGCCTCTCCTCCCGGGGCTTGTGTTCCAAATGCCTCACCCACTTCGTTGCCCTTCTCTGGACATGTTCCAGCAAGTCAACATCCTTCCTAAACTGAGGAGCCCAGAACTGGACACAGGACTCAAGGTGTGGCCTAACCAGTGCAGTGTAGAGGGGCAGAATGACCTCCCTGCTCCTGCTGGCCACACTGCTCCTGATGCAGGCCAGGATGCCATTGGCCCTCTTGGCTGCCTGGGCACACTGCAGGCTCATGTTCAGCCTATCATTGACCAGTACCCTCATGTCCTTCTCTGCCTGGCTGCTCTCCAGCCCCAAGTCTCTCATTCTGTCCTCATAGGAGAGGTGCTTCAGCCCTCTAATCATCCTCGTGGTCCTTCTCTGGACACGTTCCAGCACATCCAGGTCTGTCCTGTAACAGCAGCTCCAGAACTGGACACAGTACTCCAAGTGGGGTCTCACCAGAATAGAGGGGGAGAATTACTTCCCTCAACCTGCTGGCTATGCTTCTTTTGATGCAGCCCAGGATGTGATTGGCTTTCAGGGCTGCAAGTGCACACTGGTGGCTCATGTGGAGCTTCTCATCCACCAGTGCCCCCATGTCCTTTTCTTCAGGGCTGCTCTCAAGCCAGTCCCTGCCCAACCTGTATTGGTGCTTGGGATTGTCCCAACCCAGATGCAGGACCTTGCACTTTGTCTTATTGAACCTCATAAGGTTGTCGTGGGCCCTCCTCTCCAGCCTGTCAACAGCACTCTGGATGCCATCCCTTCCCTCCGGTGTGTCTGCTGCACCACACAGCTTGGGGTCACCAGCAAACTTACTGTGGGTGCACTCATTGCCACTGTCCGTGTCACCAACAATGATGTTAAACAGGACTGGTCCCAGTACTGGTCCATGAGGGACTCCACTTGTCACTGGCCTCCACTTGGACATGGACCCATTCATAGCCACCCTTTTGGTGCAGCCGTCAAGCCAGTTCTTTATTCACTGAATGGTCCATCCATCAAACCCATTCTGCACCAGCTGGGAGACCAGGATGTCATGTGGAACAGTGTCAAAGGTTTTGCTCAGATCCCAGTAAATGATGTCAGTTGCTCAGCCTTCATCTATTAATGTTGTGACCTTTTCATAGAAGGCCACCAGGTTTGTCAGGCGGAAGGAAGTAAAATGGAAAGCATAGAAAGAAAAGAGATGAAAGCAGCAACAGAAAGGAAAAAGCCTAAAAATAAAAATTCTTACTTGTGTTTTCAAGAGCATCCCTAATGGATTAAATCTCATCCAAGTTCTAGCAAATAGCTGGTGCTGAAAACACTGCAGATGGCTCAACTTAGCAGCAGGGAATTTTTGGAAGGGACCCAGTTCCTGTGGCTGCCTCAACAGATTGTTTACAGTGAAGATACCAATAGTGTCCAGTCACTGTCATGAAACAGTGCTTGTTTCCATATTTAAGACTTTAATCTGGACATTTCAAAGTTGTGTGTGGCTGAAACCAGGAGAGTTCTTGATATTTGTTGTTGTTGTTGTTGTTTCCTTTTGGTTTTTTTAGGACTAACCCATTAGTTTTCTTATCTATTAATACCAAGCAGTATGTATAAGGAAATTTGAGTACTATACGTTTCACTGAAATCTTTACTTTTTAAGTGAAGCCCTCTTTGAATACATCACACTATGAAAAGCAAATTCATTATATAACCTCCCATGAGTTCTAATGATTTCACATCATCATTCACACAGAAAAGGTTTAGATGAAGGTCAAGTATCAGTTGTGAACTAACAGATCTACTTATCTTCCATCTGCACCACTACACAAGATACACATTAGGTGGCCACTAGTGTTAGAATGCCATCAGCATTATTTCTGGTTATAAAGGAGCCCTTACCTCTAAAGAATTCACTTTAGCTCTGTGTGAAGCAATACAAGTTACTTATTTACAAAACAAGAATCCAGTCTTGAGAGCAATCTTGGAAAAAGATTCTGGATATAATGTCATTGTCATTTTGGTCCTCAACCCCCAAGTTCTTAATTTTAAAGCATGCCTAGCTAGTTGCCAGACATCCTCTTGCCCCTACTACCTAGATGGATTCCATCCCTCCCTACGAGGTGGGAGTTAATAAAATGTCCCATTGTTCTAAAAACCAAGCCATTCACATAGCCAGAGGTTAATGTACTTTATAGACCTATTTCTGGCTAACCTCATGCTTCCAGCTGCTAAAATGTGGGAAAAGCTAAATTAGGCCCCAAGATTTCTCAGCTGTTCCCCAAAAGGGCTATTGCCTTTTATGGTTCTGCCCAGGTTATAAGTTGTGATGTCATTTGTGCCGATGTGAAAAAGTAACAATGGGTAGTAAACTATCCTTTTAATAATCTGGGGCACCTGTTCAGCAACACCCCAAACCATGAGTTCTGGAAAGCAGCATACATACTGTGACTCCCTGTCAGGCCGGCAGATGGTCATCTCAGTGACTTTCAACAGAGAGCTACCTACTACAAACATAAGCTGTTTCTTTTTGCACTGCCATTATGTGCTTCTGGCACAATTAAACTGTGTGGACCTTGCTCAGGATTTTCTATACTTGTTCATCAATATCTGTAATTAATTGTAATGCTGAGGGATAACAATGGGATAAGCATGCCTCCCCCAGACACATCAGTCTGAGAAATTAATTTCTTCATATTCTTCTTTCAACAATCTGTTGCATTTAGAGAATACAATACAATACACCAGGTTGGAAGAGACCTTCAAGATCATCGCGTCCAACCCATCAACCAATCCAACCCACCTAAATACAATACAATACAATACAATACAATACAATACAACCCACCTAAACAACTAAACAACTAAACCGTGGCACCAAGCACCCCATCAAGCCTCTTCTGATACATTTGATAAAAGATAAACCCCTTTGTGTTCTAGCCAATTCTCAGAAATGAGGGGATAAGACAGACAAACCATTGTTCTGTCCTGGTCATGAGGTGTCCAAAAAGAGATTTCCCTGGAGGTGTTCAAACAGGGATTGGACTTTGCACTTGAAGCCATGGTTTAGTAGTCATGAGGCCTTGGGCGACAGGTTGGATTTGATCTTTGAGGTCTGTTCCAACCTTATTGATTCTATGATTCTATGAGGCATCAGCATCCTGATCCACTTCAATTGAGATATAAAATTGTGGTAATATATATACCTCATTATCTACAATTTTGCAGAGTGTGTGAATGGGACTGCAGTCCTGTAATTGTTCCTGATGGTCAACCAGTTATTTCTTTATCTGCTGCACAGGACATTTTCCTCGCTTTTTAATGTGACTTCTCTAATCAGCAATGTTAAAAGTGCTAAGTGGATGAATGGAGTAATGGGCCTTCATCTTTCTCCTGCAATTCCCCCTGGGTGTCATAGCAGCAGTACGCATGAGGTTGCCACCCCAGTGCCTGTGGATACTTTGATCACGATATGTTTATCAGCAATGTTGGACTCAGTAATTTCCCACTGTTTTATGTTTCCACCTGAAGTGAGTATTTTCTTAATTCTTTCTCTTCACCTCTTTTTATAGATTAGTGATTTAAGCCTGGAAATACATATCAAAATGTTTTCCAAACCTCTATGTTTAAAATAAATTCTTGGGGTAATTACTCAAATATCCCATCAATTTTTTCAAGATGACAAATAATAAACTGAAAATCAATCTGAGAAATAAACCTTGAAAAATAAACATTTTCTCTAAGATAAAAAAAAATTACTAGTAATGAATATTTGGTTTAGGTTTTTCATTTTTTAAAGATTTCTTTTCTCATTAACTTTCACAGGACAGGTAGCATGTAATTCACTTTTCACTCATTCTGTAGATAAACATGCAATTCCATTTAACAAGGATAACAGTAGATCACCTTCATCTTGAAATAAATCAACTTTAATTATTGTTAGGGGCAAAAAAACCCAACCAACCAAACACACTAGAAAAACATTTTTGTACTGACAAGCAAATGCATATACAGTTAGATTATGGTGCAATCTGATCAATATTAGAAGGAAGCTTGCATAATAATTTTTCATTAAACAGAGCTTCTCAATTTCATTCAGTTTCATAGGTACATCAATTTTTTTTTCTTTATGGTAGTCACTGTGCAACCCCTCAGTTAATTATTGATAATGTTTTGCAGAATGTGCTGTACCTAATTATTGTTAGAAGTGTAATTAGTTTCCTGAATATAAGTCAGCAATGATGATCTCAGAATTTAGAGGCTCTTTTGTGTATACCAGAGGACAAATATGAATCAAAATAGGGACCTCAAGAGTACTCAGTTCAATTTGCAGGTGCAGATCACTGAAGGAATTTGTAAGCAAAACCTGTTTCCAAGCCACTAACACTCCTAGGGTTAAACTCTATCTACATCTGGCAATTTTTAGGTATGTTTCAACAGCAGTGAGCTGACGTGAGATACATGATTGAGCCAGGGAAGACTGAGCATCCAAAATTGAAATTTAACTATCATTACAAATGTTTAATTTTGGTGTGTTCTATGGTCAAATGAGAACCAGTAGAAAATTTGGTTTTATTGGTTTTCATTTCAGTTTAATTCCTGGTTTAAGCCTCATTTTTGTCTGTACTTGCCCCTGAGTGTGTAGCTGTTACTGATATTAGAAAAAACCTACACAAAGTGATAAATTATCATGTTGTTATGAAAAAATAAAAACCAAACCAAGCAAAAAACCCCATCACTTCCATTTTCACAAATCTTAGAGGAAAAAATTCATCTAGGGAATCTATAATCTCTACTTATGACATAGAAATCAATTCCCAGGAAATTTTACATATAGCTTTGCTCATTTTATCTAAATACCATTAAATATTTGTAATGAACTCTAGGGTTTGGGGTGATGTTTGTTCCTCCTCTTAAAGAGTGGCACAGCTTTATTTATTTATTTATTTATATGTTTGTTTGTTTGTTTATTTACAGCAGTGATTTTGAAACATGAGGATTACAAGATATTAGGGGTTGGAAGAGACTTCTAAAAGACATTTAGTACAATCCTCCTGCCAGAGCAGGACCACAGAATCTACCACAGGTCGCACAGGAAAATGACCAAATGGGTCTTTAAAGTCTCCAGATACTCCAGGATGTTAGCAATACATCACCTCATAGGTGACTTAAATCTCACATCCTTTTTCTACCCTGACCAATTTTTATGGTTAAATTAATTATTTCCTGGACACAGTGAATCTAGGTCATTAGGGAAATTACCTAGGTGGACAATAAAAGTAGTAATTCAGGCTTTTCTTGCTTTTAAAACAATTTAAATTAATCTTTCCTATACAACTATCAGAATGAATTCACAGTTTTTGAAACAACAAAATTTCTTTATTATCAGTTGGACTGTTGGGAGATACTGAGATATTCTATGTTTATTCATAACCAGTAAATGATTAAGTGCTCACCTTCTTTCTTCTAAAATCTTAATTCTACACTGCTATTTTTCTCCTTAAAAAACCAGAAACTTTTCATTAATCCCATTGAATGTCATAACTATCCACTTCCCTGTACTTTTTTTTCTCTAGACCACAAAGACACCCAGCTCTTGTCGAATAATTATATGTTCCTCAGCTTTGGAGATGTACTATTATCTTGTGTAATCCGCAGATTTGAAGCCAATATTTTCATTAAATTAAGAGCTAATGTTTTCTGAACAATGACATTTGAATAACCTCCATGTTGTGCTAATAATAAATGGGAGCTCTGAAACTTCCTCAGTGTGCATATAAAATGTAGTTGTTATATGTCAGTTATACTACGAATATGTCATAGTTTGTAATATCTTTTGTTCTGGTGGATTAATCTGTAATATAACATTGTTCTTATAATCATATAGTTGGGAAAAATTCCTGGCATCTTTTGGGTGCACTCAGAAAATAATAGGAAAAATAGTAAAAGAAGAAGTGTCATTTTACTGAAAGTTTCAGCTGACACATTCTAGACACCTGCTTTACTATGAAAAATGTATTGTAGAAAGTTACTCTGAGATATTCTTCCCCATTTTATACCATGATATCAGCATAGCATCTGTACAAGACTTGTTTGCTTGGTTAAGCAATCTTGATGGAAAATAGATTTCATTGAAAAATATGCTACTGAAATTGGAGCTAAACATACAAAAGAAACAGAGATTATGGATACAAAGAGGATATTTTATTGACTCCTGATATTTACTTTTTCCCATTGATATTTTGTTTTATTGTTTGAATAAGAAATAAAACATTTTTGGTCCACACAATTGTTACAGTGTTATGTCACACATTATTTGTCTTGAAATTTCTTTGAAATTTTATATGTGTATATATATATATATACATACATACATATATATACACACACATATATATGTATATAGTATGATTGTTTGCTTCTTCTTTTATTTTTCCTTTTGAATTTTCCAGAGATGTAATCAAATACTTGTTGTGTGGCCAGCCACTGGCTGCTGAAACAAACACTGCGCATTCAGCAAAGTCTTTTTAAATATAGTCTCTTCCAACCTTAGCAATACTGTAACTCTACCAGGAAATGTTGGTTTCAGTAAGTAAAAATAAAAGATGGTAATATCTAGGAAAAAGAAAATATTCTTTGCAGAAAATAATGATTCCTCTGAAGAGATACTATTGCCAGACATTAACATATCTTGCCAGCACTGAACAATCATATTAAAATATGCTGCAAATGTACCTTATCACCTGAAGCAAGACTCAGACATGCATTCCATAAATAACAAAAGAGGAGACTAATACCAGAAGTGACACTCAGGAAAAAAAGTAAAAAGAAGAAGGAAGAAAACTGTAAGCATCTGTGAAGCTGATTTTGCAATTAGATTAATTTCTGCCTGAGCACAAGGACCAGCAGATTGACAAGTTGCATCCATACTACTCAGCAAATCATCACCTTGCACCAAGTATTAGAGTGACATAAGCACTTGCTCCTAAAGAGCAAGCTGACCAGTCTCTCTTTGTGTACAAGGCAAGGTTAGTTTTACAAATATATACAACTAAAAATTCTTAGAACATTTCACTGTGTAACAAATTAAGCTGACTCCTTGTTCCAGTCATGAATCATCTGAGTCATGTGCAAGATAAAACAAAACAAAACTACTTATTAAACAACATTCTTGTTCTGTGAACTTCACACCCCCAACTCACCCCTTCTCCCCAAAAATGCCATTTTTGAAACTTACCACTTTTAGCAACTCCCCCTGCTCCTAGTATCAACACCTTGTAGTCTCTGGAGCCTGTTGAAGATTTGCTGGAGGTGCTAATCATTTCATTTTCTAGCTCCATGTTTCATGAGGCAGAAGGGAAGTAGAGGGAAGAAAAAGCAACCAGCAGGTGCTTTCTCTGATCTGAAACAACTATAAAAGCTGCGTGGGGGGGGCGGGGGGGAAGGAAAGGTACAATGCTAGAGGTACAATTTATCAGCCTCACACTCACTGCTGTGCCTGTATTAGCTGAAGAAGGTCTCATAGCAACCACTTTAACAGCTTCCAATAAAAATCTCTCTCTTCATCCTCCCAGCTCTGTATCATTCTCCATGTTTCTCTTTTTAGACTGAAGCAGTTTTGTGAGGCTCAAGAGCCCTAGTACCTCTGGGTGTTGCTGTGTCATTGGAGTCAAACTGAACAGAGCTGACAGAAAAAAGAAGAGATCCAATTTCGTAATTTACGATGATGTTATTCCAAGTAGCACTTGATTGAATCTTAAACAAAAATAAAACAGACAAGACAACCTCCATGTAACCTTGGAGCTAAAATTTCATCCTATGTTCAGCAAGTATACTAGATTGACATTTAATACTATTAGAAGTGAAATAAGAAACACCTTTTAACTCTTTATTCTTCATGAAGTTACTGCATAGCAGATGCATTTTATAAGATATTTTTCCCCCCACAGCTTAATTATTTTGGTTCAGTTTGTGTCATCTGAAGAAATAAAACAGTTTAAAAAAATATATATAAAAAAAAAGGTTTGCTGTTTCTCTTTTTTTCCAAACAGAATTTCAGAAGGAATTTGAGATTGGATGATGGGGAAAGTGGGAAGAAGGTCCATTAAAACAGAAAATGTCCATGTAAGTGGATATACAACTTGTTACAAGTATTTCATACTGATATTAATTGAGGACCAAAAGGCATCTACTGAAAAATGGAAGTAATTTTCATTTGAGAAATGATGGGGTTTCATGGCAGGTGGAACTATTAAAAAGTCAGGGACATGGATGCAGAAGGGGCAACTAGCAAAGAATGTTGGAAGCTAGGCACCCTCTGTCTGTTCCTCCAATTATTTTCAGAGAGATTGAACATAACATATTACACAGAAATACAGAATTAAAAACTGAAATGGAAATTTTACCTCAATTTTTAATAGCAGGACAGAATGTCTTCCAGACAGCTGGCCTGCAGAGCTGGCAGAAGGAGCCAGGGAGCTGTATAGTTCTCCTCTGTTCCAGGATGGGATACTTAGAGATCTTCTGAGCCGCTTGGACCCCCACAAGTCCATGGGACCGGATGGGATCCATCCTAGGGTGCTGAGAGAGCTGGCAGATGAGCTGGCCAAGCCACTCTCCATCATTTTTCAGCAGTCCTGGCTCACTGGAGAGGTCCCAGAAGACTGGAAGCTGGACTGCATGGTACCCATCCACAAGAAGGGCCGGTTGGAAGAGCCAGGAAATTCTAGGCCTGTCAGCCTGACCTCAGTGCCAGGCAAGATTATGGAACAAGTCATCTTGAGTGCAATCACACAGCACTTACAGGATGGCCAGGGGCTCAGGTCTAGCCAGCACAGATTTAGGAAGGGCAGGTCCTGCCTGACCAACCTGATCTCCTTCTATGATCAGGTGACCCCGCCTGGTGGATATGGGGAAGCTTGTGGATGTAGTCTACGTGGACCTCAGCAAGGCCTTTGACACTGTCCCCCACAGCAAACTCCTGGCCAAGCTATCAGCCCATGGCTTGGACAGGAGCACACTGCATTGGGTTAGGAAGTAGCTGGAGGGCCAAGAGCCCAGAGAGGGGTGGTGAATGGTGCCACATCCAGCTGGCGGCCTGTCACTAGTGGTGTGCCCCCAAGGATCAGTGTTGGGCCCCATGCTCTTCAACATCTTTATTGAGGATCTGGATGAGGGCATCGAGTCCATCATCAGTAAATTTGCAGACAACACCAAGCTGGGGGCAGGAGTTGATCTGCTGGAGGGTAGAGAGGCTTTGCAGAGGGACCTTGACAGGGTGGACAGTTGGGCAGAATCCAAGGGCATGAGATTGAACACATCCAAGTGCCGGGTTCTGCACATTGGCCACAGCAACTCCATGCAGTGCTACAGGCTGGGGTCAGAGTGGCTGGAGAGCGGCCAGGCAGAGAGGGACCTGGGCATACTGGTCAATGGTAGGCTGAACATGAGCCTGCAGTGTGCCCAGGCTGTCAAGAAGGCCAATGGCATCCTGGCCTGCATCAGGAACAGTGTAGCCAGCAGGAGCAGGGAGGTCATTCTACCCCTGTACACTGCACTGGCTAGGCCACACCTCAAGTACTGTGTCCAGTTGTGGGCCTCTCAGTTTAGGAAGGATGTTGACTTGCTGGAGTGTGTCCAGAGAAGGGCAACAAAGTTGGTGAGGGGTTTGGAACACAAGCCCCTATGAGGAAAGGCTGAGGGAGCTGGGGTTGCTTAGCCTGGAGAAGAGGAGACTCAGGGGTGACCTTCTTGCTCTCTACAACTACCTGAAGGGAGATTGTAGCCAGGCAGAGGTTGGTCTCTTTTCCTAGGCAGGAAACACCAGAACAAGAGGACACAGTCTCAGGCTGTGCCAGGGGAGATTTAGACTGGATGTTAGGAGGAAGTTCTCTACAGAGAGAGTGATTGCCCATTGGAATGGTCTGCCCAGGGAGGTGGTGGAGTCACCATCATTGGAGGTATTCAGGAAGAGACTTGATGGGGTACTTGGTGCCATGATCTAGTTGTTTGGGTGGGTTGGATTGGTTGATAGGTTGGACACGATGATCTTGAAGGTCTCTTCCAACCTGGATTTATTGTATTGTATTGTATTGTAAAATAAGCACTAAACTCCCCAAACAAATAAACACAAACTCCAGAAAAAGTAACCTAACAAAAATTAAAACAAAACAAAAACCAACACAAAAAAAACAAAACATCAACAAAAAAAAAACAAAAAAAAAAAAAAAAAAAAACAAAACATTAAAAAACCCCCAAACAAACAAACCAATCCAACCAACCAAACTAACAAAAAAAATCCACAAAAAATCTCATTGCCTGAGTTTAAGCACATGGTTTAAAGAAAATTAGAAAGGATAGGATGGAGAACGGAAAATATAAAAGGAGTACATTCGTAAGATAGTTTAATGAACTAAGATAATACATGTGTAAAGAGAAGAGATACATAGGTATAACAACAGTTTTAGAAGGTGAATATAACATGAATACTCATTTTTTGTCCTCATACAAAAAATAGGAAGCATCAAATAAATCTAGCTGGATTCAAAACCAAGATACTAGTCATGGCTGATAAGGAAATTCTTGTTACTTGATGTTTTGGGCAGGGGAAATGAACTTGTAGTGAAAAAAAAAGGGTAATAAAAATTAGATTGTAGGCTATTAAAGTCACCATCTCTTGCTTAAGAAATAACCAAGACACACAAAACCAGATCCAGGGAAAATGATGAGGAATCCGAGTATGACAGTCTATTTTAGCTCACAGACAAAGAGAGCAAGGGGAGAGACACCATGTTCAGCAAACTTCCCTGCTACTGTTGTCATATAGGATTTCTGTAATAACCAAGCTGCCAGTAGCTTTATGCTACTAGGGCTGAGTGGCTGTATTAAAACCTGGATGCGAACTTCAGAATTCAAAAGAATTTGGTCATGAAAGCACAAAATAGGGAATTAATAAGGATTAATCAGAGAATTCTGATAGCAATAATGTGCTGTCTAAATTTTAAAGTTTGCCAGAACAGGTATGTCAGTAAATCCCTGTTGTGATTACACTTCTGCTTTCATTAAATCATTCTGAAGTGCTCAGTACATAATAGATTAAAATAAAATAAACGATACCAAAAACAATGCTTAGAATAGTTGGGTTTCTCTTGCAATCTCCTATCAATGAAAAAATTTAAACTCCATAGCTGTCAGTAAAAATATACAAGGGAAGCAAATTATTTTTAAAATATAATTATATATATTTGATAAATAAGAATTATGGCATTTTTTTCCAGCTTTAGTGTTTGCCAGAAGAAAGCAGCAAGCATTTTTCCTTTTGTTTAGAGCTGGGAAATGTAAGAGATAAAAATAGCATAGGCTACAAAAGGGAATGGTGTTGAAACAAGGAGAGTAAGACAGAAACAAATGGTAAGCTTTTTCTGATGTTTTAAGAAAATCTAGGAAAATATAAAAAACTTTTTTTTCTGAGTGTAATTATATACTTCTGTTTGTTGACTGTTAAACATATAAAACACCTGCTTAAAAGACATATTTATGTTAATTAAATGTCAAGAGTTTAATAAGAAATATCACATTATGTAAGCACTTGGACAAACATATCTTCCTAACTTCCAAAGACAATTATCCAGAGTCTAAAAAGGTGCACTTCCCTTTATAATGCAGTTGTTCTGCTTGGTTTATGTAATAACTCCCTACTGACAAATATGGAGTTATGCACTAATTAGTGCATTGCACTAATTTCACTCAACTCAGTAGTGGAAGATAACTACTCAGCTTCATTCCCATTTACAGTAATATTAGTCTTCCTTCTCCCATTGGAGCAGAAAAGTACAAGGTTTTGCTTTCAGTCTGCTGCCAATAAAATTAATATTGAGATGATTTGAAATTACTCACTTGGAAAAAAAAAAAAACAGGGGAAAAAAATTGCCAGCCTAAATGCTGTGTAGACCACATGAGTAAACAATAAAAAATACAACTAATATGAGATACAAGAATTTTTACAAAGAGTGACTTCTTCCACAGCAAATTCCAACTCTTGATCATATCTCTTTGCTCCTCTTCTTTAATGACACATTTATCATGATGTAAATTAATTGAAAACTCCTCAGACAAACAAGAACAATTGTAAAGGTGGGGGGGGAAAAAGCTTAGACTACACCCAAAGATGAAATATTTATTTAACAAGTCATATTGCTTATGACTATACAGCAAATTACCAGGGATTTATTTTTTTATTAATGTTGTATTACACAAATACAAAAATCAACTGAAACAATTCAGTATTCAAAATCTAACAGCTGGTTTGAATTAATCTTTTGTTGGTTATTACTGAAATAGCAGTATGCTCATATCTTTAAGGATGCTTAGGTCTTAACCAAAAACTACATGTTTGCAGTATGCATGCTAGAAAAGAAGTAGATAGCTGAATGCCATTAGAAAATACACTCCACTTTTCCTGGGGGTGTTGAATAAAATAATGAAGTGTTAATACTTCATGTAAATGTTCTGAAATTGTTTCCTAGAGCATTTTGGGTTGAGGAGACCTTATCAATTAACCTGGATTCCTGTAATTAACCAGGAAGCTCATGAGTTTAAAAACTTGAGTAACAAGCAAAATGCAAATTGTGACTGATTTGCGCTCCATTAAGTGGTGGATTAAAGGCATGTGAACCATTTAATAACAGGTGAATGTGCATGAGACCACTGGGCTCCATGTCATTATGAAAACACTGACTACTCTTTCGTTCATCATGTTTACATATTAAGCCCAGCAGAAGGAGGAAATACAGAGAGTATCTCCCATTAAAAAAAGTCATGTAAGTCCACCTTGCTGAATGGTTGAAGTGCTGCTATGACAAGAAAGCATGCTCTGCACAGCACTGGAGGACAGATTCAATCCGCTCCTTAAAAAAAAATGCATTTGGCACACTACCTTACCAGGATCAATTCTGAGTAAATCAGCATAATAAAGCTAAGTTTTAAGTCGTAAGGAACTTAAAAAAAAAATACAAAAGTTACATTTTGCATTAATGGATTTAACATTCTTAAATGTACTGAGCACCTCTCAATCATATTGCTAAAGCACTTCCATCACACTACAGAATCAACACTGAATTTTTGGAATTCAGATTATTACTACAAACACCCAGTGGTTTAAACATCCATCTGCCACAGGCACCTTGACTTCCTTAGGTAATCTCTATGCTTTTTTATTTTCTAAATTACTCATCTGTGGGATAACTATGTGTGTCACTTGACAATCTCCCACCACTTCAGCTCAAGCTGTTAAGACATACGCCTTTTGTTCTGAAGTTCTTATTTTTGTCCCTAGTGTTAAACAACACACTGTCCCCTGACTCTGATGCAATGCATTTTTATCTAAGCCTTTTTAGTAAGTTGAGTGACAAAAGTAAATGAAAGGATAAAAGATGTGAGACTGCCTGAAGAAAATGTGAGAGAACTTCAGAGTCCATAGATTAAAGAAGCATTGTGGGTCTTGTTAAAGGAAAGAGATTTGCCATGAGCAAAACCTTCCCTTTGATTATTCTGTGTCAAACGGTGCAACAACTATTATTGTACTTGCTGCACAAAGGTTTGAGAAATAGGGGCAGTTTACCACATTCTTGAGAACAGTGTTAATTTTGAAATTCTTACAAGCAACTGCTCTAAATTCTTACAGAACAGAAATACTGAAGGTCATATCCCAGGCTATATCAAAGGGAAAAGCTATTTTTCTTCTGGTCTCCTGTAAGGTTTCACAAATTATTTGTTGTCTTACTGTCAATAAGTACT
This sequence comes from Colaptes auratus, assembly GCA_015227895.2. Lineage (NCBI taxonomy): Eukaryota > Metazoa > Chordata > Aves > Piciformes > Picidae > Colaptes > Colaptes auratus. Next base: position 11,759,619 of record CM026897.1, on the reverse strand, counting down.
AATCATTGCAGGCCATTTATGGATTTATGTTGAATTTTAATTACATTCATAGATAAGATTTCCTTACTTTCAAATGGAGCACTGGTATTCAGAATGTGACGATCTTAAAGATCTCAAAGATTTAACTCTGTATAAATACTTTTTTCAGTGAGCATGAACATATGTTTATTCTAAATTCATTCCCCTTCCAGGAAGAAAAGTTACAAGCACAAATATAAGATGAAATACTCTAAAAATATCACTAGAAGAGCTCTGAAGAGGCCATAGTTTTCATTGCTAACCAACTTTACAAATCCATTTAAGTAATTAGAGTAATATTTCCTTAACTTTACTTTCAGATCTTGCAGATAAAAAAAATCACAGTTTATGAAATAAATTGCCTCACTATGCTATTAGGAATATATTGGAACCCCAAGTGTCCTTTATTACACAATATGATAATAATTACTTATCCTACATGCTACACCTAGTATGAAAAGACACAGTGAATATACCAAAAATATTTAGTTAGCTAGTGAATCAAGGGAACATGGAAAATATGAAGAATGTTCTCTTCAGCCTTCATGTCTGCTCTTTTTCTTTTCATTCATAGTTTCATAGTTTCATAGTTTCAGTCAGGGTTGGAAGGGACCACAAGGATCATCTAGTTCCAACCCCGCCGCCATGGGCAGGGACACTCTACACTAGATCAGGCTGGCCAGAGCCTCATCCAGCCTGGGCTTAAACACCTCCAGGGATGGGGCCTCAACCACCTCCCTCGACAACCTATTCCAGGGCCTCACCACCCTCACGGTGAAGAACTTCCTCCTCACATCCAGCCTGAATCTCCCCACCTCCAGCTTCATTCCATTCCCCCTAGTCCTATCACTCCCTGATAGCCTGAAAAGTCCCTCCCCAGCCTTCTTGTAGGCCCCCTTCAGATACTGGAAGGCCACAATGAGGTCACCTGGGAGCCTTCTCTTCTCCAGACTGAACAGCCCCCAACTCCCTCAGTCTGTCCTCATAGGAGAGGTGCTTCTTCCTCCCTTTCACCAGAAACATAGCTTCACAGGTCATTTGTTAACCATTTATGCTTGTTATGATTCCAAGGAGTATCCACTGTCTGTTTTGAAGTGATTCCCAAATTTGGCCTCATAATTGCTTCAAAATTTCAAACAATATGGATTCACACCAACTACCAGTACTTTTGAATCTTATAGTTATGACAAATGCAATCAACAATAACAAATATAGTTTTTACAGATTATTTCTTAATTCAAATGCTCCCCGTGACAAATTACAATCAGATGGAATTATGTAAATTTCTAACTTCATCTTTGCCATATTTGTTTCTGTGAAAGTAAAATTATTTCAGTTTTGATTGCTACAAAAAAAGAAGATTCCCTCGTTTTGACTGCTGTCTTGAAGGTATTTAAAGATTATGATAATACATGCATACTAAAATTCTTTACACTTGAAAATAATTTCCTGAACTTCACATCAGACACGTGTATTTTAACACTGAATCGCTCCAAGCAGTATAAATAAAGAAATAAAAGAAAAAAAGGAAAAATAGAGTGGTAGACAAACTCTTGAATTGGATATGCTCTTAGTCATTGAGATGTTTTAGACTTTGCTTTGTTCATCAAATAAGCCTACAAAGAACAAGTTCAGCATCATCAGGCAAACATCAAAAACGATAAATATGATTTTTTTCTGACCTATACTTGCCTAATAACACGGATTAATTTCCATGCCGAGATAGTTTTATTGTAAAGATCAGATTGTTTATTGGTATTTTGTTGGTTGAACAGAAGTACATTTTAAACCTGATGCAATTAATAATAATCTTCTATGTGCATAATCAAGATGGTTTGCACCAACAATAAAAAAGGCAAAGTTAGTCCCTTTAAAATCATCGGTGGAAAGTCTCTCCAAGAAGAATTCAGACTTGTTTAGCTAGATCTCACACTGGATACACTGACTAACCTGGTGGCCTTCTATGAACAGGTCACAACATTAATAGATGAGGGGCAAGCAACAGATGTAATTTCCCTGGACCTGAGCAAAGCCTTCGACACTGTCCCGCACCACATCCTGCTCTCCAAATTGGTGAAGCATGGGTTTGATGGGTGACAACTAGATGGATAAAGAACTGGCTTGACGGCCACACCCAAAGAGTGGATGTCAATGGGTCCATGAGATCGGGAGGGCAGACTTCCTGGTTGGAGTCTGTTATAGACCACCCAACCAGGAGGAAGATGTTGGTGAAGCATTCTATAGGCAGCTACAGGCTGTCTCAAGATCGCCTGACCTCGTTCTCATGGGCGACTTCAACCTGCCTGATATCTGCTGGGATCTCAACACAGCAGAGAGGAGGCAGTCTAGGAGGTTCCTGGAGTGTATGGAGGACAGCTTCTTATCCCAGGTGCTGCACCAACCTACCAGGGGTAAGGCTCTGCTTGACCTCCTCTTCACCAATAAGGAAGGGCTGGTGGGTGAAGTGGTGGTCGGAGGGTGTTTAGGCACCAATGACCACGAGATAATTGAGTTTTTGGTATTCAGCCAAGCCAAGAGGGGTAGCAAGAAGAGCTCCACTCTGGGCTTCAGGAGGGCAGACTTCAGGGTACTCAAGGAACTAACTCAGAAGATTCCTTGGGATACAGCCCTTACAGATAAAGGGGTCCAGGAGAGCTGGAGCTGCTTCAAGGAAGAACTCTTGAAAGTGCAGGAACAGGCTGTGCCAGTGTCCCGGAAGATGAGCCGCTGGGGCAGACAGCCAGCCTGGATGGGTAATGAACTCTTAATAGAACTAAGGGAAAAGAAGAGGGAAGCTGGCCAATGTAGTGCCCATCCACAAGAAGGGCCGGTTGGACAAGCCAGGGAATTCTAGGCCTGTCAGCCTGACCTCAGTGCCAGGCAAGATTATGGAACAGGTCATCTTGAGTGCGATCACACAGCACTTACAGGATGGCCAAGGGATCAGGCCTAGCCAGCATGGCTTTAGGAAGGGCAGGTCCTGCCTGACCAACCTGATCTCCTTCTATGATCAGGTGAGCTGCCTGGTGGATGTGGGGAGGCCCTGTGGATGTGGTCTACCTGGACCTCAGCAAGGCCTTTGACACCGTCCCCTACAGCAAACTCCTGGCCAAGCTGGCAGCCCATGGCTTGGACAGGAGCACACTGTGTTGGGTTAGGAACTGTCTGGAGGGTCAAGAGCCCCGAGAGTGGTGGTGAATGGTGCCACATCCAGCTGGCAGCTAGTCACTAGTGGTGTGCCCCAAGGATCAGTGCTGGGCCCCATGCTCTTCAACATCTTTATTGATGATCTGGATGAGGGCATTGAGTTGATCATCAGTAAATTTGCAGATGACACCAAGCTGGGGGCAGGAGTTGATCTGCTGAAGAGTAGAGGGGGTTGCAGAGGGACCTCAACAGGCTGGACAGATGGGCAGAATCCAACAGCATGAGATTGAACAGCATGAGAGCGGCCAGGCAGAGAAGGACCTGGGGGTACTGGTTGATGGGAGGCTGAACATGAGCCTGCAGTGTGCCCAGGCAGCCAAGAAGGCCAGTGGCATCCTGGCCTGCATCACGAACAGTGTGGCCAGCAGGAGCAGGGAGGTCATTCTGCCCGTGTACACAGCACTGGTTAGGCCGTACTTTGAGTCTTGTGTCCAGTTCTGGGCCACTCAGTTTAGGAAGGATGTTGTCTTGCTGGAGTGTGTCCAGAGAAGGGCAACAAAGTTGGTGAGGGGTTTGGAACACAAGCCCTGTGAGGAAAAGCTGAGGGAGCTGGGATTGCTTAGTCTGGAGAAGAAGAGTCTCAGGGGTGACCTTATTGCTCTCTAGAACTACTTGAAGGAAGGTGGTAGACAGGTGGAGGTTGGTCTCTTCTCCCAGGCAACCAGCATCAGAACAAGAGGACACAGTCTCAGGCTGCGCCAGGGCAGGTTTAGACTGGATCTTAGGAAGAAGTTCTCTACAGAGAGAGTGATTGCCCACTGGAATGGGCTGCCCGTGGATTTGGTGGAGTCACCTTCATTGGAGGTGTTCAAGAAAGAGGCTTGATGGGGTGCTTGGTGCCACGGTTTAGCTGTTTAGGTGGGTTGTATTGTATTGTATTGTATTGTATTTAGGTGGGTTGGATTGGTTGCTGGGTTGGACGCGATGATCTTGAAGGTCTCTTCCCAACCTGGTGGTGTATTGTATTGTATTGTATTCTATTGTATTGTACGTCCCAGTGGAGGCCAGTGACAAGCAGAGTCCCTCAGGGATCAGTTCTGGGACCAGGCTTATTTATCATCTTTGCGGGTGACATGGACAGTGGCATTGAGTGCACCCTCAGCAAGTTTGCTGATGACACCAAGCTGTGTGGTGCAGCAGACAAGCTGGAGGGAAGGGATGCCATCCAGAGGGACCTTGACAGGCAGGAGAGGTGGGCACAAGCCAACCTCATGAGGTACCACAAGACCAAGTGCAGAGTTCTGCATCTGGGTCCAGGCAACCCCAGGCACAAATACAGGCTGGGCAGTGACTGGCTGGAGAGCAGCCCTGAGGAGAAAGACTTGGGGGTGCTGGTGGACAAGAAGCTCAACATGTGCTCTCAGTGTGCACTTGCAGCCCGGAAGGCCAATCAGATCCTGGGCTGCATCAGGAGAAGTGTGGCCAGCAGGTCAAGGGAGGTGATTCTCCCCCCTCTACTCAGCTCTGGTGAGACCCCACCTGGAGTACTGTGTCCAGTTCTGGAGCCCCTATTCCAAGAGGGATCTGGAGGTGCTGGAAGGTGTCCAGAGAAGGGCCGCAAGTATGATCAGAAGGCTGGAGCACCTCTCCTATGAGGACAGATTGAAGGAGTTGGGGCTGTTCAATCTGGAGAAGAGAAAGCTCTGAGGTGACCTCATTGTGGTCTTCCAGTATCTGGGGGCCTACAGAAAGGCTGGGGAGGACTTCTCAGGCTATCAGGTAGTGATAGGAGAGGGGGAATGGAATGAAGCTGGAGGTGGGGAGATTCAGGCTGGACGTGAGGAGGAAGTTCTTCACCATGAGAGTGGTGAAGCCCTGGAATGGGTTATCCAGGGAGGTGGTTGTGGCCCCATCCCTGGAAGTGTTTAAGCCCAGGCTGGATGAGGCTCTGGCCAGCCTGATCTAGTGTAGAGTGTCCCTGCCCATGGCAGGGGGGGTTGGAACTAGATGATCCTTGTGGTCCCTTCCAACCCTGAATGATACTATGACTACTGTGCTGAATAGAGGAATGTTTATTGAGTGTATGTGTGACAGTAATGGAGATTTGATTCATCTGCCCAATGGCCTGAATAATATATTACAAGAAGTAACACGGAAATTAATATATATAAGCTTGTTTTCAGAAAAAGTGGTGTAATCTCTACTGTACTAAAAGATTTTGTTGTCATTCTGTTCACACCTGTACTTGAATTCTGATCAACATACTTATTTTGATAGCTTCCAGTCTGTTTAAAAGTACCAATTTTACATGCAAAACTAGCACTGAAAACACTAGGAATCCCACATGAAATAGGTCCCTCTGCAGAGCCCTTCTGCCCTCTAACTGATCAACATCTCCTCCCAACTTGGTGTAGTCTGCAAATTTGCTGATGACTGTCTCAATCCCCTCATCCAGATCATCAATGAAGATGTTAAAGAGCGTGGGGCCCAGCACTGATCCCTTGTGGACTCCATTAGTGACTGGCGGCCAGCTAGATGTGGCACCATTCACCACCACTCTCTGGGCTCAGCCCTCCAGCCAGTTCCTAACCCAGCACAGAGTGCTGCTGTCCAAGACACAAGCTGACATCTTGGACAGAAGTTTGTTGTGGGGGACAGTGTCAAAGGCATTGCTGAAGTCCAGGTAGACCACATCCACAGGCCTCCCCACATCCACCAGGCAGGTCACCTGATCATAGAAGGAGATCATGTTGGAGAGGCAGGATATGCCCTTCCTAAATCCATGTTGGCTGGACCTGAGCCCTTGGCCATCCTTCAGGTGCACAGTTATTGCCACCAAGATAATCTGTTCCATCATTTTCCCAGGCACTGAGGCCAGGATGACTGGCCTGTAATTTCTGAGTTCCTCCATCAGACCCCTCTTGTGGATGGGGATCACATTGGCCAGTTTCCAGTCATCTAGTACCTCACTGGTGAGCCAGGACTGGAGGAAAATGATGGAGAGCGGCTTGGCCAGCTCATCTGCCAGCTCTCTCAGCACCCTAGGATGGATCCCATCCAGCCCCATGGACTTGTGAGTGTCCAAGTGGCTCTGCAGGACATGAACCAATTCCTCATGGATTTCTGGGGCAATACACAGCTCCCTGACCCCATCACCCAGCTCAGGAGGCCACTCGTCCTGAACTCCTCCTGCCTTGCTGTTAAAAATTGAGGCAAAGAAGGTGTTCGGGACCTCAGCCTTTTCCTCATCTTCAGTTACATTGTTCCCTTCCAGGTCCAATAGGGAGTGCAGGTCCTTCTTGCCCCTAAGATAACCTCCAGGAGATAAGGTAGTGAACCATGGGGAGTGGCAGAGACCAGGAGTGTTACCAACAGGGCAGGTAAACAAGGTATGGCACATCATGGAATCACAGAAGCATGGAATTGTTTCAATTGGAAAAAACCCCTATGATCGTAGCATCCAACCATTAACCTAAGACCACCATGGCCATGAAACAAAGACCCAAGTGATACTTTATTAAGGAATAGAGTTCCTTAATTTATAAACTACATGGCAAATAGTAATAAAAGTATTAATAACCTTTTATTACTATGAAAAAATGCCAAAACATATAAAAAAGTTTTGATACAGGGTTGGAATATATATTTACCATGGGAATGCACAGTATTCAGGCAACTTTAACAATTCTAACAATTTTGTGCAAACCAGATGGAAATAACAGAAAGAGAATCCCCGGGAGTGATATGGCATTTGACCACAGAGAGGGGAGACTTGACAAGAACCATTAAGCCAAAGAGAAAATGAATTAATTACTCACAGCTGATTCCACCCAAGTGGGGAGTGCTGCTGTTGTGTATTATCTGTTGAGGCTTTGGGGCACTCTCATGCGCCAGGCATGGCAGGTTGCCAGCAAGAAGGCCATGCAGTCTGGATGGCTGGTCTGGCTTCAGCAGACAGCGAGCTTTTCACAATGCTTCTTCATAGTTTCAGTCAGGGTTGGAAGGGACCACAAGGATCATCCAGTTCCAACCCCCCTGCCATGGGCAGGGACACCCCACACTAGATCAGGCTGGCCAGAGCCTCATCCAGCCTGGGCTTAAACACCTCCAGGGATGGGGCCTCAACCACCTCCCTGGACAACCCATTCCAGGGTTTCACCACCCTCACGGTGAAAACTTCCTCCTCACATCTAGCCTGAATCTCCCCACCTCCAGCTTCATTCCATTCCCCCTAGTCCTATCACTACCTGATAGCCTGAAAAGTCCCTCCCCAGCCTTCTTGGAGGCCCCCTTCAGATACTGGAAGGCCACAATGAGGTCACCTGGGAGCCTTCTCTTCTCCAGACTGAACAGCCCCAACTCTTTCAGTCTGTCCTCATAGGAGAGCTGTTCCAGCCCTCTGCTCATCCTCATGGCCCTTCTTTGGACACGTTGCAGTACCTCCATACCCCTCTTGTAATAGGTGTCTCTTCTCCCAGGCAACCTGTGACAGAAAGAGAGGACACAGTCTGAAGCTGTGACAGGGCAAGTTTAGGCTGGAGGATAGGAAGAAATTCTTCACAGAAAGAAAAATTGGCCGTTGCAATGGGCTGCCCAGGGAGGCGGTGGAGTCACCATAAAGACCATAAACATCACTGGAGATGTTTAAAAAGAGACTGGGTGTGGCAATTGGTGCCATGCTTTAGTTGATTAGATGGTGTTGGATGACAGGTTGGACTCAATGATCTCAAAGGTCTTTTCCAACATGGTTAATTCTGTATTCTGTATCAGGTTCAAACTTTTGCTGCAGAAGCCCAAAGTATCAGAACACCCGTGATAGACTAAATTTTGGAGAAAACTAAACTTTTGTACATGCCAAGGAAGCAGGTTTGGGTACTTTTTGCTGTCTGTGGATACTAATGTGCCTGGAAGGCATATGCACTGTTATTCATGATGCTGGTAGCATGCAAAATTTATTCTCCTTAGTTTTGTTGTAACTGTTTGCTGTAAAGGGATCTGGACAACTCTAGAAAAGCTAAAAGCTGAGACAATAATGGAACTTCAATGAGATGTAATATATAAATCCTATATTATACAGAGGCAAACAAAGAGATCAAAGGAATTTATGTTCTTCCTATTAACTGCAGACCATAAAGGGATACTTGAATAGTGGCAACCAGCCAAGTTCATCATGATGAAACATGATCATCAGGTGAAAAACACAGCTCTTTCAGGACCTTAAGTGGATTTCAGGAATCTTTTATTATCTGAGCAAAATTTCAGGACCGACCTTGCAATACCTTCATTTTATAAATATTAAGTAGACTGTTGGATTTCTATTTTGTATACATGTGTTTCAATATTTGCTACAAAAAGTTTATAAAATTAAATTTTATTATCAAATCCTAATTATTACTTAGGCTATTTTTCAGGGCATCCTTTACTTCCATGTGTTTTTAATTAGAATTTGAGTTTTACTTCCAATCAATCCAAGTATCTTTTTTTTTTTTTTTTCTGTGGGTTTCCTGGGCTGCAGGGAAGTTGTACTAGATTCAAAAATTCCCTTGAAGTAAATTAAAGTAAACTAACACTAACTAGATGACATGTTAACTTTATTTGATCCAACGAATCTTACATGATAGGTCTTGGTCACCTTAAGAATTCTGTGTTGGAGGAGAAGAGAGGGAAATAGAAAGAAAGAGGGAGAGAATAGAGAGAGAATGACAGAAAATATAAGAGAAAAAGAAAGATATCACCACCATTGGATCCAGCAATGTCTTAAGGGATTTTCCAAGTTTTTTGATGGTGGGTGTGCATCCACCAAGGGCTTCCACAGTTGGTGCAACGCCTGGTCCCAAAATGTTGCTGTCCTTTTATACCCTTTGTCTGTGGGACAGCCTTCCCATTTCGCAAAGGAAGGCCATGTTGATTTGCACAATGCTCCTCCAGTGTAACGTTCATCATAGGCTTTTCCATGACACCTGCAGTGGTTTAGAGCAAGAAGAAGACAGAATTCCACCTCTGCAGAACTTAGCTCTTCCCATTTTTAAACCATCTTCCAGGAAGAGGTCTGGCCAATAGCTCTAAAGAGGAGGTTGCTGAGAGGCATTGACAGCCATCAATAGCCATCACCTGGTATATTCAAACCAGGTATCACTACACATTGCTTGAGACAGTAGAAAGTCAGGCTCTCACACTTGTATAGAATCACAGAATCACAATCACAGATTTAGAGAATCACAGAATGGTTTGGGTCAGAAAGGACCTTGAAGATCATCTAGTTCCAACGCCCCTGGCACTGGCAGGTACACTTTCCACTAGACCAGGTTGCTCAAGGCCTTGTCCACCTTGGTCTTGAACACCTCCAGAAAAGGGGTGCACAACCTCCCTGAGACCTTCAAGTGTCTCACCACCCTTAGTACAAAGGGTTTCTTTCTAATATCCAGTCTAATACCCTCCTCCAGTTTAAATCCATTCTCTTTCATCATATCACAACAAGTACTTGTAAGAAGTCACTCCACATCTTTCTTGTAGGCCATCTTCAGCTACTGGAAGGCAGCTATATGAATGAAATGCCTTCTCTCTCCCACCATACCTGGAAAGATTCTTCTCTTTCTGTGTGGTAGCATGCCTTTCATTATTCTGTAAGTTCCTCAAAAACATGCTGATTATTTCACTTTAGCAATAACTCCTTTAATAATCACATTGCTTAAAGTTTTAGAAGATCATATATATCTCAGTAACAGTACATTAACTCATGCTTTCATCTAAAGGTCCATTCTTAGATGAATATTGCCAAAAAATCTCTTTATGTCTTAACCACCATCTGTGAAGCAGACTACGGCATTGAAATAAGTATTGGCTATCAGCCATCAATATTCTCTACAACATTTAAACCCCTCATGTTCCAGAAAGAATCTGTAAAATTATGTAAATTTAAAATGGAAAGTTTACTTCTATTTCCTGGCAATCTCTTTCATGATACATCAGATATTTGATTATCACGGAGACAGATTATCCTCAACCCTGAAAAGAACATTCTCACATTCTTTATTGAATCAGCTTATCTTTTAAGATGAAGACCATAGTCGTGCCTTGCTTTTTTTATTTGTTTGTTTGTTTTGTTTACACAAGAGAATTGGTGTTCTATTCTTTTAGCAGGTAGTCCATGTCCAAGTCTGCCTGAAGAAAATGATGTCTAGAATTTCTATGCATTTTATTAAATGCAGTTAAATTAAAAAAAAAAAAAGTGGTATTTCCTTGTGAAATATTGATTCAGAAAATGTTTTAAATTAGCACAATAGAAATAGAAAGGGAAAGCAAAATACCGTGACAAATATTTGTAATAAAAATGTGTAATTTTATACATTTTATAATTAATATTTCCTGGTAGTGGTATCTTTGAACACCACTGTAACTTATTTACAAAATATATTCACAGGTTCAATTATTTGTGGGTTTTACACTGCACATATAAAGACAGGTAAACAATTTAAGCACAGATCTAACGTTTCCAACACAGCAATTCAGATTGGAAATGCAGGTGCTGTGATCTGTGGTTTTCCCACAGGTAGGCCAGGTACTCACAACTTGCTCCTCTGCCTGGTATCTCCCAAGATGTTGTGGCTATGGTTTGAGCAGTCCTTGGCTCAGAGGGGGCTAAAGGGCCTCTCTCCTCTCAAGCCCAGTTCATGGTCTGGAATTTGCCCTTGGCTCAGAGAGGGCTAGGAGGCCTCTCTTATGTGCTCCACCGCTGGGCTGCAGCCTCTTATGGGATTCAATTCCCTTGGAACTCTTCCCCCTTCTACCTCAGTCCAGGTGCAGCCTGGGTGAAGCTGTTGGTCTGCTAAAGCAGGCTCTTCGGCTGCTACTCTGGCAGAATTTGGCTCTACTTGCTTGCTGGGTGAGAACAAGGCAAGCTGCCTGACTTCTCAGCTGGTTTAAATACTGTCCCAAGACAATTAATGCCCTTTGGTAACACAGAACCCTAATAACTGCACCTATGGGGTGGGGCATATCCAAACATGGCCAGGAGCACACACACACAGATCACAGCTGTGTAACAAAGTTAATTCCATGTGGTACATGTTTATCTGTAACCCAGGAAGTGTCCAGGTTTGCAGGTGCTTACAATGTTAATCACATGTGCTATACATTTACCTTGGTCATCTGGACCCCAGGAACTATCCAGGTTAACACATTTACAGGTGCTTAGCCCACTGTTGGGGCTAGAGTTTGTTTGGGGGTTTGACCCTTCAGAATAGGATTCACTGATTGTAAAGACAGATTTGAGATACTATAAATACATTTACAGTGTAAAGACAGTGGGGGAAAACAGGGGGGGGGGAAGAGAAAAACATATCTTAATAATTCCTTAATTATCTTTAACATCTTTTTAATATGCCTATTATCAACATAAATATATTTGATCATACAGAAATTGTCACTGACAGCAGCTGTATTAACTAAACAGAATAATGAATCACAGTAAGTTACAATTCTTATATTACGTTCATATTCACTCCAGTAATATAGAAGTATCAGACATTTTCTCAACATAAGCCTTGTATTTTGCAAAACTTAATCACGATAATTTTGACCTTATTTTTAAGAATCTTTCCTCTCACATCTTTCTTGTGTCTGTTAGTGATTTCTAAAAAAACCCAGAGAATTTTGGTGACCCATTTCTATAGAATCTATATCTATCTCCAGTGAGTTTTTTTCTAACACTACTATTGCTGTGTATCACTTTTAGTTCCTGAATGTCCACCTTTCCAGTTATCTATACTATTTGTGTACAGCATCATCACTCATTTCTATGAAGAAAAAATGGAAAAAAATTAAAAAATGAGAGAAAAAGACACAGTTATCTAATTTATCTGCCTACAAATCCTAATACAATGTCCTGGAAGAGGCATTAACAAACCAAACAGACCTGTTTGCCACTGCCCTTTCTCCTCCCTCTCTTGTACAGGGTCCAGGATGAGGTGGAGTTGAGCCAATAGGCACGCGCCACTAAGGCTGCCTGGAGGGGTGGAAGCTGATCCTTGTGCCTTGCATTTTAGATAGCCTCTGACATGTGGATATGTGCAGTTGCCTATTCAAGAACGCATGTGCAGTTTGCCCACCATATAGCATTTTGAACTTATTGGATAGATTCGAATAGGTAATCTGCCACTGGGCTGTTCAGTTTTCAAAAAGGGAATTTATAGAGGATGATTTGAAAGTCCACATGATGTTCATTAATGGGATCCAGACTTTTGGATCACCCCTGCCTCTTGGATCACAACTGCTGGGTAACACGTCATCCAGAAAAGGTTTTGATGATTAGCAGCTCTGAGGTTCATAAGTAACTTAAGCTGCTGCTCAACTCTGTTGCAAAGCTGCGAGTGTCCATCTCATGACCTGAATTGGCACTGCCATTCATTTTCACACTTGTAAGAGTTTACAGTTTGTTCCTCTTTATTCCAAGTCTCTGACTTTCCTAGACTGTTATTCTACGGTTTATTAGCATCCTGTTGAGTGTAATTAACCTGCCATTGGCCAGACAGATGAATCTGATCAAATTAGCTGTGAAAATTTATTTTTTATATCTAATAAATCATGTTCATATTTTATCATATTTCTGGCTTATAAATTGAATCATAAACTACAACAGATGGTACATTGAGTTTCTGGGTGTCCAATTGTGGAGGTTTTACACAGATTAGGTTATGCATTAGCAGTCTCAGCCTTGGAATGGGCAAACCAAAATTGTAAAAATATGGAGAATATTGCCAGTAAATTAGCCACTGTGACCTGTTTTGATTTTGGGAGTCTGTATTATCCAGATGCTAGCTGAATGTAACAATTATGAGGAAAAAATCCAGATTTTTGAAGAGAGGATTTTTCATTTGGAAAAAGATCTAGAAAGGTTGAAGGCAAAGCATGTGGGACTCACTGATTTATTTGTGCTCCAAATCAAGGAGTCTAGTGCTGCTCTTAAAGCAATAGCAGAGTCAAGTGCCAGTTCTAATCCCAGCTCACCCAAGAGCTCGATCTAAAGCTCTTCCAGACCATGCAGCCCCAACAAGTGCCTGAACTACGATCCCGCAAACAGGACTTCAAAGTGACAGGCCCTAAAATGGTGTCTTTTGTTGGGAAACAAGATTTTGAGCAGCTTATTGCTGAAGGCACATCAGCTTTGTCCTTCGCTCAAGGCACAGCACCACTGAGCCTTGCCACAGTGCACATCTTTAAACAGATACAGAGTGCTCAGCCACCAGCTGCTCAGTTGGGTTCTATGTCACTGAGACTGATGCAAGAGAACTATGACTTAAAGAAGGATTGATTAAGGGGCAGCTGAGTGGAGAATGTATCCTTGACATTTATTGATTGTGAAAAACAGGATAAAAGGTTGCAAGATGTAAGATCACATTGCTTAACTACTTGCAAAAATTATAAGATACAAGGCTATTGTGATAAGGAAGGAACAAGATGCATGATGCAAGGCTGCTGGGATAAGGGAGAAACTCCTTGCAAAACCAGCATGTGCAGAAGAGGGGTGAAAAGTTCATCACTGAGGAAGACTATTTACTTCATCCTGTAGACCACCTAAAAGACCACCAGAGAACGCTGTGCAAGCACAAATGGACTTCAAGCTCATTATACCATGAAGCAAGACTAGACGGGGCCAGGAAATGGATATGTATAGGTGTATTGTGAAACTCAATGCATATGTAACATTTCAGGGAATAAATAGGGTAACTGGTGTTACTGAAGTCACACATCCTTTGAAGGAATGATCCCCATGTGTCTCAGTGCTGAATAAAATACATACCTACTTTACAACTTTTGAATTATGAAGTTTTTCTGCATATCAAGACCACTGCCTCCACTGTCTCCACATGTACCCTACTTTGTGACAAGCCCCTACTACCACACAAAATGTCTCTGAATTCTACTGTTCAGCGCACCAGCCACTCATGCCTTTAGCCCAGCCACTGAATGTGAAATAAATCTGCCTGCAGCTCAGCCAAAAGACAGAGGCTTGTGAACTGGACTTTGCCTCAGCACCACCGAGTGTGGCCCTGCATGTCACCACCAGCCACATGTCCAGACTCAGCCTCCACGGCTGCTTATGCTTTGCATCATGTGCCAATTCAGCAGCCAGTCTACCTGCAGACTAGCCTTCCAATGCATCCTGACCTAGGAATGGTTGGCAGCTTGGATGAGCAGCAAACCAACAGGGATTTTCCCTAGGCTTAGCAACATAGATTCCAGCTCTGAGCAGGGAGTCATATCAAGGCATGTCTGTCCCATCATTAGGCAGGAAGTTAGGGCAACCCATAGTGGCCATGAGACCACCAAAACTCAGTTTCATCCTTACTCTGAAGAACAGTTAAATTAATTGCAGGAAAAATTTTCCCATGAGTAGAATAGAATAGAATAGAATAGAATAGAATAGAATAGAATAGAATAGAATAGAATAGACCAGGTTGGAAGAGACCTTCAAGATCATCACATCCAACCTATCATCCAACACCATCTAATCAACTAAACCATGCAACCAAGCACCCCATTAAGTCTCCTCCTGAACACCATTTTGGCTTGACAGCCGACCGGAGCCGGAGATCAGAACCGCCCCGCTTGGACCGTGAGCTCCCTGCTTGGTTTTGCTTTCGTTTCGGGGCTTTGTGGGTCGGGAGAACTTGGGGGTTAACAGGCAGGTCCGGCGGGATCGTGCTCTCACAAGCCTGCTCGGGAACAGGGACAGGGCGTCAGCCGTGGGAGGCTTAAATCCCGCATGGGCTGTGCGCGTGCCGCCATTTTGGCTCGAGAGCCTTCCTGCTGATCGCAAAAAGAAAAAAAAAATTCTTTAATCAATTGAACACTCAACCATGGTTGTCACTCGGACAAAGGGTAGGAAAACAGCATCTACCCAGACAGACTTGCTATATCAGCATGCAGGAGTCCAGGCTGCCAGCTGCAGTGAGTGCTTGAACCTGGCACTTGGAATAGAGGGGGAAGGAGAAAACTCCTGTGTCAGGTGTGACCAGGTGAACTTTCTCCTTAGTCTGGTGGCCGAACTGAAAGATGAAGTGGCCCAGCTGAAGGAGGAGGTTTCCAGGCTTAGGTCAATAAGGAATAGTGAGAAAGAATTAGATATGTGGGAGAAGGCTCTGCAGATCTCCCCCGCTGAGGGAAGGGTGCCTGGAAACGGGGAGGGATGGATACGGGTCCTTCCCGGCCCTCTCCTCCTCCACTGCCCTTGCATAATAAGTACGAGGCCCTGCAGGCCGAGGGTAGTGGGGATGAGAGGGCTGAGGAGCAGCCATCTGGGCGGGAGCCTGAGGCTAAGGCCAAGCAGTCCCCACCAACTATAATGACCAGCTCCACAAAGAAAGGGAGAAGGGTTATAGTTGTTGGGGACTCTCTCCTGGGGGGTACTGAGGGACCCATATGTTGTCCCGACCCATCACACAGGGAGGTCTGCTCCCTACCTCGGGCACGGGTCAGGGACATTGCAAGGAGACTCCCCAAGTTAATCCACCCCTCTGACTATTACCCTCTGCTGGTAATACAAGCTGGGAGTGATGAAATTGACAAGAAGGGCACCAGGGCAATTACAAAGGAGTTCAAGGCCCTTGGACAATTGATTGAAGGGGCAGGAGCTCAAGTGGTGTTCTGCTCAGTTCCCTCAGTGGCAGGGGAGTACACTGAGAGGAATGGGAGAATCCACACCACCAATTGGCTCAGGGGATGGTGCCAGCAGCAGAATATTGGTTTCTTCAATCACAGGGCAACTTTTACTGCACTCAACCTGCCGGGACCTGACGGGGTGCAGTTATCTAGAAAAGGTAAGAGAGTCCTAGCACTAGAGTTGGCAGGGCTCATTAAGAGGGCTTTAAACTAGGTCTGAAGGGGGTTGGTGAGGAAATGAGACCCTCTGAAGAGGAGAGAGTGGGGCAGAGATTAGGGTCAATAGAGAAGTTGGGAGCCCAGCTGAAGTACATGTACACCAATGCACGCAGCATGGGCAATAAGCAGGAGGAGCTGGCAGTCCTGGTCCACCAGGGTGACTATGATAGAGTCGCCATCTCAGAGACGTGGTGGGATGACACGCACAATTGGAGTGCTGCACTGGGGGGTTACAGGCTCTTCAGGAGAGACAGGTGAGGGAGAAGAGGAGGAGGGGTGGCTCTGTATATTAGGGAGTCACTCTGCTACAGAACTTGAGGTGGAAAATGAAGGGATTGAGAGGCTGTGGGTTAAAATCAGGGGGCAGACTAACAAATCTGACATCCTGGCTGGAGTCTGTTATAGACCACCCAACCAGGATGAGGAGGCAGACGAATTATTCTATAAGCAACTGGAGGCTGTCTCAAGGTCATCAGATCTTGTCCTTGTGGGTGACTTTAACCTGCCAGATATCTGCTGGGAACTGAACTCAGCAGAGAGGAGGCAGTCCAGAAGATTCCTGGACCACATAGAGGACAACTTCCTGATGCAGCTGTTGAGTGAGCCTACCAGGGGTCAAGTTCTGCTTGACCTGCTGTTCTCCAATAGAGAAGGGCTGGTGGGAGATGTGACAATAGGAAGCTGCCTATTGTGCAGGAGTGCAACCATGAGATGGTGAAGTTTTCAATATGCAGGGAGATAGGGAGGAGCACCAACAGAACCTTCACCTTGGACTTCCGGAGGGCAAACTTCAGCCTGTTTAAGAAAATTATTTGCAAAGTTCCCTGGGTATCAGCCCTCAAGAACTGAGGGGTGCAGGATGGTTGGAGCTACTTCAAACAGGAGCTCTTGAAGGCACAGGAACTGGCGGTTCCCATCTGCCGAAAGATGAGCTGGCAGGGAAGGCGATCGGCCTGGATGAGCAAGCAGCTCCTGAAGGAACTAAGGGAAAAAAAAGAGGCTGTATCACCTTTGGAAGGAGGGGAAGGCTTCTCGAGGTGTGTTTAAGGAAGTTGTTAGATTATGTAGGAAAAAAATTAGAGAGGCAAAGGCCCAGTTGGAACTGAAGCTGGCCACCTCTGGTGAAGGACAATAAAAAGCATTTTTACAAATATGTTAATGCCAAAAAGAAGGGCAAGAAGACCTCCACTCCCTATTGCACCTGGAGAGGAGCACTATAACTGAAGATGAGGAAAAGGCTGAGGTCCTGAGCACCTTCTTTGCCTCAATTTTTAACAGCAGGGCAGGAGGAATTCAGGATGAGTGGCCTCCTGAGCTGGGTGATGGGGTCAGGGAGCAGTGTAATGCCCTGGATATCCATGAGGAATTAGTTCGGGACCTGCTGAGCCACTTGGACACTCACAAGTCCATGGGGCCGGATGGGATCCAACCCAGGGTCCTGAGAGAGCTGGCAGATGAGCTGGCCAAGCCGCTCTCCATCATTTTCCTCCAGTTCTGGTTCACCGGTGAGGTCCCAGATGACTGGAAACTGGCTAATGTGGTCCCCATCCACAAGAAGGGTCAGATGGAGGAGCCTGGAAACTATAGGCCAGGCAGCCTGACCTCAGTGCCAGGGAAAATGATGGAACAGATTATCTTGGTGGCAATAACTGTGCACCTGCAGGATGGCCAAGGGATCAGGTCCAGCCAACATGGATTTAGGAAGGGCAGGTCCTGCCTCTCCAACCTGATCTCCTTCTATGATCAGGTGACCTGCCTGGTGGATGTGGGGAGGCCTGTGGATGTGGTCTATCTGGACTTCAGCAAGGCCTTTGACACCATCCCCCACAGTAAACTGCTGGCTAAGCTGTCAGCTCGTGTCTTGGACAGCAACACTCTGTGCTGGGTTAGGAAGTGACTGGAGGGCCAGGCCCAGAGAGTGGTGGTCAATGGTGCCACCTCCAGCTGGAGGCCAGTCACCAGTGGCATTCCCCAGGGATCAGTGCTGGGCCCCATCCTCTTCAATGTCTTCATTGACTATCTGGATGAGGGAATTGAGACAGTCATCAGGAAATTTGCAGATGACACCAAGCTGGGAGCAGATGTTGGTCAGGGTGGGAGGGCCCTGCAGAGGGACCTCAACCGACTGGACAGATGGGAGGAGTCCAATAGGATGGCATTCAACAAATCCAAGTGCCAGGTGCTGCACTTCGGCCACAACAACCCAATACAGAGCTACAGGCTGGGGTCAGAGTGGCTGGAGAGCTCCCATACTGAGAGGGACCTGGGGATGCTGATTGACAGCTGCCTGAACATGAGCCAGCAATGTGCCCAGGTGGCCAAGAAGGCCAACAGCATCCTGGCCTGCATTAGGAATAGTGTGGCCAGCAGGAGAAGGGAGGTCATTGTGCCCCTGTACTCTGCATTGGTTAGGCCAGACCTTGAGTACTGTGTCCAGTTCTGGGCCCCTCAGTTTAAGAAGGACATCAAGACACTTGAATGTGTCCAGAGAAGGGCAACAAGGCTGGGGAGAGGCCTTGAGCACAAGCCCTATGAGGAGAGGCTGAAGGAGCTGGGGTTGTTTAGCCTGGAGAAGAGGCAGCTCAGGGGCAAACTCTTTGCTCTCTACAACTACCTGAAGGGTGGTTGCAGCCAGGAAGGGGTTGGCCTCTTCTCTCTAGCAACCAGCACCAGAACAAGGGGACACAGTCTCAAGCTGCGCCAGGGGCAGTTTAGGCTGGTAGTGAGACGAAAGTTCTTCACAGAGAGAGTCATTCACCATTGGAATGTTGTCGTGGTTTGGGAGAGCAATCCTCCCAACACGGGCAGAAATACCGACTCAGACAAACAGATTGCAAAAGTGATGGAAAGTTTAAACAGAAAAACAAAAAGGAACAATGAAAGTTTTACAGAGAACCACAAGCACCGTGACAAAGAGAGAGAGATCCCATCACCACCTGGGGGTACACCCAACCCCCCCAGAGCTCTTTCTCCCCCCTCCCAACCCAGCCTTGGGCCTGGGCAGGCCCAAGGGAGGCAGCTCATGCCATTTTACCTAGGCAGCAGCAGGGGACGAAAGAGGAAGTGCAGACCCCGCGTGGATGTTTTATAGGGGAGCAGGGCATTATGGGAAATGGAATACCTGGTTTCCTGTGACCACCCCCCTGGGCTGGGCCCACCCCTTGGGACCTCCCAGGTGTGGTCTGTGCAGTGGCATCCGGGCCAGCACCCAGCCTAAACCACCACAAATGTGCTGCCTGGGGAGGTGGTGGAGTCACTGTCCCTGGAGGTGTTCAAGAGGGGATTGGACGTGACACTTGGTGCCATGGTCTAGTCATGGGGTCTGTGGTGACAGGTTGGATTCAATGATCTTCAAGGTCTCTTCCAACCTTAGAGATACTGTGATACAGTGATACTGTGATACCTCCAGTGATGGTGACTCCACCACCTCTCCAGGCATCCCGTTCCAAGGGACAATCACTCTCTCTGTGTAGAACTTCCTTCTAACCTCCAGCCTAAACCTCCCCTGGTGCAGCTTGAGACTGTGTTCTCTTGTTCTGATGCTGGTTGCCTGGGAGAAGAGATCAACCTCCACCTGTCTACAACCTTCCTTCAGGTAGTTGTAGAGAGCAAGAAGGTCACCCCTGAGACTCCTCTTCTCCAGACTAAGCAATCCCAGCTCCCTCAGCCTTTCCTCACAGGGCTTGTGTTCCAAACCCCTCACCAACTTTGTTGCCCTTCTCTAGACACACTCCAGTAAGACAACATCCTTCCTAAACTGAGGGGCCCAGAACAACACAGGACTCAAGGTGCGGCCTAACCAGTGCAGTGTACAGGAGCAGAATGACCTCCCTGCGCCTGCTGGCCACACTGTTCGTGATGCAGGCCAGGATGCCATTGGCCTTCTTGGCTGCCTGGGCACACTGTAGGATCATGTTCAGCCTACCATCAACCAGTACCTCCAGGTCCCTCTCTGCCTGGCCGCTCTCCAGCCATTCTGACCCCAGCCTGTAGCACTGCCTGGGGTTGCTGTGGCCAATGTGCAGAACGTGGCACTTGGATGTGTTCAATCTCCTGCCCTTGGACTCTGCCCATCTGTCCAGCCTGTCGAGGTCCCTCTGCAAAGCCCCTCTACTCTCCAGCAGATCAATACCTGCCCCCAGCTTGGTGTTGTCTGCAAATTTTACTGATGATGGACTCAATGCCCTCATCCAGATCATCAATAAAGATGTTGAAGAGCATGGGGCCCAGCACTGATCCCTGGGGGACACCACTGGTGACTGGCCGCCAGCTGGATGTGGCACCATTAAACACCACTTTCTGGGCTCGGCCCTCCCGTCAGTTCCTAACCCAAAGGCAGTGTGCTCCTGTCCAAGCCATGGGCTGACAGCTTGGCCGGGAGTTTGCTGTGGGGGACGGTGTCAAAGGCCTTGCTGAGGTCCAGGCAGACTACATCCACAGGCCTCCCCACATCCACGAGGCGGGTCACCTGCCCATAGAATGAGATCATGTTGGAGAGGCAGGATATGCCCTTCCTAAACCCATGCTGGCTGGGGCTGATCCCTTGGCCATCCTGGAAGTGCTGTGTGATTGCACTCAATATGACTTGTTCCATAATCTTGCCTGGCACTGAGGTCAGCCTGACAGGCCTAGAATTCCCTGGCTCATCCAATTGGCCCTTCTTGTGGATGGGCACCATTTTGGCCAGCTTCCAGTCTTCTAGGACCTCTCCAGTGAGCCAGGACTGCTGAAAAAAAAAACCCAAACAAATAATTACTGACTTTCTGTGTACAGTCTCAGCCATGGGCATCTGTTTTGTTTTCCTAAGTGTTCAAGAGGCTAATCAGTGGAATCAGTGGAGCTCCACCTGGGGAGGGATGATGAGGTGGTTGAGAGTGTATGGGTTAAAGGCAAGACAAGAGAAGGAGATATTACTGTGGGGGTCTCCTACAGGCCACCTGACCAGCAGAACCAAGCAGATGGGGCCCTCCACAGGCAAATAGAAACGGCTTCCAGGTCACAAGCCCTGATCCTCACGGGCGAGTTCAACCACCCGGACATGTGCTGGAGGGACAGCACAGCAAGGCACCAGCAATCCAGGATGTTCCTGGACTGCATAGAAGACAACTTCCTCCTCCAAATGGTAGAGGAACCAACAAGAAAAGGTGCTCTGCTGGACCTTGTTCTCACCAACAGGGAAGGGCTGGTAACCAATGTGAGGCTCAGAGACAGCCTTGGCTGCAGTGACCATGAAGCAGTTGAATTTAATATCCTCAGGGCAATCAGGAGGACCTATTCTAAGCTTACGACCCTAGACTTTAGGCGTGCAGACTTTGATTGCTTCAGGGATCTGCTAGCCACAGTGTTGTGGGACAAAGCCCTGGAGGAACGGGGGACTCAGGACAGCTGGTCAGTATTCAAGGACCACCTCCTCTGTGTCCAGGAGCTATGTATACCAACAAAGAGAACAGCAGCAAAGGATGTTAGGAGGCCTGCCTGGATGAACAAGGAGCTCCTGGACACAATATTACTTAAAAAGAAACTCTACAGGAAGTGGAGGGAAGGACAGATAGAACAGGGGGGATATAAGGAAGCTGCCCGAGCAGCAAGAGACCTGGTTAGGAAAGCCAAAGCAGAGTTGGAATTGAATCTAGCCAGGAGGCTAAAGGGAACACTAAGAATCTCTACAGGTATATTAATGCCAAGAAGAAGACTAGGGAAGGTGTGGGCCCCCTCAGAAAGGAAACTGGTGAAATGGTCACAAGTGATGTGGAAAAGGCTGAGCTACTCAATAACTTCTTTACCTCAGTCTTCACTGCAAGGGCCTCCAGCCACACTCCTGGTGTCATGGAAGACAATGCCAGGGATGGGGAGGAAGAACTGCCCATCATAAGTGAAGCTCAGGTTCGTGATCACCTGAAGAACCTGAAAGTGTTCAAGTCCATGGGACCCGACGGGATACACCCACGGGTGCTGAGAGAACTGGCAGATGAGGTTGCTAAACCCCTCTCTATTCTATTCCAAAAGTCATGGCAGACTGGGGCAGTCCCCACAGACTGGAAAAGGGCAAACATTGCTCCCATTTTCAAAAGGGTAAGAAGGAGGAACCAGGGAACTACAGGCCAGTCAGTCTCACCTCTGTGCCCGGAAAGATCATGGAGCAGATCCTCCTGGAGACACTACTGACTCAGAAGAGTAGTGAAGAGGTGATTTGGAACAGTCAGCATGGCTTTGCCAAGGGCAAATCCTGCCTGACAAACCTAGTGGCCTTCTATGAACAGGTGACAACGTTAATAGATGAGGGGAGAGCAACTGATGTCGTTTCCCTGGACCTGAGCAAAGCCTTTGACACTGTCCCACACCACATCCTGCTCTCCAGGCTGGTGACACATGGGTTTGATGGATGGACCACTAGATGGATAAAGAACTGGCTTGATGGCCACACTCAAAGAGTGGCTGTCAATGGGTCCATGTCCCAGTGGAGGCCAGTGACAAGCGGAGTCCCTCAGGGATCAGTCCTGGGACCAGGGCTTGTTCAACATCTTTGTGGGTGCCATGGACAGTGGCATTGAGTGCACCCTCAGCAAGTTTGCTGATGACACCAAGCTGTGTGGTGCAGCAGACAAGCTGGAGGGAAGGGATGCCATCCAGAGGGACCTGGACAGGCTGGAGAGGTGGGCACAAGCCAAGCTCATGAGCTTCAACAAGACCAAGTGCAGGGTCCTGCATCTGGGTCCAGGCAATCCCAGGCACAAATCCAAGCTGGGCAGCAACTGGCTGGAGAGCAGCCCAGAGGAGAGCGACTTGGGGGTGCTGGTGGATGAGAAGCTCAACATAAGCTCTCAATGTGCACTTGCAGCCCCCGGAAAGCCAATCAGATCTTGGGCTGCATCAGTAGAAGTGTGGCCAGCAGGTCAAGGGAGGTGATTCTCCCCCCTCTACTCAGCTCTGGTGAGACCCTACCTGGAGTACTGCCTCCAGTTCCGGAGCCCCTATTACAAGAGGGATATGGAGGTGCTGGAAGGTGTCCTGAGAAGGGCCATGAGGATGATCAGAGGGCTGGAGCACCTCTCCTATGAGGACAGACTGAAGGAGTTGGGGCTGTTCAGTCTGGAGAAGAGAAGGCTCTGAGGTGACCTCATTGTGGCCTTCCAGTATCTGAAGGGGGCCTCCAAGAAGGCTGGGGAGGGACTTTTCAGGCTCTCAGGTAGTGATAGGACTAGGGGGAATGGAATGAAGCTGGAGGTGGGGAGATTCAGGCTGGACATGAGGAGGAAGTTCTTCCCCATGAGAGTGGTGAAGCCTTGGAATGGGTTGTCCAGGGAGGTGGTTGAGGCCCCATCCTTGGAGGTGTTTAAACCCAGGCTGGATGAGACTCTGGCCAGCCTGATCTAGTGTGGGGTGTCCCTGCCCATGGCAGGGGGGTTGGAACTGGATGATCCTTGTTGTCCCTTCCAACCCTTACTGATACTATGATACTATGATAATACAGACTGGGGGGTCTGGTGTGTTTTTAAGACTAGGTCCAGATGGGAATTATTCCTTTGGGAAATTGTTTTTAGTATTTGACTTTCGCAAAGGTAATTGCTGGGGACCATGAGGTTCGATCTTTGGGCTGATTGGTTGGTAGTAGCCTGTGTTGTGTGGGGTTCAATCCTTGTGTACTGGGAGAGAAAGGTGAGGCACTGACATGTCTGAAATCTGGCCAGGTCAAAAATGCAGTTTTTGTCCCAGCTCTGATGGAGAAGGGTGGGAATGTACTTGGGAAAGGTATGAATATGTATGTTTGACATCTGTATAAGTTCAACTCGGGTTGTTATGGTGCGCCTCTAGCAAACCACTAAGAGCTACGTGGGCTGCCATCAGGACAGCTTTTGTAGCTGGTGCAGTGGAGTGAACACCAGGAAAGGCTTGCAGTACAAATCTGTTCAGATTCCATTTGCACAACCAAAGGTCAATGGAGCTTGGGTTTAACTGCCTTCTGTAGTTTTCTCTCCAGGTTGTTTTTTTATTCATCTATTTTTTTATTCATCTATGGTTTTTTATTCATCTGACCCTGCAGTGTGCCCAGGCTGCCAAGAGGGCCAATGGCATCCTGGCCTGTATCAGGAACAGTGTGGCCAGCAGGAGCAGGGAAGTCATTCTGCCCCAGTACTCAGCGCTGGTTAGGCCATACCTTGAGTACTGTGTCCAGTTTTGCCCCCCTCAGTTTAGGAAAGATGTTGACTTGCTGGAACATGTCCAGAGAAGGGCAATAAAGTTGGTGAGGGGTTTGGAGCACAAGCCTTATGAGGAGAAAGTTCTTCACAGAGAGAGTTGTTGGCCATTGGAATGGGCTGCCCAGGGAGGTGGTGGAGTCACCATCCCTGGAGGTGTTCAAGAGGGGATTGGACGTGGCACTTGGTGCCATGGTCTAGTCACGAGGTCTGTGGTGACAGGTTGAACTCAATGATCTTTGAGGTCTCTTCCAACCTTGGTGATACTGTGATACTGTAATACAGCCAGCCTGCAGGAGAATTAAAATTAGTGGTGTCACAGGTACACCCAAGGACTTAAGCTAATTTACCTGATTGCTTCTAAAGTTTTACAGCCTGTTTTACCTGTCGCTTAACTCCATTGTGAAGCTGCGGGGTCCACCTCACAACTTGAGTTGGCATTGTCATTTGTTTTTGTGCTTGTAAGAGTTTCTAGTTTGTCCCTCTGTATTCCAAGTTTCTGATGTTCCCAGACTGTAATCAACCTGCCATCAACTGGGCAGATGAACCTGAACAAATTACCTCAGAAAAATAATGTTTTATATCTAATAAATTCTATCATATTTCTGGTTTATATATTTAATCATAAACTATAACATACAAACAGGTTCCGTACAGCTTAATTCTGAATAAAGGAAGTGTTAACACACAAGTTCACATATAGAGAGTGTTGAGAAAGTTCTTTCCTTCAGCCCTCAAAATCATCCCAAAAACATTCCCAGTGCAAGTCTATAATACTGCATTTGCCAGCCTTCATTTCTTCTTCTTCTCAGGTATATGTAATAGTGATTCATCTGGCAGGTATTGGCCATGAACTATGCTAAAGAATCTTCCAATTGCGGCAGAAATGCACAGTAATGAGTCCCATAAAAACCACTAAGTCTGACATTGAAAGGACATTGACAATATTAAAATTGAGATTCAGGTGTCTGGACAGCACAGGTGCACATTACCATATATTTCCGTAAGCCTGTAAACTATTCTTGTCTGGCTGCAATTTGCACAGTATAGCAATTAATTGTGGATTATCTTTATAGGATAATGGTGAGTGTAATCAGTCAAATTTAATTGACAGCCCACTGGAACTTAAGGAGATTTGATTTTCCAGAGTTCTGAATCTTTGGAAACTTCAAATTAAAGGCAGACAATTAAGACTGTCAAAGACTGTCCAGTTAATCACAATTTGTTTACCAATGCACTTTACAAGAAGGTGATTGCCTTACATCTTCTTGTACTGAATACAATAATGTCAAATAAAGATTTGCATTTTCCATTTTATGTTTTAGATGAGCTTTCAATTTCTTTCCTAAATCAATGAAATTGTGAGTAGATCCTTCTAATTTGCTATTGGTTTTCTGTTACTGTGCAAAATGCTGTTAGTATTTTATTTATAATATTTATTTATAATAATTTCTATAATCATGTCTTTCAAAAATCTTCTGTCCACAAATATGGATTAAAAAATATTCCATCCACAGAATCTTACCCAGGTCATGACTGGAATTACATATTTATTTCATCTATTACTCTGTTGTTTTGTTTTTTTTTCACAGAATTCACTGAAGCACGTAGTAGGTAGATATCTAATTTGTCAGTTTCTTGTGAAACCCCCTAGTTTGGGGGCAGGATTAGTCATGTATATTTCAGTAATAAAAATCCAAGTTATTCTCTTATAATCATAAACTGGTAAAACTGGAAATGGAATCCTAATGGTGTAGTTCTTTGAATCATCGGGGCTTCTCCTGTCTACCTACTTTTCTTCAAACTGATAAATCATTAAGAGAGATCTATCTGATGAATTAATACCCTCCAGAACAATCACTGGCATCACATTGCTTCCTCAAAATCATTCAGAATCACAGGAGACATTTGCACTGCTACTGTCTCAATGTATTCTTCAACATAATTATTATGAGAGACATGCATGCATGCTTGTGTATGTATATGCATGCATATAATCCTACTGTAGGAAAAGATGTTAGTGGGTCTTCAAGTTATTTACTTCATCTAGACACAGATTTTCTGAGAAAGCATCATACATCTGATAATGATCACTTCCCAAAATGTTTATTTTTTATTTTTATTCAAGACAAAGTCTGTACTTACTTCAGGTCAGGTTCAAATGAGACCTTACTATGAACATCACATTGTGCTGGATTTCTGCTATTTTTCCTTTCAGCATTCACTGGAATGAAAAGAAAGATAAAAGCTCTCAAATTCTCAGCCTAAAAATTCTCCTCCCAAACTATGAAAAGAATTTATAAGTTTAGTCTACTGGTAGGATCTTCCTCCCTGGAAATATTCAAAAACCATGAAGATATGACACTTAAGGATGCACCTTAGTGGTGGACTTGTCAGTATTAGTTTAACACTTGGACTTGATGACCTCAGAAGTCTTTTCCAACTTTGATTATTCTATAACTCTATTAATCCTTCTATTTCTCTTTTTTGCCAGTAAATGGAGCACAAACATTGTTCACTTTGAAGATTTGCATCATCCTGATTCCTTCCAGATGCATCCCTAGATTTTCAGAATCCCATATTTTGGAGCAGCCTGAAAGGTGAAGTGCTTTGAATAAACACTTAGGGCTTTATTAACCCAAAGCAAAACTATTTCCCCATATTTTCTCATATTTCAACAAAATGCTTAGAGAGCACTTTGAAAGAAAAGAAAGAGTGGATTTACTTGCCAAGTTGAAGTGTTTTGGAAAATGAAGTGCTTAAGACTCCACTTGGCATAATTCTGCATACCTTCATTAGCACAATTATCTGCCAGACATCTGCTGGGAGCTTAACTCAGCAGAAAGGAGGCAGTCCCGAAGGTTCTTAGAATGTATGGAGAACAGCTTCTTGACACAGCTGTTATGTGAGCCTACCAGGGGTCAGGCCCTGCTTGACCTGCTGTTCTCAAATAGAGAAGAGCTGGTGGGAAATGTAATGGCTGTCTAGGGTGCAGCGACCATGAGATAGTGAAGTTTTCAATACGCAGGGAAATAGGGAGGAGCCGTAACAGAATCCTTACTTTGGACTTCTGGAGGTCACACTTCAGCTTGTTTAAGCAACTAATTTGGAGAGTACCCTGGGTAGCAGCCCTTAAGAACAAAAGGGTCCAGGATGGTTGGATCTACTTCAAACAGGAACTCCTGAAGGCACAGGAACAGGCTGTGCCCGTGTGCCAAAAGATGAGCTGCTGGGGAAGGGAGCTGGCCTGGAAAGGTAAGCATCTTTTGAAGGAATTAAGGGGAAAAAGAGGGTGTATCGCCTTTGGAAAGGGTGGGAAGCAACTCACGATATGCTTAAGGATGTTAGAATAGAATAGAGTAGAATAGAATAGAATAGAATAGAATAGAATAGAATAGAATAGAATAGAATAGAATAGAATAGAATTAATGTCGCAGTTTGGGCTAGGTGCCCTCTGCTGTGTTTATATGAGGGACGCTTCCTGTGTGCAGAAGGAGTCCAGCCCAGTGGGTGGACACAGGAAGCCAGGTATTTCATCCCATAATACCCTGTTCCCCTATAAGATCTCAGCAGGTGTCACAGTATCACAGTATCACAGTATTGCCAAGGTTGGAAGAGACCTCGAAGATCATCGATCCAACCTGTCACCACAGACCCCATGACTAGACCATGGCACCAAGTGCCACGTCCAAACCCCTCTTGAACACCTCCAGGGGAGTGTCCTGGCACTTCCTCTTTTTTCCCTTGCTGCCACCCAGTAACTGGGAGAAAGATGTCACAGTATTACAGTATCAGTCAGGATTGGAAGGAACCACAAGGATCATCTAGTTCCAACCCCCCTGCCATGGGCAAGGACACCCTGCACTAGATCAGGCTGGCCAGAGTCTCATCCAGCCTGGTCTTAAACACCTCAAGGGACGGGGCCTCACCCATTCCAAGGCTTCACCACTCTCATGGTGAAGAAACTCCTCCTCATGTCCAGCCTGAATTTCCCTACCTCCAGCCTTCCATTCCCCATACCTATCCATTCCTCCCTACCTTCCATTCCCCCTAGTCTTATCACTACCTGATATCCTGAGAAGTCCTTTCCCAGCCTTCCTGTAGGCCCCCTTCAGATACTGGAAGGCCACAATGAGGTCACCTCAGAGCCTTCTCTTTTCCAGATCGAACAGCCCCAACTCTTTCAGTCTGTCCTCATAGGAGAGGTGCTCCAGCCCTCTGATCATCCTCGCGGCCGTTCTCAGGACACCTTCCAGTACCTCCATATTCCTCTTGTAATAAGGGCTCCAGAACTGGAGGCAGTACTCCAGGTGGGGTCTCACCAGAGCTGAGTAGAGGGGGAGAATCACCTTCCTTGGCCTGCTGGCCTCACTTCTCTTGATGCAGCCCAAGATCTGATTGGCCTTCCGGGGGCTGCAAGTGCACATTGAGAGCTCATGTTGAGCTTCTTGTCCACCAGCACCCCCAAGTCTCTCTCCTCCAGGCTGCTTTCCAGCCAGTCACTGTCCAGCCTGGATTTGTGCCTGGGATTGCCTCCACCCAGATGCAGGACTCTGCCCTTGGTCTTGTTGAAGCTCATGAGGTTGGCTTGTGCCCACCTCTCCAGCCTGTCAAGGTCAGTTCTTTATCCATCTAGTGGTCCATCCATCAAATCCCTGTGTCACCAGCTTGGAGACCAGGATGTGGTGCGGGACAGTGTCAAAGGCTTTGCTCAGGTCCAGGGAAACAACATCAGTTGCTCGCCCCTCATCTATTAATGTTGTGACCTGTTCATAAAAGGCCACCAGGTTTGTCAGTCAGTAGTGCCTCCAGGAGGATCTGCTCCATGATCTTTCCGGGCACAGAGGTGAGACTGACTGGCCTGTAGTTCCCTAGTTCCTCCTTCTTACCCTTTTTGAAAATGGGAGCAATGTTTGCCCTTTTCCAGTCTGTGGGGACTGCCCCAGTCTGCCATGACTTTTGGAATAGAATAGAGAGGGGTTTAGCAACTCATCTGCCAGTTCTCTCAGCACCCGTGGGTGTATCCGTCGGGTCCCATGGACTTGAACACTTTCAGGTTCTTCAGGTGATCACGAACCTGAGCTTCACTTATGATGGGCAGTTCTTCCTCCCCATCCCTGGCATTGTCTTCCATGACACCAGGAGTGTGGCTGGAGGCCCTTGCAGTGAAGACTGAGGTAAAGAAGTTATTGAGTAGCTCAGCCTTTTCCACATCACTTGTGACCATTTCACCAGTTTCCTTTCTGAGGGGGCCCACACCTTCCCTAGTCTTCTTCTTGGCATTAATATACCTGTAGAGATTCTTAGTGTTCCCTTTAGCCTTCCTGGCTAGATTCAATTCCAACTCTGCTTTGGCTTTCCTAACCAGGTCTCTTGCTGCTCGGGCAGCTTCCTTATATCCCCCCTGTTCTAGCTGTCCTTCCCTCCACTTCCTGTAGAGTTTCTTTTTAAGTAATAGTGTGTCCAGGAGCTCCTTGTTCATCCAGGCAGGCCTCCTAACATCCTTTGCTGCTGTTCTCTTTGTTGGTATACATAGCTCCTGGACACAGAGGAGGTGGTCCTTGAATACTGACCAGCTGTCCTGAGTCCCCCGTTCCTCCAGGGCTTTGTCCCACAACACTGTGGCTAGCAGATCCCTGAAGCAATCAAAGTCTGCACGCCTAAAGTCTAGGGTCGTAAGCTTAGAATAGGTCCTCCTGATTGCCCTGAGGATATTAAAATTCAACTGCTTCATGGTCACTGCAGCCAAGGCTGTCTCTGAGCCTCACATTGGTTACCAGCCCTTCCCTGTTGGTGAGAACAAGGTCCAGCAGAGCACCTTTTCTTGTTGGTTCCTCTACCATTTGGAGGAGGAAGTTGTCTTCTATGCAGTCCAGGAACATCCTGGATTGCTGGTGCCTTGCTGTGCTGTCCCTCCAGCACATGTCCGGGTGGTTGAACTCGCCCGTGAGGATCAGGGCTTGTGACCTGGAAGCCGTTTCTATTTGCCTGTGGAGGGCCCCATCTGCTTGGTTCTGCTGGTCAGGTGGCCTGTAGGAGACCCCCACAGTAATATCTCCTTCTCTTGTCTTGCCTTTAACCCATACACTCTCAATCACCTCATCATACCTCTCCAGGTGGAGTTCTGCTGATTCCAGCTGGTTCTTGACATAGAGGGCAACACCTCCTCCTCTCCTTCCCTGCCTATCCTTCCTAAAAAGCTTATACCCATCTATCCCTACATTCCAGTCATGGGAATCATCCCACCAAGTTTCAGTAATAGCCACTATTTAATGGCATCCCAGCAGCACAGTGGCCCATAATTCATCCTGTTTGTTGCCCAAGCTGTGTGCATTTGCATAGAAGCACTTCAGCTGGGCTGGCCCTGTCGTCCTCTTCTGCCAATTCCCCTTGGTTTCCACAGAATGTCCTGGTCTGTCATTCGTGGCTTGCCTCAGGACAGCAAGTTGAGAGTCCTTAGCAGCTCTCCATCCCACTGCCTCTGGTGAGCTGCCCCTCTGCTTCTCACAGGCCAGCAGGAGACTATTAACCCCTTCCCCCTTCAAATCTAGTTTAAAGCCCTATCAATGAGCCCTGCCAATTCCTGCCCCAGGATCCTTTTCCCCCTCTGGGACAAGTGTGCCCCATTAGTTGTTTGCAGCTCTGGCGCCTTGTAAACCAAGCCATGATTGTAGAACCCAAATCCCTGTTGATGGCACCAGCCCCGGAGCCATGAATTGACCTGTTGGCTCTTCCTCAATGTTCCCTCATCCATCGTTGACATTAGAGGGATAGCAGAAATCACAACTTGAGCTCCTGAGCCCTTTAGCAGTTGCCCTATGGTTCTGAAATCTCTTTTAATTGATTGTGAGCCTCTTGTTGTTGCATCATCACTACCCACCTGAAAGGCCAGCAGTGGGTAGTAGTCTGAAGGACTCACGAGGTTGGGAATTTTGCCTACAAAGTCCTTTACTTGGGCACCAGGGAGGCAGCAGATCTCTCTATGAAATGGGTCTGGTCTGCATATTGGGCCTCTGCTCCCTTCAGTAGGGAGTCTCCTATAACGATGACCCTATGAGGTTTCTTTTCCGGACTAGTTTTGATGGCTGGCCTGAGGCAACCTGTCATTGGTGCAGCTTCTGCCTTCCTTGAGTCCTCAACCTTACCAATGACCTGTTCGTCCTGCAGAGCCTCATACCTATTCTGTACCTGCACTGTAGGCAGTGTGCTGCTCAAAGTAGCACGCTTGCTTCATTTGCATTTCTTCCATCGGGCAGAGACCTGCTCCCATTGGCCCTGCTCGTGTGGGTTACTACAGGGAGGCTGAGAGGCTTGCTGATGGGAGGGTATCAAACTCCCTGCTCCACTAAGAGTCACCCCCTGTTCTAGTTTTGTAGAGGTTATATTATTGGAATAGTCAATTTTCCTTTCACTGTCTCTTATAGCTCTTAGCCTTTCCACCTCTTCTTTTAGTTCAGCCACCATGCTCATCAGATCACTGATCTGCTCACACCTAACACAGGAGTTGTTCCTTCCATCCTCCATATCAAGTGACAAGTTCCAGCACTCACTGCAGCCACCTACCTGAACATCTGCATGCTTGAGTGTAGCCTCTGTTTGGGTGCCCACTGTTCTTCTACTAGCCTTACTTCTAGTAGTAACCGTGTTGCAATAAACACCTTCTTCACCCGACTTTATTTTTTTCCTTTTTTTTTTTCTCCTGTCAGTGAGCAGGCTGAGCCGAGCTCCTCACAGCTGCCTCCTCTCTCCTCAGCCATGCTCTGGGGTCTCCTGGCCTTGGGTCTGATTAGGCCCAAGGCCAAAGGGATTGGCCATCTCAGATCTGGCCAGCTGAGATTAGCCTAGCAGTGGAAGGGAGGGTGGAAGAAAGAGCCCTGGGGGGGCTGGGTGTACCCGCAGGTGGGAGATGGGATATTCCTGGGTGTGCTTTGGGATCTCTTTTGTCACTAGGCTTCTGGCTCTCTGTAAACATTCACCGCTTTCCATTTAAATTTTCCACCACTTTTGCAGTCCGTTTTGTCTGAGTCCCATTTTTGCCCGTGGTGGGGAGGGGGTCAGCCTCAACCCATCACAATTGAATTGAATTGAATTGAATTGAATTGAATTGAATTGAATTGAATTGAATTGAATTGAATTGAATTGAATTGAATTGAATTGAATTGAATTGAATTGAATTAACTGGGTTGGAAGAGACCTTTGAGATCATCTTGTCCAACCTATGAACCAACACCACCTAATCAACTAAACCATGCAACCAAGCACCCTATCAAGTTTCCTCCTAAACACCTTCAATGATGGTTGCAGGTGGGAAGATGGGAAGTGTTGGGAACCTTTGGGTGTGCTGTGAGGGATTCTGTAAGCTTTGGGGTTCTTTGCTACTATGCTTCTAGATTCTGTAAAACACCAACTGCTTTTCCATTTAAACTTTCCATCACTTCACAGTCCATTTGTGTGTCATTCTTTTGCCCTTTTCAGGGGCAAGACAGGATCTGTCTGGCATCAAATCAGGACAATCAAGATCATCAATAAAGATGTTAAACAGAAGTGGTCTCTACACTGAGGCCTGAGGAACACCAGTTGTGACCGACCACCAGCTGGATTTAATTCCATTGACCACCACTTTTTGAGCCTATTCAC
Source organism: Colaptes auratus (assembly GCA_015227895.2). Taxonomy (NCBI): domain Eukaryota; kingdom Metazoa; phylum Chordata; class Aves; order Piciformes; family Picidae; genus Colaptes; species Colaptes auratus. The sequence goes on along the minus strand of CM026897.1, from coordinate 11,726,743 downwards.
CCAGCCAGTGCTATATGCAGCAGAGGGTGTGCTCGTTCAAGCCACAAGCAGGCAGTTTGTCCGCAGAATTCTGTGGGAAACAGTGTTAAAGACTTTTTGAAAGTCTACATAGAAAATATCCACAGTCTTTCCCTCATCCAATAGTCAGGTCATCTTGTCTTTCTTAAACAGAGGGGTCCAGAACTGGACACAATATTCCAGATGTGGCTTCAGCAGGTCAGAGTAGAGGGGAAGGAGAACCTCTCTCAGCCTGCTAACCACACCCCTTAATACACCCCAGAATACCATTTGTCTTCTTGGCCTCAAGGACACATTGCTGGTTTATGGTCCACCAGCACCTCCAGGTCCATTTCCCCTACCCTGCTCTCCATCAGGTCAGTCTTCAACCTATACTGATACATGGAGTTGTACTTTCCCACATGCAAGACTCTACACTTGCATTTAAATAAAATTCTCTCATCTTTCCAGCCTGTCTAAGTGCCACTGAATGGGAGCACAGCCTTCCAGTGTTTAAGCCACTCTTCCCAGTTTTGTGTCATCATCAGACTTGCTGCCAGTGTGCTCTGCTCCCTCATTCAGGTAGTTGATGAATATATTGAGTAGTACTGGTCAGCCCTAGATTTGTCAGTAGTGGAACTAGATGATCATTGCAGGTCCCTTCCTACTGAAACAATCTATTATTAAGAAATTATTGTAAATCCAGATTAACATATTAGTTGTTCTAGGAGTGTGCTTTTGAAGAGTATCTGTTGACTGCCCTCAGTAATGTATTTTATAAGGTTTTTTGGTCCATAGCATTGTCCGTACGAATGCACTTTCCTGGGCCATATACTCATTAGTAATGTTTTGTCTAGAACCACTCCTAAGAGCTAAGAAATAGAGACAGTGTGTTGGAAGAGGTTTTTGTATAGCTTTAAAAGACTATAGGAAAATGTAAAAGAGATTGTTTTCTGATAGCTTAGTAGGACAGTAGGGAAGATTTGCCTTTGCTCGAGTTAGAGAAAGCTATGTTTTGCCTTTGAGAGTAATGTAAACACCTTGTAACTGAAGGAGAGAAGCTGGGTAGAATTTAGTTGGATGTGTTAAAATATTGTTTTGTTATTTTGACCTATTGAATGCCTTAATTACACGTATGCCAGTAAAAAGTGACCAATTGAGATGTGACACATGTGCCTTCTGATAGGCTATATAACTCTGCTGTATAACATAAAAAAGGACTTCACTTGCTTACATCTGGTCCTGAAAGCATTGCTCTGAGGCGAATCCAAACACCTATACTGTTACAGAGGGACAGAGCAGAGTTTTCTGGAGAAAATTAAGGATTAGGGAATAGCAGGTAGTTCCTGTCACTACAACCTCTGAATTACTCAGTTTTGTAAATGTAAAAGTTTACATCTTGTAGCCAGTTAAAACGAGCCCAGAGAGTGGTGGTGAATGGTGCCACATCCAGCTGGCGGCCAGTCACTAGTGGTGTGCCCCAGGGATCAGTGCTGGGCCCCATGCTCTTCAACATCTTTATTGATGATCTGGATGAGGGCATCGAGTCCATCATCAGTAAATTTGCGGACGACACCAAGCTGGGAGCAGGAGTTGATCTGCTGGAGGGCAGAGAGGCTTTGCAGAGGGACCTCGACAGGCTGGACAGATGGGCAGAATCCAACGGCATGAGATTTAACACATCCAAGTGCCGGGTTCTGCACATTGGCCACAGCAACCCCAGGCAGTGCTACAGCCTGGGGTCAGAATGGCTGGAGAGTGGCCAGGCAGAGAGGGACCTGGGGATACTGGTTGATTGTAGGCTGAACATGAGCCTGCAGTGTGCCCAGGCAGCCAAGAAGGCCAATGGCATCCTAGCCTGCATCAGCAGTGTGGCCAGCAGGAGCAGGGAGGTCATTCTGCCCCTGTACACTGCACTGGTTAGGCTGCACCTTGAGTCTTGTGTCCAGTTCTGGGCCCCTCAGTTTAGGAAGGATGTTGTCTTGCTGGAGCGTGTCCAGAGAAGGGCAACAAAGTTGGTGAGGGGTTTGGAAGACAAGCCCAATGAGGAGAGACTGAGGGAGCTGGGGTTGCTTAGCCTGGAGAAGAGGAGACTGACTGGTGACCTTCTTGCTCTCTACAACTACCTGAAGGGAGGTTGTAGCCAGGCAGAGGTTGGTCTCTTCTCCCAGGCAGCCAGTACCAGAACAAGAGGACACAGTCTCAGGCTGCACCAGGGGAGGTTTAGACTGGATCTTAGGAAGAAGTTCTATACAGAGAGAGTGATTGCCCACTGGAATCAGCTGCCTGTGGAGGTGGTTGAGTCACCTTCATTGGAGGTGTTCTAGAAGAGGCTTAATGGGGTGCTTGGTGCCACGGTTTAGTTTTTTAGTTGTTTAGGTGGGTTGTATTGTATGTATTGTATTGTATTGTATTGTATTGTATTGTATTGTATTGTATTTAGGTGGGTTGGATTGGTTGATAGGTTGGACGCAATGATCTTGAAGGTCTCTTCCAACCTGGTGTATTGTATTGTATTGTATTGTATTGTATTGTATTGTATTGTATTGTATTGTATTGTAAAACTAGCTCTGCTTTAAGAATAAACCTGTTACACAGCTTTTAAATGTTGATAGCTCATCCAAAGCTACCCGAATCCCAGTAAATTAATCCAGTGGTAAATTTCTTGCTAGTGGGAATAAATGGGTAGAATATCTATGGTATTTTGGGCTATAGGTGAAGGGAAAAAAAATCAGAGTTTTTTCTTAATTCTCTCCTTGATGAATATCTTCCTGACATTGTGTAGAATTCTTTGAGAAGTACTATAATAAAACCCTCAAGGTGGAGAAATCAAGTTCAGGAAGCTGGTGAGAAAAGCTCTAAGAAATATGGATAGAATAGAATAGAATAGAATAGAATAGAATAGAATAGAATAGAATAGACCAGGTTGGAAGAGACCTCAGAGATCATCGCATCCAACCTATCAACTAATCCAACCCACCTGATCAACAAAATCTTGGCACCGAGCACCCTATCAAGTCTTCTCCTGAACACCTCCAGTGATGGTGACTCCACCACCTCCCTGGGCAGCCCATTCCAATGAGCAATCAGTCTCTCTCTGTAGAACTTGTTCCTAACATCCAGCCTAAACCTTCCCTGGTCCTTTTGAGACTGTGTCTCCTTGTTCTGGTGCCGGCTGCCTGGGAGAAGAGACCAACCTCCACCTGTCTACAACCTCCCTTCAGGTAGTTGTAGAGAGCAAGAAGGTCACCCCTCAGTCTCCTCTTCTCCAGGCTAAGCAACCCCAGCTCCCTCAGTCTCTCCTCATTGGGCTTGTCTTCCAAACCCCTCACCAACTTCACTGCCCTTCTCTGGACATGTTCCAGCAAGTCAACATCCTTCCTAAACTGAGGGGCCCAGAACTGGACACAGGACTCAATTTGTGGCCTAACCAGTGCTGCGTACAGGAGCAGAATGACCTCCCTGCTCCTGCTGGCCACACTGTTTCTGATGCAGGCCAGGATGCCATTGGCCCTCTTGGCTGCCTGGGCACACTGTAGGATCATGTTCAGCCTACCATCAACCAGTACCTCCAGGTCCTTCTCTGCCTGGCTGCTCTCCAGCCACTCTGACCCCAGGCTGTAGCACTGCATGGGGTTGTTGTGGCCAATGTGCAGAACGTGGCACTTGGATGTGTTCAATCTCATGCCCTTGGACTCTGCCCATCTGTCCAGCCTGTTGAGGTCCCTCTGCCATTCTGTAATTGCTGTGTGATCACACACAAGATGACTTGTTCCATAATCTTGCCTGGCACTGAGGTCAGGCTGACAGGGCTAGAATTCCCTAGCTCATCCAACCGGCCCTTCTTCTGGGTGGGCACCTCGTTAGCCAGCTTCCAGTCTTCTGGGATCTCTCCAGTGAGCCAGGACTGCTGAAAAATAATGGAGAGTGGCTTGGCCAGCTCCTCTGCCAGCTCTCTCAGCACTCCAGGATGGATCTCATCTGGTCCCATGGACTTGTGGGGATCCAAGTTGCTGAGGAGATCTCTAATTACCTCCTCTTGGAACACAGGGAACTATACTGCTCCCTGACTCCATCTGCCAGCTCAGGAGGCCAGTTGTCTGGAAGACAACCTATTCTGCTATTAAAATTTGAGGCAAAGAAGGTGTTAAGTACCTCTGCCTTTTCCTCATCTTCTGTTACAACATTCCCCTCTGTGTCCACTAGGGAGTGGAAGTTGTCCTTCCCCCTCCTCATGCTATTAATATATTTATAGAAGGAGTTTTTGTTGTCCTTCATAGCAGAGGCCAGTCTAAGCTCTAAATGCACTTTTGCCTCCCTAATTTTCTTCCTACAAGACCTATCAACATCCTTAAACATTCCATGGTTTGCCTCCTCTTTCTTCCAAAGATGGTGCACCCTCTTTTTTTCCCTTTGTTCTATTAGAAGCTCATTACCCATCTGGCCGGCCGTCTGCCCCAGTGGATCATCTTCCAGCACATTTGAGGAGTATGAAATCACTTTTACCTTCATTCTCCTTTAATCTTGTTCTAGGATAAGACCAGTCAAATTAATACAAGCCACTGATTATTGAAAGAAGAAAGTATTAACTCTTAAAAAGGGTTTCCTTCTTAAGAAAATATATACGTCCACAAATAGTTAGTTCCAAATTTACAGCATATTTAATTCAAATACTTAAAAACTCTTCATAAAGACAAGAGGTCCATTAATCATAACTGCTTGTAAACAGGTGTCTCTGAAAGTGCTTAGGGATCCAAAAACATGGAACATGACAGGTATAGATTTCAAACTAGAGTTTTGTTTTAGCTGGAGGCTATGCAGCAGCACTGAACAGTATCCATAAAGAAGTCAGAGCATATGGTCTATCCAAACCTGTGACAGGCCCTAATTTTAAATAACATCCCTTGAGGGATGAAAATAGTGTCCTATAGCAAGGCTTTTATGATATTTCACTGCCTCTCTGTGTGGGCATACAAGTCTATGTTTATGTCTATTAATCAACACAACAGCAGCAGCAACAGTAACTAGAATTTGCAAAGGAATCTTGGAGCTACTTGAAGAGGAAATGTTACGGCAAAGTAATGTTTGAGTTGTTAGTGTTTCTTAGCCTGTTGCAGTGTGAATGGCACAAGTTCCTCCAAATAATATATAAAAAATACCATAGGTTCAGCTTTAGCTCATAGAATAAGCAGTTTGGCTTATTAAGGAAAAGATACAGACAGAGACAGAAATTAAGTAAGAGAGTGGGAAAATGAGGCAAGGACAAAGGAAGAAAAAACAGCAAAGAATAAGAACACACAAAACCAAAAAAAAAGAAAAAAAATAGGGTGAAGAAGGGAAAGGGGGCAAATTTGTCATAGCTAGAAATTCAGATTTTTCCAAATGCTATAATTGCATAATATGTCAGAAAATCAGTACTTGACACTGATATTCCCAAGGCAACTGAGAAGTGATTGCTTCTGTGGCCTGCTCAAGGGCTTCAAATGGTGATTATCATGCCCAGAAACACTGTGATCTGGTCAAGAAAATAGCCTGAGAGCAGGCTGGACAGGTGGGCAGAATCCAACAGCATGAGATTTAACAAATCCCAGTGCTGGGTTCTGCACATTGGTCACAACAACCCCATGCAGTGCTACAGGCTGGGATCAGAGTGGCTGGAGAGAGGCCAGGAAGAGAGGGACCTGGGGGTACTGGTCAATGGTAGGCTGAACATGATCCTGCAGTGTGCCCAGGCAGCCAAGAGGGCCAATGGCATCCTGGCCTGCATCAGGAACAGTGTGGCCAGCAGGAGAAGGGAGGTCATTCTCCCGCTGTATGCTGCACTGGTTAGGCCACACCTTGAGTCCTGTGTCCAGTTCTGGCCCCCTCAGTTTCAAAAGGATGTTGACTTGCTGGAGCATGTCCAGAGAAGGGCAACAAAGTTGGTGAGGGGGTTTGGAAGACAAGCCCTATGAGGAGAGACTGAGGGAGCTGGGGTTGCTTAGTCTGGAGAAGAGGAGACTGAGGGGTGACCTTCTTGCTCTCTACAACTACCTGAAGGGAGGTTGTAGCCAGGCAGAGGTTGGTCTCTTCTCCCAGGCAGCCAGTACCAGAACAAGAAGACACAGTCTCAGGCTGCACCAGGGGAGGTTTAGACTGGATCTTAGGAAGAAGTTCTCTTCAGAGAGAGTGATTGCCTACTGGAATCGGCTGCCCGTGGAGGTGGTGGAGTCACCTTCATTGGAGGTGTTCAGGAAGAGGCTTGATGGGGTGCTTGGTGCCATGGTTTAGTTGTTTAGGTGGGTTGTATTGTATTGTATTGTATTTAGGTGGGTTGGATTGATTGATGGGTTGGACGCGATGATCTTGAAGGTCTCTTCCAACCTGGTGGTGTATTGTATTGTATTATTGTATAAACCTCTCCTGGCGCAGCTTGAGACTGTGTCCTCTTGTTCTGGTGCTGGCTGCCTAGGAGAACAGACCAACCTCCGCCTGGCTACAACCTCCCTTCAGGTAGTTGTAGAGAGCAAGAAGGTCACCCCTGAGACTCCTCTTCTACAAGATAAGCAACCCCAGCTTCCTCAGCCTTTCCTCATAGGGCTTGTGTTCCAAACCCCTCACCAACTTTGTTGCCCTTCTCTGGACACGCTCCAGCAAGACAACATCCTTCCTAAACTGAGAGGCCCAGAACTGGACACAAGACTCGAAGTGCGGCCTAACCAGTGCAGTGTACAGGGGCAGAATGACCTCCCTGCTCTCCTGCTGGCCACACTCTTCCTGATGCAGGCCAGGATGCCATTGGCCTTCTTGGCTGCCTGGGCACACTGCAGGTTCATGTTCAGCCTACAATCAACCAGTACCCCCAGGTCCCTCTCTGCCTGGCCGCTCTCCAGCCATTCTGACCCCAGCCTGTAGCACTGCATGGGTTGCTGATGTTAGGAAGAAGTTCTATACAGAGAGAGTGATTGCCCATTGGAATGGGCTGCCCGTGGAGGTGGTGGAGTGACCATCATTGGAGGTGTTCAGGAGGAGACTTGATGGGGTGCTTCGTGCCATGGTTTAGTTGATAAGGTGGGTTGGATTGGTTGCTAGGTTGGACGTGATAAGATGATCTTGAAGGTCTCTTCCAACCTGGTGTATTCCATTCCATTCCATTCCATTCCATTCCATTCCATTCCATTCCATTCTATTCTATTCTATTCTATTCTATTCTATTCTATTCTCTCTAGACCATCAAAAAATGCAAGAGAAAGACAACTATAAGTGTTCCAGTTTCACAGATGTCTCTAAAGAAGTAAAGAACAGTATTGTAAGAGCACAGTTTCAACTTGCTTGCTGAGTTTGTCAGCTAAGGGTGAGCCTTGAATTCCTGTTGATAGTTTCTGAAGAATTCATGTGCTGTTAGCAATATTAGTAGTAGCGTGCCTTACTGTGAACTGGTGGAGCCAGTATGTGAATGTTTCTGCTTTTGGAAGGGATAATACTTCAGCCAACTGACTGCTAACCTTGGAAGCATATAAATTCATCCTCATACTAGCAAACCTTCAAAATTTTACCCAGGAATTTTAAGTCATTTGCATAGGGTATTTTCTTCTGTAGAAATAATCACCACCTCTGATACAGTGTTTTAGTGGGTTTACATACCTCTGCATACAGACTCATGTATTGCATTACCTGACACATGCATTGCATTACAAACACACTTTTACACTCACCATAACATTTCAGATAATCATAATGATACTGCACTTCTTTAACATCATATGTATGGCTCCCAGTCCCTATTCACCTTTGTAATTAGATCAGAGTTGTTAGGAAGTCTAGACTTTTATTATCTTTGGTGACATGGATGTGAATGGTATGGATGTGATAAGCTGGGCATCAAGTTCAGCATTGTTTCTTTCTGTAAAGAGTATGCATTTGTGCCGGTAGGGCCAAACTGGCTCAACACAAACCCAGAACAAGTCCCTCTTCCTCCTGCAAGAGTCCGGGGAAACATGGGAAAAAGAGAAATAAGCCAGGCATCAGAAAGTCTGGTAAACAGGAATATGTCCTCCCTTTGTGGTGAACGTACACGTGCACTGTCCATGCTTCACCTAGACTAGTTTTATGTCTTTACCTTTTATGGCCACAGACTGGCAAAAGCCCATTCTGTTGGTTGCCAATTGATCAAATTGATCCTTGGGCAAATGATAAAAGCAAAACCAAACTGTAAACAAGGTGCCTTGCTCAAGATCCAGGAAAAGAAGCCATGAGCCTTGCCTTGCAAGTCAGTATATTTGCTATGCCTCATTTTACCCAGAAAGATGCAAGCCCCTTTGCATAAGCTGCACTGAAACCATAGTTAGCCTCTTCACATCATAAAAGCAGACAGAAGTGTCTTCAGAAGAAATAAATCCTGGGTGAGCCAAGACCCTGGGAACCATCCCTTTGCAGCAATAAATTATTTCTAGCTAAAGTGCTTCTCAAACCCAGACCATGCCACAAAGTGCTGAGATAAACAGGGTATTGTGGAGAGCCTGAAACCTTGGGAAAGCCTGAAGATCCTGGGAAGCTTCAAGAGCCCCTACCGTTGTGCCTTGGCCAGCCCAGCCGCAGGGAATAGTGAAATGACCAGCTGGCAACAATTACTGGCTGAGGTACAGCAGCAGCACCCCTCCATGTGGGTCTAACTCCCAATGCTGTGTAATTTGGACAATATGCAGCCCTGGAGAGAATTATAGAAAAATAATATTTTCAGTAATTGTTTATCTCTATAAAGCCTCTTTGTAAAAGGTTCTATCTGTCTTAACTGCTGCCATTTTGGCAAGGTTCCTGTTGAGTCTGACCCTAGTGGACAAGAGGCAGATTCTCTTTCCTAGTATATTTCCGCAGTTTGCTTAATACTGTTTAAATTGTTAATATTGCCTATATACTGCACATATCCATTGTAAATATACTACAGCTGTACACCATACCTATTACTATTTTGACAATATTTCATATTAATAATTATAATTTTTATTAATACCTTATTTGTCTTATTAATAATTCACAGTTCATATTCATAATAGCATTAAACAATGTAGTAGGGGAATCTGAATAATACAATGTACGCTTGTATCAAAAATTCCTTTAGTGATTGCCATTCAAGCAGAATAAAAGGATTTTGTTTAACCACATGACAGAAAGTGTTCCTCCTCATCATGAAAGAAACAGGCATCAAATGACTCTTGAATTTCTATAGTCATATAACAAAAATATTTCCTGGGAAGTTGCTTTCCTTCCTTCCTTCCTGACTTCATTAATCATGATAACAAATAAGAAGTGAACATTTAGTGGCTAACTATTCCTCATTTGTGATTCAGTGCAGCAAGGTTTTCAGAAATGCAGGAATCAGCTCAGTCTGAAAACACCAAAAATCATGACACTTCAAATTATTAGTAGCCACTGAAGTCTGCATCAGTGTTCACTCTTGTGAATACCACTTCTTCCTATGTATCATTTTTAGTAATACAAAAAAAGCCAAATCAAATCAAAACAAAACAAAACAAACAAACAAGACAACAAGAAAACTTGCAGTTCTGCAGATAGTTAGGCCATAAATTCTTACTACAGATGAGAGCAAATAGTATGATGTTCTCTTCCCCTGTATGCTACTCATATTAAAATTCATTCTGCTAGTGAATCATTTTTTCAGTATATCAGATTCTTGTCTTGGTGCTTAGGGATTATACACTTTAAAGAATGCACAGGGTAATGATGACTACAAAATACTTGGTTCAGTGCCACACAAAGTGTCTAGTACCTGGAGAATATCCACTCAGTGCTAGGATGTTAGAAAGAAGTTCTTTACAGAAAGAGTTATTGGCCATTGGAATGGGCTGCCCAGGGAGTTGGTGGAATCACCATCACTGGAGGTGTTCAGGAAGGGACTTGGCGGGGTGCTTGGTGCCATGGTTTAGTTGATTTGATAGTGTTGGATGAGGGTTTGGACTCAATGATCTCAAAGGTCTCTTCCAACCTGGTTAACTCCTATTCTATTCTATTCTATTCTATTCTATTCTATTCTATTCTATTCTATTCTATTCTATTCTATTCTATGCTATTCTATGCTATTCTATAGGCCTAATTTAATTTGAAGGTGAGACAGTTTCATGGTCTCTCTTTATACAAGAGATGAACTAGATGAAACAAGGATAAGAAGTAACCGAGGACTCTGCAACAGAAACTTGAACTGTGAAATGGCAGTTTGAATCCTGATCCCCCAAGCTACAGAATAATACCCCCAAAAATGGTTAACCAACCCCTGTGTCATATAAAAGTGCAATTCTGAAATATATCAGATGATGAGTGGAGAGAGAAGGCATTCTACCTCTGCTTAATACACAATCTGGGAGCTGTTTTTCAGGGGCTGCCTCATGATTTCAGTTTGGGCATGGTTGTTTGCCACATGGATAGGAGTGTTTTGAAACACAGTTTTAGCAACAAGAACAAAAAGTAGCATCATGGCTTCTGTAAGGAATAGTGTGGCCAGCAGAAGTAAGGAAGTGATCATACCCCTGTGCTCAGCAATGGGGTGGCCACACCTTGAGTACTCTGCTCACTTTTGGGCTCCTCATTAAAAGGGACATTGAGGTGCTGAAACACGACCAAAGAAGGGCAATAAGGTTCATGAAGAGTCTAGAGTACAAGAGCTACAAGGGCTGAGGGAACTGAGATTGGTTAGTCAGGACAGAAAAAAAAGAAAGAAAAAAGGCTGAGGGAAGATCATATTTCTCTGTACAACTACCTGAAAGGAGGTTGTGATGAGGTGGAGATCAGTCTCTTACCCTAAGTAACAAGCAATAAGATGAAACAAAATGGCATTATGTGCCAGTGCTCATTTACTTTGGACTTTAGGAAAATAATTCTTCACTGAAGTATGTTAAACACTGGAACAGCTGTGCATAGAAGTAGTTGAGTCACCATCCCTGGAGGTATTTAAAAGATGTGTAGATGTGGTGTTCTAGGGACATGGTTTAGTGGTGGACTTGACAGGACTGGGTTAATGTTTGGACTCAATGGCCTTGGAGGTCTTTTCTAACCCAAACACTTCTGTGAATCTATTTATGATTATCCTCTTAGTTCTTCAAAAGGGGCAAGAAGGAAGACACAGGCAACTACAGACCAGTCAGCCTCACCTTCAGCCCCACAAAGGTTTGCTCTGGAGGAAAGACAAAATGGATAACTGAAGGGAGAGCAGTGGATATCATCTATCTTGGCTTCATCAAGCCTGATACCATCTCCCGTAATATCCTTGTACATAAACTCAAGAAAAATGAGTTAGTTGATTAGTAACTAGATCAGCAACAGAGTTCAAAGAGTTGTGATTCGAGTCCAGCTGGAAGCCAGCAGCCAGTAGTGTCCCCCCAGGACCAGTACTGGGTCCAGTTTTGTTCAATATCTTTATCAATGACCTGGCTGAGGAAATTAAGTGTACCCTCAACAAGTGTGCTGGTGATACAAAACTGGGTGCAGGGGTGGCTGACACACTGGAAGGCTGTGCTGCCATCCAGTGAGATCTGGATAGGCTGGAGAGCTACACAAAGGCAAACATGACGTTCAATAAGGACACATGTAGAATTGTGCATCTGTGGATAAAACCAGACACCAGTACAGAATAGGGTCATCCTACTGGAAAGCAGCTCCATGGAGAAAAGCCTTGGAGTCATGGTGGACAGTAAGTTATCCATGGGACAGCAATCTCAGTCATACCAGTGATAGGACAAGGGGCAATGGGTACCAGCTGGAGCACAGGAGGTTCCATGTAAACATACGGAAATTTTTTTCTCTGTGAAGGTGACAGAACACTGGAATTGGCTGCCCAGAGAGATTGTGGAGTCTCCTCTGGAGACATTTAAAACCTGCCTGGATGCATTCCTGTGTAGCCTACCCTAGGTGACCCTGGTTTGACAGGGTTAGACTCAATGATCTCTGGAGGTCCCTTCCAACCTCTAACATTCTGTGGTTCTGTAATTCTTAAGTCATTTTTGGATTATACAAGGAGATCAGGAGGTGAACTCATGCAAATATTTACAGTTAATAAAAACAAAACAAAACAACAACAAAAAAACACACACACAAAACCAACCAACCAAACAAACAAACCCCCCCAACATTCCTATGCCTTATTTCAAGATTCTCAGTCATTTTTGTTTTCCCAGTGATCATGAATGCAGCCTTTCCAGACAGAGCCCAATACATCTGTAATGGTTAATTGTTAATTTTATATGAGAATTCATTCAATGTTAACTACAGAATCTCACTCGGAATATCCCTAACGTTCATGTTATTTCTTGCTGTTTTATTTGACCCTGCAGCTATGTTAGCCAGAAAGAATAAATCTTCAATGCTTACAAATGCTGGGGGGAAAACTGTGAAAAATATAGTGAAGACAATACATTCAAGTTTTTAAACAAACCTGATGTCATTTAACAGATCATTGAAAAAGATAACACTTACATGTGCTAAATTACATGTTCAGGTGTTTAGTGATGGGATAGATTTTTATTTTTTTAACCTTGATTTACAGATTATAAACCTACAGAACTGGAGTTGAATGCAATCATGTTATGCAATGGATGAGCATTGATATATGGCAAGTCTTTTTGTCGTGTGACCATCTCTAAACAATATTTACAGAGACATCCTTCCCACTACCTTCTTATTAACTCTCCAAGGGAATCCTCACACGGAGTGTGAAAGACCTGACACACTGTCATAAGAATCGAAATTCATTAAACACCCGCAAAATAGGAGTATTTTCATGTAAGTATTTTTTAATGGAAAAATAAATTAAAAAATAAACAAACCAGATGCATGTGTTTTGTTGTTTTTTTCCCTTAGAATAACAGAAATCATAAAAAGACACTGGCAGGGTATTAATTGTCAGAATAGAGAACAGAAATTGCATCCTCATGAGTTGGCAATTATTCTGCATGATTTAGTTACTGTACATACTGTACTTGTTACTGTTAAATACTTATTACAGCTTTTCCGTTGACCTGAGAAGCATCCTTTCATTAACAAAATTCTTCCATGCATGTCAAAGAAAAGCACCTGTCACTTTTGCTTTTAAACTCTCCATTCTTTCTTACCCATTAAAATATCACAGATATCTTGGAAGCTGTCCTGTAATGGATTTTTAAGGGTATTGCCTGGAAAAGATATACTCTTCATAAGTGGCCTATTCACTACACAGTGAAACCAAGATGATTTTTTTTTTTCTTCACCCATCAGCTTCAGACAGCTTTGGATAAGAAATGCATTTTCAAAATATGGTTTGGGGATATATAGTAATCCTATTGACTGTCAGGATGCAAATGACTAAGACCCATATATACTGATTAGGCTAAGTCATTGATTTTTTTTTTATTTTTCTTAAGGCTTGGTTTACAATGCCTTAGTATTAGAATATTATTCTGTCCTTCGTTAAAATCAAATAGATTTTTCCAGTTACCCAGCTGCTTCAAATTAAAGCTATAATTCCCTCATGGACTTCAGCTTGCTATAGATTTTCTTTAACATTTTGACAATGATTTTCACTCTGAAGAGATGAGCTTAGGCAAGATAACCTTAGCAAAGAAAAAGAACCAGTATTTACTAAACCTTAGTCCAGAATCATCTGTAAACTGCACTTAGGAAACCCCAAGTGTTTTCAGTTTGTTCTGGAGAGCGATATAAAATATTCTATTTCCTCTCAAGTGTTTAAGAATTATTATATGTTACATTGAATAACAGTTTTATTTTTACTACTTTGTGATCTGTTTCTTTAGATGACCTACCTGTGGCAGTTTTAGGCTATGCCTTTAAAATCAAGCTGCAGATTTCAAGCAGAAAAGTAGAAAAATATAAATAATTCACTATTGGGTGTAAAACCGGAAGATTATTCTAAACAGATTCGTTGGGCAGTTGTTCCATAATATCTTCCACATTTCACTTCCATTCTCATTTCTTTCCTTTTCTCCTGTGGTCTTGGCTGTTCTGCTTTGCTCAGGAGAACATAATAGTTTCTAGCTGAACTTGTAATCCTGGCGTCAGTAATAATTGACGCATTCTTGTTAATGGCTTTGCTACGGGAGAGACAAGCAGCTAGTAAATGTTTTACTTTTAAACACTGTAGACATAAGTGTAGGAGAAGCAGTTCTAATTCAAATCCAGATATTTCTAGTGATGGAGAGACAGGGGAAACGGCTAGGAGTAGGCAGGGAGGAGTTATTGTTAAGGCAGTTCTCAATGGGACCGCTGGCAGTTCTGGCATTCTGTCAGCAGCAGTGGCAGCACCTAAGATGGCAGCCACAGTTTCACTGGCATCCATTAGAGGGGCAAAATCATTTCCTCCCACAGCAGCAGGCCCGGAGGTGACCTCTAAAACAGCTGCTGGATCTCAAAGCCCGCCTACCAGCACTGCCTCTTTGCAAACTCGCACTGCTTCTGCTAAGCCTGCTGTAAATTCAAAAGCAGCCCCAGTTAAACAAATTGCAGCTTTGGATAGAAGGGGCAGGTGCAAGGCAGATACAGGAGCTGATGCAGGAGAACAGCAAGATCCCTCTGCTGGAGAGGGAACCTCTGTTAAAAAAGATCCTTCTGAGGATGGACAGAAAGCTTGCCTTAAAGATATAGCTGAATTATTGAGACCGTCACTGGATAGTGGAGATGCAGGACAGAACAGAGGTTCTGGTAGGTCAGCAGTTAATGGAGGTGCTTCTGAACTTGAAGAGGTCCTTAAGAGAGTAGCAGCAGGATTATGGGGACAGCCACTTTCAGAATATGAGACAAATGATGAACAGGACAGAAGGAGACTTGATAGGGTGCTCAGTGCCATGGTTTAGTTGATCAGGTGCGTTGGATTAGTTGATAGGTTGGATGTGATGATCTCGAAGGTCTCTTCCAACCTGGTTTATTCTATTCTATTCTAAGATGACACTAAACAGCAAACGCACCTAGGCAGGAAATTAGGCATGTGAGAAAGGATTACATCAGGGGAGAGAATGAGCCAATTCTAGCTAGCTTGGCAGGTGTTTCAATACAGGTGCACCAACTTTAATAGTGGGAGACAAGTCATCATCTCAGCTTGGAACCCTCTTAAAAGATAGTGGAATAGATAGACATCTAGGTAGGTGTCTTGGTAAGGTTTCTCTGCAGACACACCTTTTACTAGCAGCTCTTAAGAGGTACCCATCCAGAGATAACCCTCCATGGAATTCTAAACCCTGAAACACCATGAATGAGGCAATTAAGCATTCGAGAGAGTTTTCTATGAGAGAGGTGATGTATGGAGATCATGGTACTCTGAATCCTGATGAAATTCCTGTGGGAACAGGTCTTGCTGAAAAACTCATCAAACTTGCTCCTCCTAATTATGCTATTATTCTGGCAAGCAGAATTGTGGCAAGAAATTATGGTGGAGTACCTCCTACTGTTGGCCATTTCACTAACCAAATGAGACAACTGGAGGATAGACTCACACTACATTACCCCACCACCACAAAAAAAAACCCAACAACCCCCCCCCCCCCCCAAAAAAAAAACAACTGACCAACCAAAATGCAAACATTTTCCTCTAATGAAAAACTCTAAAATCTAGGGGATTTTAATGTAGTAAATTAGTAAATTAATGTCCTATTTGAGCTTGTATTTCAGGAAAGAATCCTTATTGCACAGGTGTTTTCTTCACAGAGATGATTAATAATGATGTGAACTGACAAGAAAGTAATCTCATGCATGAATAACAAAGGAATAACTTAGTAGCAGTGAATGCATCCAAGAAAACACAATCCAGCCATCCCAAATATTTCAGTGCTGAAAAGTGTGACACCGAAGGAAAGTTATGTTCAATCCCTTACAAATTTATGTTGAATACAAAATTACAGGCAACTGAAAAATTATTTTGGAAAATACTATTTAAGATTCCAATGCTTCCTTAGTTTAAGCGGTATACCTCTCAGCACTATCAAAAAATAAGTCTCTGTGGATAATTGAATTTTTAGCTAAGTGGTCAAATCATATGAAAGGTAACCTTTTTTTTTTTTTCCTTTTAAAAGTATCTATGAAAGAATAGTTGAATTTTGTGTTAAATTGTAAATACCTTCAGACTATCCAAAACTATTGTTCAATGTGATAAATGACACAGCCAGGAATGTTATTTGTTAACCACAAGTAAAATATATCCCAGAGTCATAAATTCAACTTTAGTTAAAATCATCATAATAAACTTATACAACTTCATCCCATAATTACTGCATCTGCTATTATATATTATGGTGATTTTATGCTTTTTAGCTTGTTCTTACATCATCTATCTTTGATATAAAACACATATTTGGCAAATCTGAAGTATGGATTTCTTTTGATATGCGCTGGAGATGGGAGCAATATCCTTACAATATACTGAAAACCATCACTAATAATGTTGACAAATGTGACTTATGTATAAAGATATTTTAAGCATAACAGAACAGAAAAAAAATCACAGAGCAAGAAGTATTTTCAGTTTCTTTCAATGCATACAAAAATCAAACTATGGAAGATTCTGGGGGGAAAAGTGCAAAAGCAGTGATTTTAGTTTTCTATTAATTTCCCTTGTATTCATTCATTTTCTATCAAGACATTGTAAATAATTTAAACTCAAATAAGCATATGTTTGTTCCAAACTCTGGTACTTTCTTTCCAAGTTTCACTAAGACTTCTGAAAAAAGGGACTTAAAACATGGATTCGAAGTGAACTAAGTCTCAAAAGCCACTATAATACATCCATATACCAATTTGGGAAAAAGATTCCTATTTTACCTTATGGAGTCATGGATGGAAAACATAATTATTAATTCTTGAAATTTTGGTACACACACCTAGCACTTTTGAGTGATATTTCAGAATCAAAAATTTATTATATATTGATTGAACAGAGAGAGAGTGAAACTTATCGCCTCGTCCATAATAAATTGCTACTTTAGAAGACGGTATTTACAATATGTTCTTAAGACCAACATATAAAGATATTATGTTGTCAAGTGGAACTTCTGTAGAAAATAATTTTTTAGCATTCTATATGAATTTAGTACTTTAAGAGATTGTTTTAAATGAATACACTAACAAAAATGGAGAAATAAAGCAATCTCTGGATCTAAATCTTGTAAATAAAAGCCCTAGACATAAAATAATTTTGTTCTAGACTCAAAATCCAGTAACACTGAAATGCCCAAAACCCACTGGCACTCTTTGAATTCAAATACAATACAATACAATACAATACAACAGGTTGGAAGAGACCTTCAAGATCATCACGTCCAACCCATCAACCAAATCCAACCCACCTAAATACAATACAATACAGTACAATACAGTACAAAACAGTACAATACAGTACAATAGAGTACAATACAACCCACCTAAACAACTAAAAAACTAAACCCTGGCACCAAGCACCCCATCAAGCCTCTTCTTGAACACCTCCAATGAAGGTGACTCAACCACTTCCACAGGCAGCTGATTCCAATGGGCAATCACTCTCTCAGTATAGAACTTCTTCCTAAGATCCAGTCTAAACCTGCCCTGGCGCAGCCTGAGACTGTGTCCTCTTGTTCTGGTACTGGCTGCCTGGGAGAAGAGACCAACCTCTGCCTGGCTACAACCTCCCTTCAGGTAGTTGTAGAGAGCAAGAAGGTCACCCCTCAGTCTCCTCTTCTCCAGGCTAAGCAACCCCAGCTCCCTCAGCCTCTCCTCATTGGGCTTGTCTTCCAAACCCCTCACCAACTTTGTTGCCCTTCTCTGGACACGCTCCAGTAAGACAACATCTTTCCTAAACTGAGGGGCCCAGAACTGGACACAGTACTCAAGCTGCGGCCTGACCAGTGCAGTGTACAGGGGCAGAATGACCTCCCTGCTCCTGCTGGCCACACTGTTTCTGATGCAGGCTAGGATGCCATTGGCCTTCTTGGCTGCCTGGGCACACTGCAGGCTCATGTTCAGCCTACAATCAACCAGCACCCCCAGGTCCCTCTCTGCCTGGCCGCTCTCCAACCACTCTGACCCCATTTTCATAATTTGGCTAAAACCAAAAATAAATAAGTCAGATACTGAATTAAGTTAGTAGGCTTTACACTGCTGTTGGAAATCTATATGATGGGTTCTGGAATAACACCACTGCAAATAAATCAAAATATAGACCAGAAATCTGGAGTTTGACAACTCATGAAAACAGGTGCTTTGCATTTTTCGAAGCCCTTGATCTTCCATGAAATTCTGTAGTGCTGTCCACTAAAACCAAAGGACAAACACAAAATTTGACCAGCACTGCTAACAAGACATTTAATACAGATGATCTTATAATTTTTCTACCGGTGAAAACAGATGAGGTGTAATGGTTTAGCACTAGGGCTAAACTCCTTAGTCCCCCAACACAGAAGTGAGGGGAAAAGTAACACACAAAACTCAGGGTTGAGATAAAGAATACAAGAGATAAAAGTTTAATATAGCATGAGATATCATAAGCACAACGCATAATTGTCTTAGCTAACAATCTAATAATACAGTGCACAATTACCTTACTTTACCTTATTTTAGCCTATCTACAGAAGAAGAGGGGTGAAATACATAGGGGAAAACAAAACAAACAAACAGCAAAAAGACCTCCACTCTTGAATTCCAGAGGGCAGACTTCAGGTTACTCAAGGAACTAACTCAGAAAGTTCCTTGGGAAACAGCACATAAAAACAAAGGGGTCCAGGAGAGCTGAACCTACTTCAAGGCAGAACTCTTGAAGGTACAGGAACAGGCTGTGCCAGTGTGCTGGAAGATGAGCCACCGGGGCAGACAGCCAGCCTGGATGGGTAATGAACTTCTAAAAGAACTAAGGGAAAACAAGAGGGTGTATCATCATTGGAAGAAAGGTGAGGCAACCCATGGAATGCTTAAGGATGTTGCTGGGTCTTGTAAGAAGAAAGATAGGGAGGAAAAAGCACATGTGGAGCTCAGACTGGCCTCTGCTGTGAAGGGCAACAAAAAAATCCTTCTATAAATATGTTAATAGCAAGAGGAGGGGCAAGGACAACTTCCACTCCTTGGTGGACATGGAGGGAAATGTAGTAACAAAAGATGAGAAAAAGGCAGGGGTACTTAACACCTTCTTTGCCTCAAATTTTAATAGCAGGATAGGTTGTATTCATGAAAACTGGCCTCCTGTGCTGGCAGATGGAGCCAGGGAGCAGCATAGTTCCCCTGTGTTCCAAGAGGAGGTAATTAGAGATCTTCTCAGCCGCTTGGATCCCCACAAGGCCATGGGACCAGACGGGATCCATCTTAGGGTGCGAGAGAACTGGCAGATGAGCTGGCCAAGCCGCTCTCCATTATTCTTCACCAGTCCTGGCTCACTGGAGAGGTCCCAGAAGACTGGAAGCTGGCCAACATGGTGCCCATCCACAAGAAGGGCCGATTGGAAGAGCCAGGGAATTCTAGGCCTGTCAGCCTGACCTCAGTGCCAGGCAAGATTATGGAACAGGTCATCTTGAGTGCGATCACACAGCACTTACAGGATGGCCAAGGGATCAGGCCCAGCCAGCATGGATTTAGGAAGTGCAGGTCCTGCCTCTCCAACCTGATATCCTTCTATGTTCCAGTGACCCGCCTGGTTGATGTGGGGAGGCCTGTGGATGTGGTCTACCTGGACCTCAGCAAGGCCTTTGACACTGTCCCCAACAGCAAACTCCTGGCCAAGTTATCAGCCCATGGATTGGACAGGAGCACACTGCCTTGGGTTAGGAACTGGCTGGAGGGCTGAGCCCCGAGAGTGGTGGGGAATGGTGTCATATCCAGCTGACAGCCAGTTAGTAGTGGTGTGCCCCCAGGATCAGTGCTGGGCCTCATGCTCTTTAACATATTTATTGATGATCTGGATGAGGGCATTGAGTCCATCATCAGTAAATTTGCAGACAACACCAAGCTGGGGGCAGGAGTTGATCTGCTAGAGGGTAAAGAAGCTTTGCAGAGGGACCTCAACAGGCTGGACAGATGGGCAGAGTCCAAGGGCATGAGACTGAACACATCCAAGTGCCGGGTTCTACACATTGGCCACAGCAACCCCATTCAGTACTACAGGCTGGGGTCAGAGTGGCTGGAGAGCGGCCAGGCAGAGAGGGACCTGGGGGTACTGGTTGATTGTAGGCTGAACATGAGCCTGCAGTGTGCCCAGCCAAGAGGGCCAATGGCATCCTGGCCTGCATTAGGAACAGTGTGGCCAGCAGGAGCAGGGAGGTCATTGTGCCCCTGTACACTGCACTGGCTAGGCTGCACCTTGAGTCCTGTGTCCAGTTCTGGGCCCCTCAGTTTAAGAAAGATGTTGACTTCCTGGAACATGTCCAGAGAAGGGCAACAAAGTTGGTGAGGGGTTTGGAACACAAGCCCTATGAGGAGAGACTGAAGGAGCTGGGGTTCCTTAGCCTGGAGAAGAGGAATGTCAGGGGTGACCTTCTTGCTCTCTGCAACTACCTAAAAGGAGGTTGTAGACAGGTGGAGGTTGATCTGTTCTCCCAGGCAACCAGCACCAGAACAAGAGGACACAGTCTCAAGCTGCACCACGGCAGGTTGAGGCTGGATGTTAGGAAGAAGTTCTATACAGAGAGAGTGATTGCCCATTGGAATGGGCTGCCCAGGTATGTGGTGGAGTCACCATGATTGGAGGTGTTCAGGAGAAGACTTGATTGGGTTCTTGGTTGCATGGTTTAGTTGATTAGGTGGGTTGGATAATAGGTTGGACACGATGATCTTGAAGGTGTCTTCCAACCTGTTTTATTCTATTCTATTCTGTTTAACAGAAAACACAGCACAAAAAAGAAAACCAAAACAACAGCTAACCAACTTCCACTTCATTCCAGCACCATGCCTTCAGAAAATAGACCATGCCCAAGAACCTGGAACCCCAAAACAGCAACCAGAACAGGAAGCCTCCCATGTTGCAATCTGAACTTTAAGTCCCATAATACTTTGCTCCAGTTAGCACTTTCATTTTTGAAGCTGGCATGATTGCAGCATGTTATGAATAACAGCAGCAGATTCAATCCATGACATGAGGTTAATGAATAATTTTTTACTGACTTCAGCTAATTCATTAATATACAGTTGTCAAACAACAAAAATACAGACTATATTGTTGTAACAGACTGAATATAACAACAAGAAAACACAAGGCTTTAATTTTGTTGGGTGGGGTTTTTTTTGTTACCATTTTACTATTTAAGTTTTGCAACCATTTAGAAACGGTTTCTCTGATAAATACTTTTTTCACATTTGTATTTTCCAGATGGATAAGTCCACTGCTACTAAATTAACAAATTAAGGTTACCTTTGAAAGAACTCCTTGCTCCCAGTCTATTTCTATGGCTAAGAAGTATTCCCAGTAGATACTGATAGCTATTAATTTGTAATTTTGGGGTAGAATGACCATTACTTCAAGTAACGGAAGCAGAATTGGCAAATTATTATCAATCATAAATACAGTAACCTTGGAAAGTTGCAGAGCCATAAAACACATATCACAAAGACAACTCTCTGGATGAAAAAGGACCTGATATTAACAAGCAGCAGAGTACCATCAGTCTTCCTGATAGATGGATGTAGATTAATCTGCTGTTCAGTGGTTCATAGCAAATCATGGAATGTCTGCCTTTCTCTACACTGAAAATGCTACTCCCTTGACTTGTCAGGTCTTTCTCTTAAACAGAGATATATCTATTCCTCCCTATGATGTTAAAGTCAGTTTATCTTGGTTGAACTCTAGTAACCACCTGCTAATTTTAGTTTACTCCTTTTTGTGCAAAAATTGGTGGGTGTTTTCCCCATTTTAAACAAATAAAAAACCAGAAGTGCTACTGTATTTTGATATCAAGCAATGAAAGTTGCATTTAGAAAAATAATTCTCAAACTTTTACAGAAGTATCTTCTGTATATTTAACTAGTAGCCATATCTTTTATGTATCATGTCTGATTCTGAGGATAAGGTTTAAAAGTAAACACAAAAAAGCTTATGCCTTACACTTAGGTCTTCAAACACAGCTGAAGACTTTTAAATGCCCTTTGCCAGTTTTATCTTGAGTTCTGTGAATGTGAATTTTAATTTCTCCAGAGAATTCAGTGATCTCCCAATAGAAATAAAGCCTGGAGCACTGAGATGCTTCCATATTATTTCATTGCCATATAACATTTCTAAATATTAAATTTCAATTAGTCAAATTGGATTTGGCCTATTTTACTGGTCACTCTAAATAATATGCAAGTTATATTTAAATAGTTCTGTTATTTTGAAGAGTTATTTTTACAAAACTGTTAAAATACTAGTGGTCTATTCTGGCCAAAATGCAAGATGAAATTAAACTTATGTTGTATTGCTGCAGTTGTTGCTGTCCACTGATACCCAGATTTTCTTCTCTATGGTTCCTTCCCCACTGCAAACTACATTCTGAGAATATTCTCTATGCATTAAGAAGATTTCATGTTTCTAGTTAATGCAACACTGATACATCTGCATCTGAGCAATGAAATAATTTGAGAAAATGTGTATTTTCATGCCTCTTATTACAGCTCACAGCCTGGATACCAAAACACATGGTCCAAATTAAGAGTTTACTTTATTTCAGAAGTTTTAAAGCTTCTGATTTGGATTTGATTTTGTTGTTGTTTGTGGGTTTGGTTTGGTATTATTTTTCAAATAAAATTGGCTTTTAAACAAGTTATTTTAATCTTTTATTTATTTATTTAAGGGGATATATATATATATATATATGTATATATACATATATTCCAAATAGATTGTAATACTTAAATAATATAGTTCAAAACTGAACAGTGCTGAGTCTGCAGTGACAAACCCCCCTGAAAAAAAAATGAAAGGGAAGATGGAGGTGGTTGAATCCATTTTTCTATACTGTTTTTTCAGCTTGTTAGTCAACATACTGATTTTCCTATTTTTCCCCTTTTCCATTTGATTTCAAAAGTAAAGTTTCTGTTAAAATATAAGCATTGAGTAATTATCATGTAATTTATTTTCAACCATTATTTCTTTTTTCTAATTTGACCCGCTTTAGGCATTTCTGATTCATCATCTCCTTATAAACTTCTACCATATCTGATAATTAACTCTTCCAATTTATATCTCCTATTAGGCGATATAGGAGCTATTAGGTCATTAAATGCTGATGAACTGCCAAATTTAGGACCATAAAAGCATTTATACAGAATTTTCTTCCTATGGTACACTTAATGCGGACAAAGTGGTGAGAAATACAGAAGAGGTTTTCTGAAGACTACTTAAAAGAAACTGGAAAAAAGGTGGAATAATGGAAAGTCAAGTGATAATGATTAGCTGTTTTATCTAATGATAGTGGATACCTCTTCTATCAATTACACAGTGAATATTTTGCATGATTTTAAAGTGAATTTTAGAAAACTACAGAGTTTAAATAATTACAAAGATTAATGCTTTCTGATTTGCTTTATGCTTACCAGCTCAAAAGAAAACAGTTTTTGGGGTATTTTTACCCCGGGAAAAAAAATAAAAGGAAAAAAAAAAGAAAAAAAAGAAACAAGCAAACAAAAACAGGGAAATCTGTTACTTTTCAATTATTAATTTTAAATAGAATTGAAAACTTAGCTAATTAAACCAGGAAAATTTTCCAAACCCATTCTGGATTAAAATAATCTCCCATATCCAATTATACTATTAAAGTACATTTGGTTATGTGGCACTACGACTTCTTCAAAGTTTCCATAAGGTCTTCAGCGACTCATAATGCCTTTGTCATTATAGTCTCATGCATAATATTCTGGCAAGAATTTGTTCAATGACCAACTTCACAGCAAACTAGAGTGAAATCTGTTTAAAGCTGTATCACCACATTTCAGAAAGACTTTACCAAAACTTCTGTTGTTTCCTGTTGTGATTCAAACCACAGTGTATTCAGCTTGATGGACTCTCCACATAATTTTAAGCATTTCAATGAGTCATTTCCCCAAACAGCACAGCAGAAATACCTATTGAAATATTTATGTAACTTTACTCTCTTAGTGATAAAGGCAAGATTCTTGCAGTAACTGTCAATAAAACAACAGATTTAGCAGGTCAGTGTTTCACTGCCATGTAATCTGTACTCAACCAGGCTAGAACAACTTTCTGGTTTGTTTATGATCTGAAGTAAAACATGCTTCACACTCGTTACACAACTAGGTTTCTAATAGCCAAAGCTTCTTGTCACTAATTTAAATTGTAGAAACAGCCCTATTCTAGGCTTTATTGTCAAAGCTCATGAATGGACCATTCTTTGGTGTAGTAACAATCGGGCTAAGATTCACAAAATTCCGTCTGTAGTACTAAAGCACTCCTGACATCAACAACCAGAGTAGCAAATAACCTCAAACTGTCTGAACCCTCTGTATCTGAAAACTATCTGAGGAATCAATTTGTCACCTAAATGATGCAGATACCAAACAAGAATTTGGAAATGTATTGTATTTTGTTTAGAAAAGCAATAGCTTTTAAACAAACATTTAAAAACTCCTCCTATCCAACACCTTGACTTTTATAAACATCAGGAAAATAAGAAAATTCAGATGGTCTTTCTCTCAAAAAACAAACAAACAAACAAAACCCCCTCAAATATTTATCCTCTACTTTGATGCACTTTTATTATTATTACTATGAACAAGTGACAGCATTAATAGATGAGGGGCGAGCAACTGATGTCATTTACCTGGACCTGAGCAAAGCCTTTGACACTGTCCCACACCACATCCTGGTCTCCAAGCTGGTGACACATGGGTTTGATGGATGGACCACCAGATGGATAAAGAACTGGCTTGATGGCCGCACCCAAAGAGTGGCTGTCAATGGGTCCATGTCCCAGTGGAGGCCAGTGACAAGCGGAGTCCCTCAGGGATCAGTCCTGGGACCAGGCTTGTTCAACATCTTTGTGGGTGACATGGACAGTGGCATTGAGTGCACCCTCAGCAAGTTTGTTGATGACACCAAGCTGTGTGGTGCAGCAGACAAGCTGGAGGGAAGGGATGCCATCCAGAGGGACCTTGAGAGGCTGGAGAGGTGGGCACAGGCCAACCTCATGAGCTTCAACAAGACCAAGTGCAGGGTCCTGCATCTGGGTCGAGGCAATCCCAGGCACAAATACAGGTTGGGCAGTGACTGGCTGGGGAGCAGCCCTGAGGAGAGAGACGTGGGGGTGCTGGTGGACGAGAAGCTCAACATGAGCTCTCAATGTGCACTTGCAGCCCAGAAAGCCAATCAGATCCTGGGCTGCATCAGGAGAAGTGTGGCCAGCAGTCAAGGGAGGTGATTCTCCCCCTCTACTCAGCTCTGGTGAGACCCCACCTGGAGTACTGCGTCCAGTTCTGGAGCCCCTATTACAAGAGGGATCTGGAGGTGCTGGAGCGTGTCCAGAGAAGGGCCACGAGGATGATCAGAGGGCTGGAGCACCTCTCCTATGAGGACAGACTGAAGGAGTTGGGGCTGTTCAGTCTGGAGAAGAGAAGGCTCCGAGGTGACCTCATTGTGGCCTTCCAGTATCTGAAGGGGGCCTACAAGAAGGCTGGGGAGGGACTTTTCAGACTATCAGGGAGTGATAGGACTAGGGGGAATGGGATGAAGCTGGAGGTGGGGAGATTCAGGCTAGATGTGAGGAGGAAGTTCTTCACCGTGAGGGTGGTGAAGGCCTGGAATGGGTTGTCCAGGGAGGTGGTTGAGGCCCCATCCCTTGCGGTGTTTAAGACCAGGCTGGACGAGGCTCTGTCCAGCCTGATCTAGTGTAGAGTGTCCCTGCCCATGGCAGGGGGGTTGGAACTAGATGATCCTTGTGGTCCCTTCCAACCCTAACTGAAACTATGAAACTATGAAACTACTATTATTATTGTTTTCCTCATGATGTTCACGGTTTTCCACTTCCCAAGTTCATCCAGGTCCTTCTGGATGATATCTCAGCCTCACCAGTCAACTTGGTGATATCTGTAAACTTGCTGAGGGTCTAGATGATCCCACTGTCTATGTCACTGAGATTTTTAATAGTGCTGGTCCTGGTGCAGACCCCCAAGGCATACTACTCGTTAAAGAACTCCATCCAGTTATTGAGTCATTGACCACTACCCTTTTGATGTGATCATCCAACCAATTTGGTATCCACTGAAGAGATCACCATCAAATTCATGTCTCTGCAATTTAGAGAGAAGGATGTTGTGTAGGACTGTGTCAAAGGCCTTGCAGAAGTCCAGATAAATGACATCCATAGTTGTTCCCTTTTCCACTTATGTAGTCACCACATCACAGAAGGTCATGGGGTTGGTTAGTCAAGATTTGCCCTTGGTGAATCCACACTGGCTGTCTCAAATCACCTGTTTTGTGATGCTTTGTCATATCAGTGGGAAAATACAGGCATTTTATCCCTCACACTTGAAGATAGGACACATAGATAAGATATTTGCCTTCCCACACTGATCATATGGGGAGCAATGGACTCTGGACAGCTGAACTTAAGGAAGCTGAATTCCATCTGCTAAAATGAAACCTCAGCCTCTGAGGCAGACTGTCTACTAATGTTTCCTAATGTCTGATATCCACTTCATAAACAGGGCAGAACTTGACTTTCACTGTACTTACTGGAAAAACGTTAGAATTTGAGTAAACTTGACTGTACCCTGATTAAAATTCCTTGCATAATTGTCATTTCTCTGTATCTACAGATTGATGCTATCACTGTCATCACACAATTCCTATACTATTCCACACAGAGTACTGAGACTTCTTTTCTATATCACACAAATACATCTAAGATAACATTTTTATGTTTTGGCCTGCATTTTAATATGTCTACAAATCTTTTTTGGTACCCAGCTTTATAAAGGTTATAAAAGCAAAGGTATTCATTTACAAAATAACAATTCCCGTTCTTATAGTTCCACAAATAACATCTTGTCTAATAATGCTGTATTTCTTTTCTTCTGGCAATGTCAAAGCAATGGCTTCAAAGTTCAGAAGCTCCTTTAGACTTTTCTTTTTTCAGTCATCATTTTTTATCTGTTATTTGGTTCTATCCAGGTACGGAAGTTTCCATAGTAACTATTTTTTCACCTGTCTCATTATCATAAACTTTGCTACCATTTGAAGCGCACCAACAACAAAATCACAAAATGTATTTGTTTGGAAGAGACGTTCAAGATCACCCAGTTGAAATTTCTTGCTACGTATAACTCATATCAAATGTATCAAAACCAACAAACCTTTCTTGCTGTGATGCCAGAGTGAAAGTATCCTTTGATATTAACACAAAGTGAACACTGTAATTTTATATCTTGATTAAAATAGGCAAGACTTGATTTATCTAGAGCAGGTAAAATCTTACTTTCAGAATGCAACTAAGAAAGCTCCATTCTAGTGCAGTTGATGAAAACATAACTATTGTTATTATTTTCAGAGCTGTCACAGCTTCCTGGAGTACAACACAGCAAGCTACCTTAAGTGTCTAAACTTTGAATGAAAAATCATACTCAATTTGAGGAAGGAAAGAGAGAAAAAAAGGAGGGGAACAAAACCATATGCCTTGGGGGAAAAGAATCATAGAATGTTAAGTGTTGAGAAGGTGTTTCCATTTCGCCCTAGCTTTATTCATTTCTTACTCCAGTTTTATGGTGAGGAAGAGAATCATACCCAAGGGTTTGATTTTAAAGTGGAAAACTTAAAACAGACTCATTCACATCTCTTTGTACCCCAAGGCTTGTAGGTGGCTGTGGGGGTATAAGTGGATCTAAGAAGTACAGAGATTTCATAACACATGTTTCTGTACTGCAAAAGATGATTAGTTTTTATTGAGTAGCGACTATTTTACTTAGCCTGATAATATTGTGTTCCTTGGTTGCTAGGAAGAAGGAAGAAAAAAACTATCATAAACAAGAAAGCAAGCATTCAGCTGGTAGCTTGAAATATCATCTCACTTTATGAAATTGCACTGACATCCTCTTCTTCAATAAAGAAAATAACAATATATTTTTCCAAACTATGCAATAATATTGTTTTTCCCCTTTTATTTTCCAAGAAGCTGGATCTTCAAAAATGTAGTAGCATAGAATATCATTCACGTCAAACAGCTACAGAGTTTAACCATTTGAAATAAACACACATCATATGAAAAAAATCTATTTTTTTCACCAAAACCAGCAAACAGATCTGGAACATCTGCTTACAGCCACCTTTTCCTTCATGTGGAATAAGTTTCCTACATAGAAATGTGGCTTCAAAGTTTCATAGTGTATTTTTGTTTTTTTATCCCCCCACCCTGAAGCACACATAGTGTTTATACATGGAGTTAGTAACAAAAGCTCACTTTCTTGAAAGTGTTTACCCAAGGTACTGTCCCCACAAGGCTTTGTTTTGGATGTATTCATTACTTCAAATGTGCAACATTTCCCAGTTGTTAAAGAATCTTTCTATTTCATAGTTATCAAAAGATATTTCTTGTTGGGTTTTTGTTTGGTTGGTTTGTTGTTGTTTGGTTAAGTTTTTTTCCTTTTCTTTTCTTTTTTTCTGTACAAGCCAGGATCAGAGTTTTCTTTCCTGAGGTCATAATATTTTGTTGGTGGATGACACACTAGGCAGTCTTCTAGGCATTCCACTGAGATCACTTTGATAGAATAGAATAGAATAGAATAGAATAGAATAGAATAGAATAGAATAGAATAGAATAGAATAGAATTAACCAGGTTGGAAGAGACCTTTGAGATCAGCGAGTCCAACCTATCATCTAATCAACTAAAACATGGCACCAAGCACCCCATCAAGTCTCTTCCTAAACACCTCCAGTGATGGAGACTCCACCACCTCCCTGGGCAGCCCATTCCAATGGCCAGTCTCTCTTTCTATGAAGAAAGTCAGTCTCTCTTTCTATGAAGTGCAAAAGAGAAAGCTTGGTTACTGAAGTATAGAAGAGTAAATATTCTTGGGCAAAAAGGATTAATATGTAATGAAAGAGAAGGGATGATTTTCAATTCTGCCAGGTAGTACAGAGAGTACTGAATAGAAAGAAGAAAGAGCAATTTTGATGTCAAGAAGATTTTGATAGTGACAGGAGATTAAACAGGATTCTTTTGACTAATTCTCACCATTCTTCCACTGAACTGATAGTTTAATAGTTCTAGAAGACTAGGTGGGTGAAGTATTGATACACATCAGATAAAAAAGTGACTTCTTATTGGCTGCTTTGCTAGCTGATGTATGTTTAAGGGATATCACTGCCTTACGTGAGTGCACATGTCTCAAAACTCAGTACCAAGCAGGAGGAGATAACCTTCAAAGATGCAATAGGCAGTAATTTTTATATAAGATAGTGGCCTTTTCAACAGCATATTGTGATTCCTTATAAAAGGGGCTGGGTGTGCAGCTCTGTATCCCTGCACACTGTGAATCTCCTAGTCTTTTTTCTTTGCCTCCATCATTATTTTAGTCCATAAACAACAGTCTCCTTAACAGGAGATTATGTGAATGATTAACAAACCAGAGTCTTTAGCCAGGTGCCCTTAACTTTGCATCAAAAAAAAGCTAAAAGAAATGTTGATCCAGCCTTTAGTAGTCCTTCTACATGGAAAGAAGATACAGAGCAATATTCTGAATTAGTACTTCAGTATTCCACTGGTTCTTGCTGAGTGAGAAGAGAAAGAAATTTGAAATCATCAGTTAATGCTCTCCCAATAAAGTTTATGGGCAATAATAACTGATTAAAAGGGAATGGGCTTCCAATTCTGCAAGTGTTTTTACCTCAAAGCTTGTTTCCACTGAGCAGTCACAAAACCAGCAATTGATAAGAAACTAACCAATAATTTCTAATTTCTCAGTAGAAAAGAACAAAAAAAAATTTAAAAAGTAGAAAAACCCCAGCATGCAACAATAACAGCAACAAAACAATAACAAACCAAACCAACAAACAAAAAAACAACCAAACAATAAAGGATAATTCAGCTTTTGTTTAGCCTTCGTGGGATACTCCTACCAGTTGGTCCGTGACATCTATTAACCATCTTTGGGTTGTCTGGTGACTCTTTGTCTCACTCTGTGCAGAATGGTTATTTCTAACCAAGAAATCCCACAAGATTTGCAGTATGCCATTGTTTCTAGTGTAATTGCTTCTTCTAAACAGATTGTTTACTCTTATTCACCAGCAGATGCAAATTACATTTATTTAGTCGGTTTTGTGAACAAGCTAAGAAAGGTTATCAGTACTTCTTCAAAAGAAAATTGCACAAATCTTCTCACTATAATAACGCAGTTTAATATAGAAAGCACAACAGGACACTCAACCCCAAACATTCCTCATAGAAGCATAAAGTTGTTTCAGTTGGAAAAGACATTTTAAGACGATCAAGTACAACTGTCAACCTAACATCACCATGACTATTATACCATGTGTCAAAGTGTCATGTCTACAAATTTTCTGAATACCTCCAGAGATGGTGACTCCACGATCTCATTGGGCAGACAGTTACAATACTTGACCACTTTTTCAGTAAATAAGTTTTTCCTGATATCTAACCTAAATCTCCCCTAGTGCAATTCAAGGCCTTTTCCTCTCATCTTGTCACTTGATATTAGGGAGAAGAGACCAACACACACCTCATTACAACTTTCTTTAAAGGAGATGTAGAGAACAATAAGGTCTCCCTTCTGCTGCCTCTTCTCCAGACTAAACAATCCCAGCTCCATCAGCTGCTCCTCATAAGACATGTTCTTCAAATCCTTCACCAGCTTTGTTGTCCTTCTCTGGACCTGCTCTAGCAAGTCAGTTTCCTTCTTGTAGTGAGAGGTGCAAAACTCAGCACAGTATTTGAGGTGCAGTCCAGAAGGCATACACCAGTCCGTTCTGGTCTTTAAGATTTTTATCCAGCATTGACAATGAAGAATATAAAAGCTGTAATTTCAACCTACTTAAAATCTTGGGATCATTTTAATGGATATTTAAGTATAATTGCTTCCTCATTGTGAGTTAATCATAAGATAATGCATTTATGATGCTTCTCAAAGTTCTCTACAAGCTGAGAGGTTTTAAATTTTCCTTGAAATAATAATACACACACACACACACACACACACACACACACAAAAGCCATTATGATCCACAAGAGAAAAATCAAGCTGTGGAATTTCAGGCAGAAAATAGCAGGTAGCTGAAGATTATTATTTTTTTAATAGTTTCCAAAGATTTACAAATTATAGATATTGATGCACAAACTGTAATACATACATACTCATTTCCCATCATATGTTGACCCTTTCTAAGATAATCTGGTGCATAACAAGCACAGAAATTAAAATAAATACAAACAAAACCAAAACACTAACCACTAACCAAAAATCTGCTGCCTCTCTGGGGCCTGGGTCAGACATGTTACCAGAAGGCTGCACAGTCTGGTACAGTCCTCTGATTACTATCAGATACTGATAGCTATGCACGTAGGAAAGGATGATGTTGAAACCAGACGTCCAAAGGCAATCAAACAAGACTTCAAGGATGTGGAAGAACTGGTTGAGGGGTCAGGGGCACAGGTAATTTTTCCATCAATACCCTTAGTTGCAAGAAGGAATACTGAGGAACAGGAAAGCAGATGTGATTAACAAGGGGCTCAGAGGCTGGTGCCACCAACAGAATTTTGTGTTTTTCAATCCTGGGGACTTCCTATGGCACCAGGTCTGCCAGCAACAGATGGAGTACATGCATCCCAGAGGGGGAAAG
Source organism: Colaptes auratus (assembly GCA_015227895.2). Lineage (NCBI taxonomy): Eukaryota > Metazoa > Chordata > Aves > Piciformes > Picidae > Colaptes > Colaptes auratus. The sequence goes on along the minus strand of CM026897.1, from coordinate 11,694,986 downwards.
AAATCCTAGCACATGAGAATAACCTATCCCACAGAGGGAAAAGGGGTCTAGGAAGGGAGTTGGCAGGTTTCATTGATAGGGCTTTAAAGTAGATTTGAAGGGGGAGAGGACTGAAACCAGTCCCCCCCAGACAGGAGTCTGAGGGTGGTAAGCCAGAGTCAGGGGTGAAACCAGCAGCCCAACTGAAGTGCATGTACACTAATGCACGCAGTATGGGTAACAAACAAGAGTAGCTGGAAGCCTTGTCACAGCAGGAAAGTTATGATGTAGTTGGCATCACAGAAATGTGGTGGGATGACTCACATAAACTGGAGCACTGTAATTGATGGCTACTGGCTCTTCAGGAGAGACAAGAAAAGGAAAAGGGGTGGAGGGGTGGCCCTGTACATCAAGGAGGCTCTAGAAGACATGGAACTAGAGATTAAGTATGATCAAGTTCAGTGCCTATAGGTGAGAATTAGAGGGAAGGCCAACAAGACTGACATCCTGGTTGGAGTCTGTTAGAGACCACCCAATCAGGATGAAGAGGTTGATGAATTATTCTATAGGCAGCTAGAGGCTGTCTTGAGATCACCAGACCTTGTTCTCATGGGCGATTTCAACCAGTCTGGTATCTGCTGGGAACTCAACACAGCAGAGAGGAGGCAGTCTAGAAGGTTCTTAGAGTGTATGGAGGATAGTTTCTTACACACGTGCTGTGTGAGCTTACCAGGGGTAAGGCTTTGCTTAACCTTCTTTTTACAAACAGAGAAGGGCTGGTGGGTGATGTGGTGGTTGGAGGCTGTCTGGGGTCCAGGGACCATGAAATAATTGAGTTTTCAATATGCAGTCAAGCTAAGAGGGGGCAGCAACAAAACCTCCACTCTGGACTTCTGAACGAGAGACTTCAGGTTACTCAAGGAACTAACTCAGAAAGTACCTTGGGAAACACCCTTTAAAAACAGAAGGGTCCAGGAGGGCTGGACCTACTTGAAGAAAGAAGTCTTGAAGGTACAGAAACAGGCTGTGCCAATGTGCCAGAAGATGAGCCACCAGGGCAGATGGCAAGCCTGGATGGGCAATGAATTTCAGAGAGAATTCAGGGTAAAAAAGGGGGTGTATCATCTTTGGAACAAAGGAGAGGTTACCCACAAAATGTTTAAGGATGTTGGTAGGTCGTGTAGGAAAAAAATTAGAGAGGCAAAAGCCATTTAGAGCTTAGACTGGCCACTGGACAACAATAAAATGCTTTTATAAGTATATTAATGACAAGAGGAGGGGCAAAGACAACCTCCACTCCTTAGTGGACATGGAAGGGAGCAATGGAACTAAAGATGAGGAAAAAGCATAGATCCTTAACACCTTCTTTGCCTCAAATTTTAATTGCAGGACAGGTTGTCCGCCAGACAACTGGCCTCCTGAGCTGGCAGACGGAGTCTGGGAGCAGTATAGTTCTCTTGTAATCCAGGAGGAAGTAGTTAGAGACCTGTTTAGCCACTTGGATCCCCACAAGTTCATGGGAGCTGATAGGATCCATCCTAGGGTGCTGAGAGAACTGGCAAATGAGCTGGCCAAGCCACTCTCCATCATTTTTCAACAGTCCTGGCTCACTGGAGAGGTCCCAGATGACTGGAAGCTGGCCAATGTGAAGCCCATCCACAAGAAGGGCCAGTTGGATGAGCCAGGGAATTCTAGACCTGTCAGCCTGACCTCAGTGCCAGGCAAGATTATGGAACAGGTCATCTTGAGTGCAATTACAGAGCACCTATAGGATGGCCAAGGGATCAGGCCCAGCCAGCACTGATTTAGGTAGGACAGGTCCTGCCTGACCAACCTGATCTCCTTCTATGATCAGGTGACCCACCTGGTGGATGTGAGGAAGGCTGTGGATGTAGTCTACCTGGACTTCAGCAAGGCCTTTGATACCATCCCCCACAGTAAATTCCTGGCCAAGCTATCAGCCCGTGGCATGGACAGCAACATTCTGTACTGGGTTAGGAACTGGCTGGGGGGCCGAGCCCAGAGAGTGGTGGTGAATGGTGCCACATCCATCTGGCAGCCAGTCACTAGTGGTGTGCCCCAGGGATCAGTGCTGGACCCCATCCTGTTCAATATCTTTATGGAAGACCTGGATGTGGGGATTGAGTCCCTCATCAGTAAATTTGCAGATGACACTGTGATGGGTTCCACCTATACTGAAAGCGGGGGATTGGGGGAGGATGTGCTTGTGAAGGCTTTGCTCTCCTTGGAGGGGGTTTTCCTTCTGAGAAACTGAGTTAGTCTGCTCCACTCCCCCCTCCCTGTTCAGCAAGCCTATATAAAGGAAGACAGTCATTTCCTCTCTTTTGCTCCTGCCTTGCCTGTATGAGAGGACTGCTGCTGGCTACCTGTTTCTCTGCCACGTTTTCAGGCCTGCTCCTCCTCCTCCCTGCTACATCCATGACTTTTCAAAGGATTGGTTTTGTTTTTTTTTTTTTTCTCATCCATCCTTGTTCCTTAGCCTTGCGAACCCTTCCTGTTATTCCTCTCTCTCTCTCTCTCTCTATATATATATATATATGTATATATATATATATAGTTTAAATATATATATTGTTTAAAGAAATTTTTTTACCTCTCTACTTCCAAACCGACTCCCAGACTATTTCTCGGTAGATTTGTTCCTTCCCTTTCTTTTTCTTTTGATCGGCAAAGAGGAGGGTGGGCTTCTCAGCCTTGCTCCCCATCTGAGCTCTTAATTCCCAGTTAAGGCTCATACCACCACAGACACCAAGCTGGGGGCAGGTATTGATCAGTTAGAGGGTAGGACATATCTGCAGAGGGACCTTGACAGGCTGGACAGACGGGCATAATTCAATGGCATGGGATTTCACACATCTAAGTCCCAGGATCTACACATTGGCCACAACAACCCCATGCAGTGCTACAGGCTGGGGACAGAGTGGCTGGAGAGCAGCCAGGCAGAAAGGGACCTCGCGGGCGGTACTGGCTGACAGCTGGCTGAACATGAGTCTGCAGTGTGCCCAGGTGTCCAAGAGGGCCGATGGCCAACAGGAGTTGGGGTTGTTTAGCCTGGAGAAGAGGAGGCTCAGGGGAGACCTCATTGCTCTCTACAACTACCTGAAGGGAGGTTGTAGCCAGGTGGGGGCTGGTCTCTTCTTCCAGACAACCAGCGCCAGAACAAGAGGACACCAGGGGCAGTTTAGGCTAGATGTTAGGAAGAAGTTCTTCACAGAAAGAGTGGTTGGCCATTGGAATGTGCTGCCCAGGGAGGTGGTGGAGTCACCATCACTGAAGGTGTTTAAGAAGAGACTGGATGGGGTGCTTAGTTGATTAGATGATGTTGGGTGATAAGCTGGACTCAATGATCTCGGTCTTTTCCAACATGCCTATTTCTATTCTATTCTATTCTATTCTATTCTATTCTATTCTATTCTATTCTATTCTATGCTATTTTATTCTATTCCATTCTATTCTAAAACAAAACTCAAACCAAGCAACAACAAAAAAAAACAAACAACAACAACAACAAAATAAAACAGAATAACAAACAAAGAAACAACTAACTTTTCCTTTGAAATCCTTCATAGTTCATAGATTTCTCCTCTTTGCATTTGTAAGGCTTTGAGTTTGGACTCAAAATAGGTGTTTAAGACCAGGCTGAACAAGGCTCTGGCCAGCCTGATCTAGTGTAGGGTGTCCCTGCCCATGGCAGGGGGGTTGGAACTAGATCATCCTTGTGGTCCCAGATTTGTTATTTCCCATTATAGAATCATAGAATGGTTTGGGTTGAAGGGACCTCCAAATGTCATCTAGTGCAACCCCCCTGCAGTGGGCAGGGACATCCTCCACTACACCAGGGGTCCTCAGAGCCTTGTCAAGGCTGACCTTGAGTACTTCCAGGGAGGGGGCCTCAACTACCTCCTTGGGCAACCTTTCCCCTTATGTTTTGAATGGACATGTTATGAAAATCAAAATAATATTAAAGTGCAGTAGGATGTTGGTTTACAACATTTACATCAAAATCTCTGCTGGAGTGAACAGAATGATGTTATCAGTGCATAAGGAGGCTGTAGCTGGACGTCTTAAGGATTCCTTTGAAACTTCAGTGCTGATACTTCGGTGGAAGTTTGTGTACTATAGCTGCCAAGCAAAGAATAGAATAGAATAGAATAGAATAGAATAGAATAGAATAGAATAGAATAGAATAGAATAGAATAGAATAGAATAGACCAGGTTGGAAGAGACCTTTGAGATCTTCAAGTCCAACCTATCATCCAAGACTATCTAATCAACTAAATCATGGTACCAAGCACCCCATCAAGTCTCTTCCTAAACACCTCCAGTGATGGTGACTCCCTAGGCAGCCCATTCCAATGGCAAATAACTCTTTCTATGAAGAACTTCTTCCTAACATCTAGCTCCCCTAAACCTCCCCTGGTGCAGCTTGAGACTGTGTCCTCTTGTTCTGGTGCTGGTAGCCTGTGAGAAGAGACCACCCCCCATCTGGCGACAACCTCCCTTCAGGCAGCTGTAGACAGCAATAAGGTCTCCCCTGAGCCTCCTCTTCTCCAATAGATAGCAGGAGATAGAAGTAATTTAGAGGGGTGTCGTTCCAAATCTATTCTTTACCCAATGTGAAAAAAATAATTGTTACACAGTTAATATAGATACTTTATTCCAATATCTGTGGCAGATATTTACACAGTGCATTGGTTATACCTAAAGTCAGTGCCTGCTAAGTAGCCTTCAGTTAGCTTCTTTCTTGCTTCATCTTAAACATACTAGTTGTAAATTCACTACATATGCTCATACCTAGGAGGTGTGTTTTTTTCACATTTTAGTGATATTATAATATGGTATGTTGACCATAAAGGCACTAGTATGGGGGACTGTGCTGAATTTACCAAACAATGTTAACAATCAAGGACATATGTCTGGTGTTTTGGGACTCTCAAGAGATTTCATCCTTGATGAGATCCCCCTACAACCAGTCACATCAGTATACTCTTAAGCTGGACAGGTTTAACACAATTTCATCAATTCTTTTTTTCTGAGACCACCTTATCCTAACCACCTTAGCCTAACTTTAAACAGCCATTGGAAAAGAAATACCAACTATGGTCTGCATATATTTTATCAAATAAAAAAAAATCTACAAATATATGAGGAGTCAATGTGTCTTATTCACCACTTTTATTCAACATCAAAGTTTAGAAAATTTCCATGTGGAAATTCTATTAAGAAAGGGAGGAGGGGTTTTTCTTTTAATTACAATTGCTAAATAACTTTTTTAAATGACTGATCCACTCTCTGAAGCTAGGGAAAAGAACATCTGAGATCTTTCCAGCCTTGCTCATTTCTCCATGTTTTCTGAAATAGATTTCAAAGGTATTGGATCAGTTTTCTACATATGAGGAGAATTCCACTGGGGACATACAACATTAGCATCAAAGAAATTCACCACTCAGAGAAGGCTGACTTAAAACATACTCCAATCCCTAATTTTTCTTTAGTAAATGGAGGAACCAACCTACATTCAGAATCCATTATTGTGTGCTCCACTCTGGTTCATAGAACTTTTCCCATGTAGTGCCTAAAGTGTTTAAATTTGACTTCAGGTCTGTAATTCTACTTAATGGAAATATTAATCTGCTTGCACAATAAAGCATTTCTATGGCTCAAGAAGAGAAACCAGAATTTTCTGAACTTTCAGGACTTAAGAAAATAACATTTTTCTTTACTCCCAGCAAGACTGTAGCCCCTTCCTTTGCCCTGGCTTTTCATACTTTCTTTTTCCAAGGGTGATGAAATTCAGAAGTAGTAATTCAATAGAAGCACATATGTGAACCCAAGTGTTCAAATTGGCCAGCAGTACTAGAACTAAGGGTGTAGCTGATCAGAGCAATATGAACAGATGTGGAGCAGTTTTAATGTGAGAGTGCCAAGTACTTAACATGGGAGTGCCAAGTACCTAACAAAGGAAAACCTGTACTAGGAAATTAGTTAAAAATACAAATATATTCTCAAAATGGGGAAAGCTCCTCTCATTGTTTTAAGAATCTATTTCAATAATTCCCACTGACTTCAGAGATGACTACCTAATTAAAGGAAAACTGATATTGAAGCCTTCCCAGCTGCTAAGCTCAGCTACAGTCACTGATGACTTCAACAGATGGTCCTGTTTTTAGGCCATTGAGAACTTTATGAGCCATTTATCCTCCTTCAGGCAAGTCATGATCTGAAATAAGGAACAGAATGATGTACTAATGTGCTTTGTAACCAAACGCTGTGGGACATATCTTTTCTTAGTGGCATCCAAGTAGCCTCAACTTGAACACCATTGCTATAGGCAAAAAAATCAGAGTTAAATAATAGCAATAATTGGGAAAAATAGTGAAACAGTTTGAACAAAATTGAAGATACAATAAGAATAATTGTGTTGTCATCTGAGATAATGCTAGGTTTGGGTAGTTTTTATGAAACGGACTTTACAGAGATTGTGAGATAACCAGCTCTCTTTTTCCATTCTCATTTTGTTTAATTTTATAACCATGACAATGTTATTCAATAAGCATCATTTCACTTCAAAACCAGTCCATGATTGTTCTTGAAATAAAATTGGTATTGGGAGGATTAGTTGTTCTCTACCTTAATCAGACAGCATCATGACAAAATTTTCCATGAACATTTTTATAGCACTTTATTTTCTGACATAAGACAAAATGAGTTAAAGAACAAAACTGTTTAATAGTGTCTACTGTAGTAAATTCTTTTCTGTGAAGGATTTGGTTTCTTTCTGAAAAAAAAAACAACCACCACAATTAAAGCTGCTGTAACTTTAATTCAATAGTATTTGAATATATATCCATATGTGTATATATAAATATAATAGATATCATAGAAAAACATATTGTATCATATCTAGTCTTTAGTTCCACCAAAGAGTTCAGTAGGGTTCCCCAGACAACATATTTCAACTGATTATTTGTTTTTTTCCAAAATTTATATTAGTATTTATGAGTGGTAATTCTCTTCAATGCACAGAAAGGAGGGCCCCATGTGTTGTAGGAGCATAATAATTAAGGAGGTATGTCTAAGTTAACACTTCTAAAGGGTGACTAAATTACAGCTGAAAGAATCGGTTCCGTATTTTCTAGTACTGTTAAGCCAATCAGTCAGAAATGCAATCGGCTTATTCCTACACGCTCATAGAATCATAGAATTGTTAGAGTTGGAAGGGACCTCAGGGATCACCTAGTTTCAACCCCTCTTCCATGGGCAGGGACACCTCACACTAGATCAGGTTGCTCAGAGCCGCATCCAGCCTGGTCCTAAAAATCTTCAGGTTTGGGACTTCTACCACCTCCCTGAGCAACCTGTTCCTGTGTCTCACCAGCCTCATGGGGAAGAATTTCCTCCTAACATCCAATCTGAATCCACCCATTTCTATTTTTGTTCCATTACCCCATATCCTATCATTACCTGACACCCTAAAAAGTCTCTCACCAGCTTTCTTGCAGGCCCCCTCAATATACTGGAAGGCCACAACAAGCTCATAATTCCCATGCTAGCTACTTGGGCAAATGAACAATAAAAGATACTCTGCATTCCATAAAAAAAATTACTAATTTCATTATGCCTTTTAGGTCAGGTTTTAATTCATTCTTTCTAGTTGCAAAAATGTTGTTCATCTAAAAAGATCAGTACAAATGAATGCAACTTTTCAGTGGTTTTTTTTTCAGGCACCTGTAATTCATTATTATAATTTCAGTTTAGGATGACCATACTGTAATCCTGTTGAAAAGCATAGGTTACAAATATTCAGTTCTATATTATCAGCTGTTTCATTACACTTACTGTTACAGCCTCTGCTGAACCCATTACAGTAACAATGAATTTATATAGAGGCATCAACAGCTCTCAGTAACATAACTCTAATTTTTAGTGAATCTACAAGAATTTGTCAGTTGCAGATGATAAAATTGCCATTTTTTAAAGTTATATTGAAGTTGCAGATCAGCATTTCAAGTCTGTGTTTTCATAAATAATTCATTTCTTGTTATTAAGAATTTATGAAAAAAAGAAAGAAAAATGTAATCAAAAAGGATGGCAACATTCTCCAGCCTTGGATGAAAAAATCCCAAATACTATTTTGTCTCAAGAACGTGTTTGTAAAGTGCAACCCTAATCAGACTTTTCTATGGGATTTCTGAAGAGCTATTTATTGCTTAATTCTTTTTCCTCTCTGACCCAGTGAAATTTTTATTCTAAACATTTGCTGTTGAACAATAGAATCCTGCTGTGAGATCATTCCCACTGACTGAAGGGTGATTATTTTCGTATAGCAGCTGTCAGTAGGTATTCCACATTCTTAAGCACTATCATCAGAGAGGAATCACAGATCCATTTCTGACTGTAGATCATGGCATTCTGGTGACTGTGAGCCTGCTGAGCTAATTTTGCACAGAAGGGAAGTCAGAGCTCAGTTTAACAAATAAAAAATTTAGTTAACTTCTAACAGTGTTTGAGTGAATAGATGAAAGTTATACTGCTTCTCATAATACATAGGATAGAGCTATCAGGTCATTATTTCAAAGAAAGCTCAGTGTCGTTCCACTTAGTTCATTCACCTGAACAATGTTTAGTAGGTCTGACATCGAATTTGCTTACTTTACTTGATTAACCTTTGAACATTCAAGGATTTTAAAAAAATCACTAATAATGATCTATTAATGAAACATTAAATATTTCACAATAGAATATTATAATAGCAAATATTTCTAACCACTGTACATGAGTAAACTAACTTACATCTTAATAGGCTACAAGGTTTCTTAGCAGATTACAGGTTTTCTTAGCTCACAGTAGAGAATTTCTGGTTCAGTATAAGTACACACCTTATAAATCTTTATGCAGCTGGGTAGAAGAGTGTTTCAGGGAAATGTTTCTGTTTCAGTTCTGTAGGAAAATGTCAGTATACCACTTTAAAGTGGTAATTACATCTCATAGCATGTTTTAAAGATGATGAATAGGTATTATACATACTATGGAAAAAAATCTGGGAAGGTACAGAATGAATTCTAAGTTACATCTCTCCCAAAAGTTGCATAGGCCACAGATTTGTGTGAATTTAATATTTTCAATAGCTGTATCATGTTTAAAACTTATAACACTACAATATTTTCAGATATGAATTTATTTCCAAGCTTCAAAGGAGGAAGCAAAGAAATACACCTTTCTGTATTGTCAGGGCCAATGAAGTTTAGATACTATAGCAGGTACCTCAAATCCAACAAGAAAATTTAACCCTCTGTGGCTGCTGAAAAACAGAGACATTCATGCACAAGAAGACTCCATATTTTCTGCTTTAGTCAATACCCTGCTACATCCACCTCCCTTTCCAATTTCACCTCATCCCAGAGCAAACTAGACAAAAAATGGGAAAGTAAATGGTGCAAGAGGGTGTCTACCCTAGACAACTATTGACATAATAGTGTATCTTCTTATTTAACTCAGTAGTTTCAGTTTCATGAACTGAGATTTAGAAATGAATCACGAAGGGAGCTGCAATGGAATACTAGATGTTTGTGAGAAAATAATCTAACCATGGGTGGCTTTTGTCTCCAGTTTTAAAACTTGACTCTCCTGAAGTCTAAAGTTGAAATTCAGCTTAATACCAGGCCCCTTCCTTGCATAATCCTGAGCTCCACCATCTCGCTGCAGCCAAGGCTGCAGCCAACCTTCACATGACCAACCAGACCCTCTTGTTTGCTGGCACGTGGTCCAGCAGTACACCTTTCCAAGCAGGGTCCTCTACTATCTGTGTCAAAAAGTTACTATCAAAACACTACAGGAAAATCCTGGACTGTTTAGCCTTACTATGTGTCTCGGTCCGGAGAGTGAAAGAGACTCAGTTCTTTTGAATATTCTTGTGTTGTGAAATGAGAGGCACAAACGAGGCCAAAATATCAACAGCTAGACTATTACATAAACAAAGTGGATGGATCAGAAGGGGAGAGAGAGAAAATAGAGAGGGGGAGAGAGAGAAAATAAAGAGGGAGAGAGAGAAGAGAGAGAAGAGGAAAGAAATTATATTACCACTCCCCTCAACCCCCCAAGACAGTTTGAGTCTGTGAAGGAAATGTGCTGCAGGAAATACTGGGTCTGTAAAGAAACAGTGCTGTGGCTTTGGATGTAGAAGTGATGTGGTCCTCTGAGCAGCCTCTTCAGCTCCATGAGTTGCAGCAGGTGGAACTTAGGACACGGAGAGAGGGTTCAGTCTGCTTCTTCCAGGCTTCATGTCCCCTTTTCTTTGGAGCAGCATTGTCCCGGGCTTTTTCCCTCTCTCATGCTTTCCTTCTCAGCGGCATTGTCCTTCTCCAGCGCTTTCCTTCATCTGTGTTTTTGGTTCTCCGTTTTTCTTCTGCTGAGCCAGTAGTTGCTTAAGTCTTGTATACAGTTTTTTAGCCCTTAGGTATGTGTCCAAGTATTGTCCCTCAGGAATTCAGGGGCCAGGAAATCATCCTTAGGTAAGTATCCAGGTATCGTTCGTTCCCTGAGGAAATCTTTCTGTGTATTCATGTGTGTTTGGGCAGGAGTCTGGAGCGAAGGGAGGGGGGCAGGCCTCCGCCTCCTCCTTCTCTAACTACCTGCCATTGTCTCCCGGTCCGCCCATTCCAGGGTACTTAATGGGTGGAGATTATCTTGTCTTATGAATATTCCCAAAGGTGGCCTCGGTCCATTGTTGTAAGGCCAGCTGTGGTCCAGTGAGCAATGTTATCTTTGCACCTTCCAAGAGTCCTTCCAGTGGCTCTGCCCAACACACATCAGCTATTGTCTGGGCAAGCAGCAAGTGATTTTATCTTTGTTGAGTCACACCAGGAGAGACAAGCTTTTAGTATCTCACACCATGTTGTCTTTTCAGCAAATATCAGGGTGGTTGAAATCATCTATCAAAATCAGGGCACATGAGGGCAAGACTACTTCAAGCTGTCGATTTCCTCTTCCTGATCTGGTGGGCTATAGCCAACACATACTACAATGTCTTTAGAACTTAGACTGGCCTCTGCTGTGAAGGACAACAAAAAGTCCTTCTATAAATACATCAGTAGCAAGAAGAAGGGCAAGGACAACCTCCACTCCTGGGTTGGCACGGAGGGGAACATTGTAACAAAGGATGAGGAAAAGGCAGAGGTACTTAACGCCTTCTTTGCCTCAATCTATCCTAGCATGGCAGAACATCTTCCAGACAGCTGGCCTGCAGAGCTGGCAGAAGGAGCCAGGGAGCTGCATGGTTTCCCGCTGCTCCAGGAGGCAGTTAGAGATCTTCTGAGCTGCTTGGCCCCCCACAAGGCCATGGGACCAGATGGGATCCATCCTAGGGTGCTGAGAGAGCTGGTAGATCAGCTGGCCAAGCTGCTCTCCATCATTTTTCAGCAGTCCTGGCTCACTGTAGAGGTCCCAGAAGACTGGAAGCTGGCTAACGTGGTGCTCATCCACAAGAAGGGCCGATTGGAAGAGCCAGGGAATTCTAGGCCTGTCAGCCTGACCTCAGTGCCAGGCAAGATTATGGAACAGGTCATCTTGAGTGCGATCACGCAGCACTTACAGGATGGCCAAGGGATCAGGCGCAGCCAGCATGGCTTTAGGAAGGGCAGGTCCTGCCTGACCAACCTGATCTCCTTCTATGATCAGGTGAGCCGCCTGGTTGATGTGGGGAGGCCTGTGGATGTTGGTCTACCTGGACCTCAGCAAGGCCTTTGACACCGTCCCCCACATCAAACTCCTGGCCAAGCTATCAGCCCATGGCTTGGATGGGAGCACACTGTGTTGGGTTAGGAACTGGCTGGAGGGCCGAGCCCAGAGAGTGGTGGTGAATGGTGTCACATCCGGCTGGCAGCCAGTCACTAGTGGTGTGCCCCAAGGATCAGTTCTGGGCCCCATGCTCTTCAACATCTTTATTGATGATCTGGATGAAGGCATTGAGTCCATCATCAGTAAATTTGTGGACGACACCAAGCTGGGGGCAGGAGTTGATCTGCTGGAGGGTAGAGAGGCTTTGCAGAGGGACCTCGACAGGCTGGACAGATGGGCAGAATCCAACGGCATGAGACTGAACACATCCAAGTGCCGGGTTCTGCACATTGGCCACAACAACCCCATGCAGTGCTACAAGTTGGGGTCAGAGTGGCTGGAGAGTGGCCAGGCAGAGAGGGACCTGGGGGTGCTGGTTGATGGGAGGCTGAACATGAGCCTGCAGTGTGCCCAGGCAGCCAAGAAGGCCAATGGCATCCTAGCCTGCATCAGAAACAGTGTAGCCAGCAGGAGCAGGGAGGTCATTCTGCCCCTGTACACTGCACTGGTTAGGCCTGTGGTGAAGGCACATTCTACCCAAATACTAGATCTGGTCCCAGCATGTGGACAGGTTTCCCCTCCTTCAGGAGGAAAACAAGGGCCAAGGCATTGGCCAGGCCAGCACACACTGAGCGCAGTCAGTGATTGTGCAATTACCAAGTATGGGCGTGGTTCCGGCTTCACGCTTTCTATAGGCTGAAGTCAGTTGTCTATGAGAGTGCCCACTGGGCAAACTCAGCCTCGAGGAATCTATAAGTATTGCCCCTGTTGGTGAACACGTTGGCCCCCCTCTTTCACTTTGTCTCTGTACTCGCTCGAGAGAGAAGCTCTCGAGCCACAGCCTCTGCCATTGAGCTTATTGTTATTAGCTTCTATCATACATGCACGCATACTGAAGCCTCTGCATCGTGAGAAGCATTTTGATCGTGAGGATCATCACAGAGGGAGGACCTTCGCTGAGCCCGAGAAGCCAGCGTCGCCACAGCCAGTCGTACCGACCGGGAAAGCCCACCGTGCTACCGGAGGACTGGACCAGCCCCCGAGGGTAAGATCTGCCCAGTTGTCGGGGAGAAGGGACTTACTAGAGACTAAGTCCACATATACCTAGCCCCGCCATAGCGGGAGAAGAGCCGCCACGTGTGCCGCTCCAAGCCCTGTAACCGCAGGGGAAGGCTAAAGCATTGGTCGTGCCTATACTGCACCCAAACCTGGGACCACCCTGATCGTCCCGCTGTTGCTTCAAGTCCAGAAACGGAGAAGCCACAGCTCAGCGCAGCTGCATTCTCTCTCCGAGGCTGTTTACCTCAGCCCCAAGATCCGTCGCCACGAGGCCGACCCCATAGCTATTGTTGTCCGACCGGGAACCTCTGAGCCCGCCTACCGGCAACCGTCACCCCGCCCTGCCGTGCGAGCCGACTCCCAGGGCCGACCTTACGGGCCGAACCCGACCAGGACCTATCCCTATTGTCTGGAGGGAACCAACCGAGTCCTGAAGGGAACCTGCTTCCAAGATAAGCCCAGGTTCCAGCATTCCTTCTCCACTGCTGCGGAGAGAGGAGATAATACCCAACACCACCGTTTCAAGTCTACTAGGAATCAGTCCAGCAGCAGTAGTCAGCCAGACCCCCACCTTGCTACAAACAACAGCTACAGAGTATCTCCCATGTGCTTTCCACCCACTAGCACTCAGTTCAAAGCATCCGCGTGTAGCAGTCATCGCTGACGCACAGAAAGATTGTAATATTGATGTACATAGCCAGAAACCGCCCGCGTTCCGCCGAGTCGCCAACTAGTGGCCAAGCGGCGGAACTGCACTCTTCATTATATAAACATACAAATAGTTTGTAGATAGTTTAATTAAGTTCTGATCATAACACTAAGCCATTTATGGAATGTATTTCACGAACGTGCACTAGAACATATATATAAGTTGTTGATTCATTGGTTATTAATAATTTGATAATTAATAAAAATAATATTTTCATAATTCATATTTCATATTAATTAAATTTAATAACCTCTTCACAACAAGGCCACACCTTGAGTACTGTGTCCGCTTCTGGGCCCCTCAGTTTAGGAAAGATGTTGTCTTGCTGGAGCGTGTCCAGAGAAGGGCAACAAAGTTGGTGAGGGGTTTGGAAGACAAGCCCTATCAGGAGAGGCTGAGGGAGCTGGGGTTGCTTAGCCTGGAGAAGAGGAGACTGAGGGGTGACCTTATTGCTCTCTACAACTACCTGAAGGGAGGTTGTAGCCAGGCAGAGGCTGGTCTCTTCTCCCAGGCAGCCAGTACCAGAACAAGGGGACACAGTCTAGGCTGCGCCAGGGCAGGTTTAGGCTGGATCTTAGGAAGAAGTTCTATACCGAGAGAGTGATTGCCCACTGGAATCGGCTGCCCGTGGAGGTGGTGGAGTCACCTTCATTGGAGCTGTTCAAAAAGAGGATTGATGGGGTGCTTGGTGCTACAAGTTTAGTTTTTTAGTTGTTTAGGTGGGTTGTATTGTATGTATTGTATTGTATTGTATTGTATTGTATTGTATTGTATTGTATTGTATTGTATTGTATTTAGGTGGGTTGGATTGGTTGATAGGCTGGATGCGATGATCTTGAAGGTCTCTTCCAACCTGGTGTATTGTATTGTATTGTACTGTCATCCATATTAGTCTGCCTCTTAATTCTTATCCACATACCTTCAACTCATTCTTCTTCCCCAACCAGGCAGAGCTCAGTACACTCCAGTTTCTCTCTCATATATAAAGCAATTTCACCACCTCTCCTTACTGGCCTGTCTTTCTTGAAATGTATTTGGCCATGCATTTGCAGCACTCTTGTAGTGAGCTTCATTCCACCATGTTTCTGTGACGGTGACTAAGTCATAGCTATTCTGCTTCACAATGGCTTCCAGCTCCCACTATTTTTTTGCCCAAGCTGTGTAGGGTCATTTGAGTCAGGATGCTGATTTCACTCCCTACGTTGACATGCCACCCCTAGGCCTTTTACCCACATCAAACCTCATTAAAAATCCTCTTGATGAGCCCTGCTGACTTACAGGCAAGAATCTTTTGTCCCCTTTGAGATAACTGTATACCATCTGTTGCCAGAAGGCCTGGTACCCTGTAAACCTCTTCATGATCAAAGAAACCAAAATTCCAGCAATGCCACAAGCCTCTGAACCACATTTTAATCAGGTGTGTTTGCCTGTTCCTTTCAGTATTCCTCCCTGCCATTGAAAGGATTGAGGAAAATGCTACCTGTGATTCTGATCTTTTAACCAACCACCCCAGTTTCCTGAAGTCCCTTTTGATTGCTTGTGGATGTAGTGAATGATGCTTATGGCCAGGATTGTGCCCCAAATATTTCTAGGACATACTTCTCTGTGTGTTAACCTTCCTTTGTTCTCCCTCCTTTCTGGAGGCTGCAGGAGGGGATCCTGGTGCCACTGAGTCCAGGTAAACAGCCTACCTGGGTGTGGTCTCACCCCTGTGGTACACAAGGGCCAGGCTGTATGTTTGTTTCCCTGTTTATAGCATAAGCTTATGCAATATTTGGTAGATGCGATGCCAGTTCATTGGTTAACGTTTGTGTTAGCAACAGATGCTCATTGGACCAGTATTCACTGGTGCAAATGGTATTTAGGGGTTGTTTGGTAAATGAGCCCCCCCCCCATTGTGTTTGAGCCTGTATCTATGTGTACACCAGTGCTGTTGTGGTCTACCTTGCCCAGGACTCAAACCAGTGCTCCAAGAGGCCTCATGGTACTTTGCCACTGCCACGCAGCTGCGTGCAGTGCCATGGACAGTACCCCGTGGGATCAACTGCTGCGTGATCCATCGTGGCAGAAGAAAACCTGGTAGCCTGTGTGAACCAGCGTTGCTGAACTGCCACAGTGCCCCCCTGAGCGGGGAACCTTTGTATCCTGGGAGAAGCAGCAGCCACGCAGCGCAGCCACGCAGTCGGTGCCATTTCCTGTGTCCTTATTACGGCATATCCATGCCACGTTCTGTGGACTATAAACACTATTAAGGGAAGACTTCACGAAGTTCTCAGCTTGTGAGTAAGCCAAGCCTTTCTTTATAGAGTTTCAGCTGGGGTAGCATGCAAATTGCTCTGGGTGGAGGATCGCCGATCACTGACCAACCCCCTCTCCCAGCGCTTTCCAAATCAGTTTTGATTCTAAGTTCTGTGAATCATTTGATTTAAGTGCCCATACATAAACATTCTGTAAAGATAGTTCCACTAACCGAGTATCAATACCTGCGAAGGGTGACTGTACATACCCCGTTGCAGGCTTTGTATATATATATATATATATATATATATGTATAAAAATAAACTTAACGTTTATTTTCATTGGTATATCTGCCACTCATTTCTGAGGGCATATTCATAACAGTGGACTGCAACATTTATTTGGAATAATATGACCTGTATTTCTTCCTTTAAAAAAAAAAAAAAAGAAAAGTCATCTTAGATACTAAGAAGAAATAGAAAAGTAGCAAATTTGAAAATGCACACAGAAGAGTAAAACAAGTGCAGCACAACAACATGAGAAAAAATAGTTGCAACTAAGCTGTGAAATTATCAATAGCAACAATGACAACAAAAAAATCATTTTACGTCAGGATATGATTGAATTACTGATTATTCAGCAAAAGCTGGGAGGATATTTATGAGATTCCCACCCCTCCATCATAAAGCCAATCCTGAAAACCTCTCTGGGAAAGCAAGAGTAGAGTCTTGGAGATTAGTCATAGTCTCTTCCCTCATATATATCTTTCTTTCTCTCTCTTCCTCTGTGGAAAAAGTAATAAAAAATGGTTGGAATTTATCCTTTTGAACCTCACTGTTCAGTGTATAACAGTGTTTTCCATTTTCAGAGTCAAAAGTAAGACAGATATCAAAGAGAAGTTATGCTATCTTAAAGCACATGTCTAAGATAAACTTGATACATTTCATTGTTCCTTAAGAAAGAAGATGGGCTAGCTAATTTCAGCTGGACGGAAGAGTCACATTTTTCTAAGTGTTAGCTGTGTTGACAGACCCAGTCATAGTATGTGTGAAGACTGATAAAATGGCATGAAGCAAGTCCAAGGTAAATGAAATTAAAAAAAGAAAGAAAGAAAGAAAGAAAGAAAGAAAGAAAGAAAGAAAGAAAGAAAGAAAGAAAGAAAGAAAGAAAGAAAGAAAGAAGAAAGAAAGAAAGAAAGAGAGAAAGAGAGAAAGAGAAAGAAAGAAAGAAAGAAAGAAAGAAAGAAAGAAAGAAAGAAAGAAAGAAAGAAAGAAAGAAAGAAAGAAAGAAAAAAAAAACCCTGAAATATTAGTGAGAACTAAAAATTAATTTAGCTTGAGCCCAGAATATCAATTCAACCATCTCCAGAGTAGCAACTGTGACATCCAGGATGCCTTCTAGCTCCACAGACTCAACCAACCACCTGAGTAGATTTCAAGAGGGCTTAGTCCATTAGAACAAAGGAGGACCTATAGTTGGACTCTGAGAAAGATGCCATACACTGTATGGAAACTGAATACTGGAATAATCTGTCACAGCAGGTCTAGTAATCTTAATATTCTATTGAAAGAATTTAGAATGAAAGGCTACAATCAAAATAGTCACCCTTTTTTGAACTGCAGATTTCAAAAACTTCTTACAAGTAATGCAAATTCTGTAGAGAAGATTTCAGATTCTAGGATTCTTGCCATTAATTGTCTTTCATATTTAATATTTTAGATTTTCCCAAAGTACCCGTAAGTTGTATGTTGTAAACCACTTAGCTGCTGAATCTGACACTATTTTTTGGGGAGGGTTGGGGGATTTTTTGAGTTTACTTTTTTTCTCCTGTTAAAAAGTATAGCATATGACTGATGGTTTTCATTCATTTTGTGGTACATTTTTTTCCTTTGACTTCTAAAGAAACTTGTCAAGACAGTTTTGTTTCTCCTACTTTTTACACTGTCTAGACAACGGAATACTTTGATGCTGTATGACACTTCAATATTATTTCACCACCTCTGTCTTTTTCTTGGAATCAAAATTTGAGATAAGATAAAAAAGATAGATCTGGACTGGATATACTTAAATATGGGGGAGGGGGGGTGTTTTTCTTTTTCTTTTCTGTTTTTCAATAAAGTATGTTTCTGAACGGACTACAAAGCTGCATTGAATGAAACAATTAGGTTTGCAGCACGAAAGCTGATCTGTAGGGAGTTTCATAAACCAGTCAGATGATTTCCAAACTACTAAAGACTTAACCATCTGTGACCCATGTATCTTTGCTTGGGGTGTTTCAGCAAGGGAGGATATAACATCAAAAGTAAAAAACAATGTTAGAGCAGTGAAAAAACTTGAGATTTTTTTTTCTGCATGACTTTCTCTACTAGACCGAATGTGAAATGAAGAAGAAAAAGAAAAAGTGACCTACCTTCTTGTGCAGAAGGTAAATCAATCCCACTTTCTTGATCCATTCTATAGGGAAGACATGGATTTGGCAAGGAATCTGCTGGAAGCTCTGAATCACTGTTTTCTTCAAAGATATATTTATCCTGTACAATTCATCTCACAATTAGACAAAGTATCAAACACTTTAATGAAGATACACTAAAGGAGGAAAACAATATTACCTTGCTTAGCCAGTATCTGAGCCACTGTATTGAGAATCTCTATATGACTTTCTTGAGCTTCAGTCTAGCTGAGAAAAGCATCAAAGAAAGGATGTCTCAGGCTGAACAGTGGATGTGTTGCCATGTACTTACTCAGAACATTAAAGCAGGATTGTTCAAAACTCCTATGGCAACAGTGCAATGTCTATCAAGCTACAACAGACACATTAGTGTAGCCTTTTTCCCAATCAGTTATGTAGGACTTTAACTGTCCAAGTTCTTTATTTACAAACATTAAAACCATTCAAGAAGATCTTCTGAAACTCTTTTTGTTCATCTGCTCAAGAAGTGAGGATGGCATTAGGCCAAACACACTATCCATAATGTGTTAGTGTATTGCCAGGAACAATTCAGGCCATTTTATAGTTTAGTACCATTGATTTTAACACAAATATAGCTGCTCTTTGCTGTTTCAATTATTTGCCTGGCTGTATGCAGAGAAACAGTAGATTTTTATGAGTGTTAAAACCATACATGTTAATATAATGTAGTTAATTAGGACAGAAAATATTTCTCTATATAACATTGATACTCATCTCAGCCCTTAAAATGCAAAATTATGTGTGTTTCAAGTCACAATGCAGAATGGACTTTCTGCTATTGTTTTTACTTTTTAACTTTGGAACATAAAATAATGGTGCACTATTAAAATTATTTTAAAAATGTGTACCCATTGCATAGACTAATGAACATCAGAATGAATTTTTGAACAATGCAGATTTTCCCAATATTATCCTTTTGTATATTTCAAGGTTTTTGTTTTAAAAAAAATAATCTCAGTATCAGACCATTACAGGAATACCTGCTTGAGTCATTGTCAGTAAATTCTGACAATCAGATTACAAAGCTTGACAAATTTCTTTCTAAAGGTCAATCTAGTACCAGTTTTATTGTTTCTCTCTAGATACCACTGAGGTTTTTTTTCAGGTCACCCTCAAGTCTTTCATTGACTCTGATAAAGGCAAGTAAAGGAATGATGATTTTTTTCTTTTTTTTTTTATATTAATGAGTTAGACCTGTAAGTAAAGTCAAAACTTAGAATCTTAATTTTCTTAAAGAAATACATTTTGGTTGTCCTCTACTGCAATAAGTTTCTTGTACATCAAATCACTGATACAGTAAAGCCTCTATAAACCTACAGGCAGGAGTTGATCTGCTGGAGGGTGGAGGGGCTTTGCAGAGGGACCTCGACAGGCTGGACAGATGGGCAGAATCCAACGGCATGAGATTGAACACATCCAAGTGCCAGGTTCTGCACATTGGCCACAACAACCCCATGCAGTGCTACAGCCTGGGGTCAGAGTGGCTGGAGAGCAGCCAGGCAGAGAGGGACCTGGGGGTACTGGTTGATGGGAGGCTGAACATGAGCCTGCAGTGTGCCCAGGCAGCCAAGAGGGCCAATGGCATCCTGGCCTGCATAAGGAACAGTGCGGCCAGCAGGAGCAGGGAGGTCATTCTGCCCCTGTACACTGCACTGGTTAGGCCGCCCCTTGAGTACTGTGTCCAGTTCTGGGCCACTCAGTTTAAGAAAGATGTTGACTTCCTGGAACATGTCCAGAGAAGGGCAACAAAGTTGATGAGGGGTTTGGAACACAAGCCTTATGAGGAGAGACTGAGGGAGCTGGGGTTCCTTAGCCTGGAGAAGAGGAGACTCAGGGGAGACTTTCTTGCTCTCTACAACTACCTTAAGGGAGGTTGTGGACAGGTGGAGGTTGGTCTCTGCTCCTAGCAACCAGCAGCAGAACAAGAGGACACAGTCTTAAGCTGCACCAGGGGAGGTTTAGGCTGGACGTTAGGAAGAAGTTCTACACAGAGAGTGATTGCTCATTGGAATGGGCTGCCCGGGGAGGTGGTGAATTCACCATCATTGGAGGTGTTCAGGAGGAGACTTGATCGGGTGCTTGGTGCCATGGTTTAGTTGATTAGGTGGGTTGGATGATAGGTTGGATGTGATGATCTTGAAGGTCTCTTCCAACCTGGTTTATTCTATTCTAGACCACCCAACCAGGAGGAAGATGTCGATGAAGCATTCTATAGGCAGCTTAAGACTGTCTCAAGATCGCCTGACCTCATTCTCATGGGCAACTTCAACCTGCCTGATATCTGCTGGGATCTCAACACAGCAGAGAGGAGGCAGTCTAGGAGGTTCTTAGAGTGCATGGAGGACAGCTTCTTATCCCAGGTGCTGCACAAACCTACCAGGGGTAAGGCTATGCTTGACCTCCTCTTCACCAACAGGGAAGGGCTGGTGGGTGATGTGGTGGTCGGAGGGTGTTTAGGAGCCAGTGACCACGAAATAATTGAGTTTTTGGTATTCAGCCAAGCTAAGAGGGGCAGCAAGAAGACCTCCACTCTGGACTTCCAGAGGGCAGACTTCAGGTTACTCAAGGAACTAACTCAGAAGGTTCCTTGGGATACAGCCCTTAAAAACAAAGGGGTCCAGGAGGGCTGGACCTACTTCAAGGAAGAACTTTTGAAGGTGCAGGAACAGGCTGTGCCAGTGTGCCAGAAGATGAGCCGCTGGGGCAGACGGCCAGCCTGGATGGGTAATGAACTTTTAATAGAACTAAGGGAAAAAAAGAGGGTGTACCATCTTTGGAAGAAAGGCAACCTACAGAATGTTTAGGGATGGTTTAGTTGTTTTGGTGGGTTGGATTGGTTGATGGGTTGGACGCGATGATCTTGAAGGTCTCTTTCAACCTGGTCTATTCTATTCTATTCTATTCTATTCTATTCTATTCTATTCTATTCTATTCTATTCTATTCTACTGTTTTTGATGAACCTATATAAGCTCAGCAAATGCAAATTTCATGTTATTTAAGTGCCAACACTTTTGGTAAAATTAACAAAACTTCTAAGCACTAATAATTTTATGGTGTAACTTTTTAAGAATAATTTCTCCAGCCAACCTATACTTAAATTATATCTCCTTTTATATTCTTTGAAACTAAAGGGTCTGGAAGGCTCTGCTTGGGCCACAGAATATCACTTCTCATCAAAGGCATCCCATACTAGATATGGCTACTCTGTCTTCTTCAGCTTGTTGCCTTTTATTTTCTTTATCATAACTGAACAAAGAGTGCAAATTGGAATCTCAATGACTATTCTTAGTAGAAAAATCTAACATAATCATATAATAGTTTATCACATTTACACAATTTACTTTTTCTGTCTGAAACCTGTCAAACACTGAGAAATACTTCAGAAAACTTCTTGTTCTGTGTAGAAACCTTCAGCCCCTGCTGAATTTTTTTCACTTTTTTCATCCAGCTTGTGCAATGTAAGAGGGGAACAACAAAAGACTAGGAATAGAGAACTATCCTGTCCAGTGGAAAATGACAGACACTTACACTAAAGGAAGGCTTGTTCCACGTCTTGTTTTTTCCAACCCAATTATACTGGTAGAGCTTTTTGCCTCTTTAGGCATGTCTTCAGTCCATTCCCTCCAAATGGAGCCAGTTCTCTAGATTATTGATTTGTTGAGTGAAAAAAAAAACCTTGAATTGTTTTTAACTTGCTAAATCATTACTTTATTGTATTTAAGGTGTCTTTTTTTCTTTTTCTTAATGTGCTTAATTCACTTTCAAATACATGTTGTAGGGTGCTCCAAACCCTTCTTCCCCCACCTCCATCTGCAGAGGTTTGAATGGGGGAAGACAAAACCCAAAACTGCTTTCCCTGCCTCCCACTGGGGATTTGACCAAGGAAAGGTAAAAAGGGGCCTTTATTCCTGTCAGTGGCTGAAGTCCCTCATGTGTATTCACACATGTATTCACCCATGCTGGGATTTGGAATTGCGATTGGCTGGGTTCTTTGTGCCCCATATATATTGGCACTGGACACATTATGTGGTGAAATCTTAAATAGAGTGACCAGAAAGAGATCTTGGACTCACTCTGGACTCAGTTTCCTGGTATTGATGCTGGGCCTCACTAGATTTGCAGCGACATTAGCCTGCAGCACCCAGACCGTGGTTTCTCCCCAGACCTGCCTACCCTGAGGTCCTGCTCCCTGCCCTGTTCTGGAGTGACCCTGCCTGCTGTAACCTGTGGCTGTTCACTGAAAACACACCAGCAGTGCAGCTTCACTTGTGCTGCTCAGACAGTACTGCTCCATTGGATTTCTTTCTTGGGAGCCCTGTCTAAGGACACTTTAACTTTGGCGGGTTCCTTTTCCTTTGCATTTATGCTGCATGATTCACAAATTAGATTATAAAGTTTGCATTTCTGAAGGTTGTTACTTTTCTAATTCATTGTGTCTAAGTATTCTGTCTAATATTGGTGACTGGGTTATAAGTAAATTCCCTCTTTGAGTAGGGGGTGGAGAAGGAATGAGTTTTTAAAGAGAAATTAATCTCAAAACTGACATTGGTTTAGTCTCCTGTGATTACTGGGAGCACTTTAAATACACAGAGACTGATATAAAGTCAGGCAGAAAGAGAAATTTTAGAAGTTTCTAAGTTCATTTTATTACTGTAGACGTGTGATAACCACAGAAATCATGGAATGCACTAAGTTGGAAGGGACCGATAGAAGTCATCAAGTTCAATTGCCACTGCAACAAGAAGGGGCAGCCCAACTAGATCAGGTTGCTCAGAGTCCCATCAAGACAGACCTTGAATGTCTTCATCAATGGAGCTTCTACTACATCCCTGGGCAACCTGTTGTACTGTTTGACCACCCTCATAATAAAGAGCTTCTTTCTGGTGCTCAATCTAAATCTGACTTTCTCTATTTTAAAATGATGTCACAGTCTGTGAGTCCAGTGTTTTATCAGAAGTAACAGCATATTCTCATATTAGTAATTAATTTCATTGATAGAATAAGTAGTATCAGTAATTAATTCTGTTGATAGAATACACTATATTGTTAAAGTGACATGCTTGAGAAAACAAACCCTGGTCATTCATTTTGAGCTCTAAAGTGTCGAACACTTCCGACAATCCAAAAGCACTATGTGAGAAGTATACAGTTGTTACATGCTGGTCATCAAAATCCCACGTTAAGGAATCCAGAAAAAAAGTTGCAGTCCTCTTTAACAAGGTAAAGGAACAGTTAGGTTACTTAACCACAACAGTAAAAGACCTGAGTTCAAGGACACAACTAAATAGCGGTGCTTGAGCACACGGAAACAGACCCATAAGAAGAATAAGGGAGATGGTTGTGACCACCTTGAAAACTTCTGCTCACTCAATAACCACCTTTTCCTGCTTTTTACTCTCTACAGGATGACAGATAAAAAGGCTTTTCGTTTGAATGCTGTTCTTTTCCATTCTAGTTCATATAGAGCAATAAAATATTATAAAAATATTGTAAAAATATTGTAAAAGCTCTTGTAAAAACCCTGGAAACTAAGAAGTTCCATCAGGGTTGGTCACATCTATAGGCTGTGGTTAATATATCTTAACCAGTGCAGTGTACAGGGGCAGAATGACCTCCCTGCTCCTGCTGGCCACACTGTTCCTGATGCAAGCTAGGATGCCATTGGCCTTCTTGGCTGCCTGGGCACACTGCAGGCTCATGTTCAGCTTACAATCAACCAGTACCCCCAGGTCCCTCTCTGCATGGCCACTCTTCAGCCACTCTGACCCCAGTCTGTAGCACTGCATGGGGTTGTTGTGGCCAATGTGCAGAACCTGGCACTTGGAGGTATTAAATCTCATGCCCTTGGATTCTGCCCAGCAGGGAGGTCATTCTGCCCCTGTACACTGCACTGGTTAGGCCGCACCTTGAGTACTGCGTCCAGTTCTGGGCCCCTTCCTTTAGGAAGGATGTTGTCTTGCTGGAACGTGTCCAGAGAAGGGCCACGAGGATGATCAGAGGGCTGGAGCACCTCTCCTATGAGGACAGACTGAAGGAGTTGGGGCTGTTCAGTCTGGAGAAGAGAAGGCTCCAAGGTGACCTCATTGTGGCCTTCCAGTATCTGAAGGGGGCCTACAAGAAGACTTGGGAGGGACTTTTCAGGCTATCAGGTAGTGATAGGACTAGGGGGAATGGAATGAAGCTGGAGGTGGGGAGATTCAGGCTAGATGTGAGGAGGAAGTTCTTCACCATGAGGGTGGTGAAGCCCTGGAATGGGTTGTCCAGGGAGGTGGTTGAGACCCCGTCCCTGGAGGTATTTAAGCCCAGGCTGGATGAGGCTCTGGCCAGCCTGATCTAGTGTAGTGTCCCTGCCCATGGCAGGGGGCTTGGAACTGGATGATCCTTGTGGTCCCTTCCAACCCTAACTGAAACTATGAAACTATGAAATGAAATTGGTGAGGGGTTTGGAACACAAGCCCTATGAGGAAAGGCTGAGGGAGCTGGGGTTGCTTAGCCTGGAGAAGAGGAGACTGAGGGGTGACCTTCTTGCTCTCTACAACTACCTGAAGGGAGGTTGTAGCCAGGCAGAGGTTGGTCCCTTCTCCCAGGCAGCCAGTATCAGAACAAGAGGACACAGTCTCAGGCTGTGCCAGGGCAGGTTTAGGCTGGATATTAGGAAGAAGTTCTCTACAGAGTGATTGCCCATTGGAATCAGCTACCTGTGGAGGTGGTGGAGTCACCTTCATTGGAGGTGTTCAGGAGGAGACTTGATGGGGTGCTTGGCTGCATGGTTTAGTTGTTTAGGTGGGTTGGATTGGTTGATGGGTTGGACATGATGATCTTGAAGGTCTCTTTCAACCTGGTGTATTGTATTGTATCGTATTTTATAGTTTGAACATGTAAAATTTTCACAATTTAATAGAATAGAATAAAATTAAACAAGTTGGAAAAGACCTTCAAGTTCATTGAGTACAACCTATAACCCAATAGTATCTAATCAACTAAACCATGGCAACAAGCGCCACATCCAGTCTCTTCTTAACATCTCTAGTGATGGTAACTCCACCATCACCCTGGGAGCACATTCCAATGACCAATCTCTCTTTCTGTGAAGAATTTCTTCCTAAAATCCAGTCTAAACCTCCCCTGGCACAGCTTGAGACTGTGTGCTCTTGTTCTGGCGCTGGTTGCCTGAGAGAAGAGACCAACCTCCACCTAGCTACTACTTCCCTTCAGGTAGTCATAGAGAGCAATAAGGTCTTGTCTCGATCCGGAGAGGGAAAGAGATTCAGGTTTTTAATTAATATTCCCATGTTGTGAAATTAGAGGCACAAATGTGGCCAAAACATCAACAGCTAGACTATTTATTACATAAATACAGTGGATGGACATAAATAAAGTGGATGGATCGGAAGGGGAGAGAGAGAAAACAGAGAGAGAAGAGAGAAGAGGAAAGGAATTATATTACCACACCCCTCACCCACCCCCAAGACAGTTTGAGTCTGTGGAGGAAAGGTAAACAGTGCTGCAGGAGATGTTGGGTCTGTAGAGGAAGGGTGCTGAGGCTTTGGCTGTAGAAGGGATGTGGTCCTCTGGACAGATTCTTCAGCTCCATGAGTTGCAGCAGCCGGAACTTAGGGCACGGAGAGAGGGTTTTTCAGAGTCCAGGATCCGTTGTGTTGGCCCGTGATCTTTCCAGCGTGGGGTGCTGCATTTTTCTTCTCCAGTTTTCTTCTACCAAGCCAGTAGTTGCTCCAGTCTTTTATACAGTTTTTTAGTCCTCAGGCAAATGTCCAGGTGTTGTTCCCCAGGATATCGTTCTGGGAAATCATCCTTAGGTAAGTGTCCAGGTATAGTTCCCCAGGAAATCTTTCTGTGTACTCAGGTGAGTTTGGGCAGCCGTCTAGATGGAGAGGGGGAGGCCCAAACTACCTACCCACACACTCATTACACATCAGGAAACAGGTGGTGATTCCATTGTCTCACCATCCTCCCTCCCTGGAGTATCTGATAGCTGGAAATGATCCTGTCCTGAAGGCGTGATGGCTGGGCCCTTGGGCCATTGTTGTAGGCCAGCTGCAGTTCAGTGAGCAAGGTTATCTTTGCACCTTCCAAGAGTCCTTCCAGTGGCTCTGCCCAACGCACATCAGCTATTGTCTGGGCAAGCAGCAAGTGATTTTATCTTTGTTTGAGCCACACCAGGCGAGACAAGCTTTAGTCTCTCACAGGTCTCCCCTGAGCCTCCTCTTCTCCAGGCTAAGCAACCTCAACTCCCTCAGCCTCTCCTCGTACGGCTGTGCTCCAAACCCCTCTCCAGCTTTGTTGCCCTTCTCTGGACACGTTAGAATAAACCAGGTTGGAAGAGACCTTCAAGATCATCACATCCAACCTATTATTCAACCCACCTAATCAACTAAACCATGCAACCAAGCACCCTATCAAGCCTCTTCCTAAACACCTTCAATGATGGGGACACCACCAACTCCCCAGGCAGCCCATTTCAATGGACAATCACTCTGTGTAGAATTTCTTCTAAATCTCCAGCCTAAACCTCCCCTGGTGCAACTTGAGACTGTGTCCTCTTTTTCTGGTGCTGGTTGCCTGGGAGAAGAGACCAACTTCTGCCTGTCCACAACCTCCCTTCATGTAATTGATGATGGACCCGTCCCACAGGGAGGTCTGCTCCCTACCTGGGGTGTGGGTTAGGGACATTGCAAGGAGACTCTCAAAGTTCACCCCTCTGACTATTACCCTCTGCTGGTAATACAAGATGGGAGTGACAAAATTGACCCATCCCACAGGGAGGACTGCTCCCTATCCGGGACGCGGGTTAGGGACATTGCAAGAAGACTCCCCAAGTTAATCCACCCCTCTGACTATTACCCTCTGCTGGTAATACAAGCTGGGAGTGATGAAATTGCAAGAAGGGCACCAGGGCAATTAAAAAGGAGTTCAAGGCCCTGGGACAATTGATTGATGGGGCAGGAGCTCAAGTGGTGTTCTGCTCAGTTCCCTCAGTGGCAGGGGTGTACACTGAGAGGAACGGGAGAACCCACACCATCAACAATTGGCTCAGGGGATGGTGCCAGCAGCAGAATATTGGGTCCTTCAATCATGGGGCAACTTTTACTGCACCTGACCTGCTGGGTCCTGATGGGGTGCGATTATCTAGAAAAGGTAAGAGAGTCCTAGCACTAGAGTTGGCAGGGCTCATTAAGAGGGCTTTAAACTTGGTCTGAAGGGGGTGGGTGAGGAAATGAGACCCTCTGAAGAGGAGAGAGTGGGGCAGAGATTAGGGTCAATAGAGAAGTTGGGAGCCCAGCTGAAGTACATGTACACCAATGCACGCAGCATGAGCAATAAGCAGGAGGAGCTGGAAGTCCTGGTTAGTTAGGCAACTTCCCTTGTTCTCACCCAGACAGCAACAAGAGCCAACTGCTGCCAGAGTAGCAGCTGAAGAACTTGTCCTAATAGGCAACAATTACACCCAGGCCTTGCACATGGACCAAGGCAGAAAAGGGGAAAAGTTCCAAGAGAACTGAATACCAGAAGAGGCTACAGCCTGAAGCCAGAGAACACAAGAGAGAGGACCTTTAGCCCTCTCCAAGCCAAGGGCAAGCTCCAGACCATGAACTGGGCAGAAGAGGAGGGAGGCCCCCTAGCTCTGTCTGAGCCAAGAACCACTGGAATTATAGTCATAGCATCTGGGAAGATACCAGACAATGAAGCAAGCCATGAGTACCTGGCCAATCTACCACAGAATCCCGTTTATGGGAAACTGCAGATCACAGTAGCTTTATTTCCGATTTGAATTGCTGTATTGGAAATTCTTAGATCTGTCCTTAAGTCATTTAACTGTTTTATATGTGGAATGTAATACCCACAATCAAGTAATAGAACCTGTAACTATATATTGTAAATAAGTTATGGTGGTGTTTAACATACCACTGCCCAAGATATTAAATAGTAAAATAAATTAAAATATATGTTTTATTACAGGTTGTCATAGAACTGACTTCACAGAACCATGTCAAGACAAGGTCTGAATATCCCCAGAGAAAGAGAATCCATAGCCTCTTTGACAGTCTGTTCCAATGCTCTGTTACCCTCAAAGTGGAGAATTTTTTCCTTATATTCAAATGAAACTTCCTGTGTTCTAGGTTGTGAATAGCACCCCTTGTCCTGTTGCTGGGCACCACTGAGATAGACTGGCCCCATACACTTAACCCCCACCCATTAGATAATGATAAACATTGAGAAGATTCCCTCTCAGTCTCCTCCAGGCATAACAGAACCAGGTGTCTTGGCCTTTCCTCATAAAAGAGATACTTCAGTCCCTTCATCACCCTAGTAGCTGTCTGTTGGGTTCTCTCCAGTAGTTCCTTGTCTTTCTTGAATTGGGGAGCCCAGAATTGGGCAAAATACTTTATATGTGGCCTCACTAGGACCAGGTAGAGTGGGAGAACAACCTCTCTTGACCTGCTGGGCACATTCCTCTTAATGTACCCCAAGTAATTAAAGAATTGCTGTAAGTTCTGTCCTTCTATGAATATGTGATACACTTCTAGCAATTACTAAGGATGCCAGAGTTTGAGAATGCACTTTCAGGTGTAGTTCTTGTACCTTTTGCCCTACAACAAATTCCATTACTGTATAGAGTCTTCCATGTTGAAAGAACCCCACTCAGTATTTGTTTCTGGAACCACCTCTTTCTCTCAGAACTAACACAGTACATTTTGGACGGGGGGGGAAGAAAAGGTCTGTACATCTGTGCTGACCACATCATGCACATATAAACATTTCAAACAGATAGGGAGGGTAGGAGGCCTCCATCTGCAGCTGGAAAAGGCAACTCATTTTTTTTAACTGCACGAAGCATAATCGATATCCCAGCTGAGCTGCTTTACCATCCTGTATAAACCCTAAAGAATTCTAACAGTAAGAGGTGTAACATGATTGGTGTGACATGGTTGGATCTACCCAGGCTGTGCTGGACGTTGCACAGGATTTAACATAAGGCTTCCACCCTGTAGTTTGCAGCTTGCTTTGATGCTTTGCCCTCTGGGGAGAGGCTGAGGGAGCTGGTGGTGTTTAGCCTGGAGAAGAGGAGCCTCAGGGGAGACCTTATTGCTGGCTACAACTAGCTGAAGGAAAGTTGTAGCCAGGTGGGGGTTGGTCTTTTCTCCCAGGCAACCTGTGACAGAAGGAGAGGCCACAGTCTCAAGCTGCACCAGGGGAGGTTTAGGCTGGATGTTAGGAAGAAATCCTTCACAGAGTGGTTTGCCATTGGAACGGGCTGCCCAGGGAGGTGGTGAAGTCACTGTCCCTGGAGCCATAGTTTAGTTGATTAGATGGTGTTGGGTGATAGGTTGGACTTGATGATCTCAGAGGTCTTTTCCAGCCTGGTTAATTCTGTAATTCTGAATTATAGTTGGGAATTACTAAGTTTCACAGATAGTTGAAATAAAACACTGAAAACCTTTGTGGCAATTCATTTTTGCATTGCCAGCCATGTAAAAAAAGAAAAAAGAAAAAAAAAATCAGTAAAAGCATATGAGGATGAGGTTGCCTAGGTAACTGTATTAGAAATTCCAAATTTGAGTACAGAGGAGACAAAACTGGGACTGCTGGAAAAGGGGGTGGTGGGAATAACAAAGGTAGATTGTGTCTTCAGGTGAAGATTCAGTTAAAGAAATGGACACACCAAGAGCTGACAAACAGGAAAAAAGTCAAAAAAATAAAGTAAATAATGTGTGTACTTATTCACAAAGCCTGGAGCAGAGCAATAAACCAAACCACTCATTCTGACCATCTGCCAGGTCAAAACTCCTCTCTTTGGTCCCCTTGACCAGGAATGAAAGACAAGTCATTTCCCTGGATAGCAGCAGAACTCTTGAAGCAAAACCTTCTACTATCATTGTATCAGTCCAGACCTGACATCATTAGCCTTGTCCAAATTGTTTCCTCCTAACAGTGAAGCCTCAGCAATTCTTCAGGTCATTTCTGTACACATAAACAAATGCAATATTCAGTCCTTGCAGCTCTTGTTCAAGGCAAAATCAACACAAATTATACATAGCATTGTAACAAATGTCCATTAACTGATGTAAATCAAAGAAATCTAAAATAAGGGTTCATTGTTTTAATTGAGGTAATAAGGAGGAAAGTAAGCAACAAAAATGGCTATCAGAGGCCAGATCTACCTGATCTTTGCTTGTTCTTTTCTTTATTTTCTTCTGCTGGCAATATTTTACTCATGCACTTTCTTCTCACTGATTTACTTATCTATACATTTTACTGCTGCTTAATATCACATCTGAATTTAGCCTGGGATAATTCTCTATTGTTATATGCCTGTTTGTGGTTCACAACTATTTTCTTCTCCCTATATATCCATTGAAGCATACAGCTCTGAGGGATGTATCTCAAGAAAATAGTCCCCAGAGCAGCATTACAGCCCTGGAGAGTGGTGAGAATATCAATTCTTTAAAAAAAAAAATTAGTAGCAGCTATTGGTGCTGTTAAGCTTTATCCCCTTACTAAAAGGAAAATTGAGTCTAGAATTCTGTTTACTTGCCCCAAAACCCAATGTATGTAAGCAGCCCAGATGCAGACGTACAGAGGTTTCCTTGTCTCTTAGTGTTTAGCTAGAAACTTTAAATCATACAGTCCTAAAGGCAATCTTATTTGGAGGGTATTACTGAAATATAATCAATATTATTAGTGATACCACAAAATACTTCTTACTTGTTTCCATAAACCCAGTTGCATTCTCAGAATCATGTAAAATATTTACAGCATCTGTCAGAGAAAATGAATGGTTATCTCTGTGATTGTCTTCATGACTACATTAAATCTCACAGTCACCACACAGCACTTGACTGGTTAGAAAAAAAATAAGTCCAATAGCAGGAATAATATTTTTAACTGATGCAAATTCTTCAGTGATTTCAAAAGATAATACAATTGACATAGTTATTAGTACATTTCAACCTTCTGTACCCTGGATTTTATAATTCCCCTGCCCCCCCGTATTTTCATTAGAAATAGAACCTTTCACAACAGTACTTCTTATGTGGAGGAAAAATCTTTTTTTGCAACATTAACTTATATTGTAGATACTATTCTAAATTGCTAATTATCTCATAATTCAGAATGCTATGGCACAGAACAGCTACAGATGACTACTACCTGAAATGTCTATGCAACTGCAACCCTAATGAAGTCTCTTAGAATAACATGACAACTATCACTCAATGGGTCCTTAAAATCCTGGTTATTTCACTTAAACACAAAGTCCATGCCACATGTCATGATGGGAGTCTGCCATAGACCACCCAACCATGACAAGAAGGTTGAAGAAGTGTTTTATAGGCGTCTGGGGAAGGACTCATAATTGCTAGCCCGTGATCTTATATGGGACTTCAACTTATCAGATATCTAATGGAAATATAGTACAGCAGATGGAAAGCAATCCCAGAAGTTCTTGGAGTGTGTGGAAGATAACTTGCTAAGAGTTGTTGAATAAGTCAAAGAGGGATAGCTTTCAACTAGACCTGTTGCTTGTAAACAGGGAAAGACTAGTAGGAGATGTAAAGGTTGGTGGACATCTTGGACAAAGCAACCAAAGATGGTGGAGTTTTCAATTCTTAGTGAAGTTAGGAGGGGAGCCAATAGAACTACATTCTTGGACTTCTGGAGGGCTGACTTTGACTTGTTTAGGAGACTAATCAATAGCATCCCATGGAATGTAGTCCCAAAGGACAATTGAATCCAAGAAGGCTTGACAGTCTTCAAGAGAGAAATCTTCAAAGCATAGGAACAAGCTGTCCTCATGCATTGAAAAATGAGCCAGCAGGGCAGAAGACCAGTCTGGCTAAGCAGAGAGCTTTGGGTAGAATTCAGAAAGAAAAAGAAAGTCTCTGGCTACAGAAGAATGGGGAGGTGACTCAGGAAGAGTCTTGCAAGGATAAGTAAGGAGAAAATTAGAAAGACTAAAGTTCATAGAATCATAGAATTGTAGAATCAACAAGGTTGGAAAAGACCTCAGAGATCATCAAGTCCAACCTATTACCCAATACCTAACACCTCATGACAACTAAACCATGGCTTTGAGTGCAACGTCCAATTCTTCTTTTAACACCTCCAGGGGCAGTGACTACACCACCTCCCTGGGCAGAACTTTCCAATGGCCAATAACTCTTTCTGAGAAGAACTTTCTCCTCACCTTGAGCCTAAAAGTTCAACCAGAACTCAATCTGGTCAGTGTCGTTAAAGATAATAACATGTGCTTTTATGAGTATGATAACAGTAAAAGAAGAGCTAGAGAGAATCTTCATCTACTACTGGATATAAGATGGAACATGGTGACCAAAGACAAGGAAAAGACTGAGCTGCTGAACCACTACTTTGCCACAATATTTGTCAGTGACACGAGTGGCTTCATGATGGTTCAGACCCTGGAACTGGAAGACATTCACCATTATTTGCCAACAGTCCTGGTTAACCAGGGAAGTCCCAGTTGAGTGGATGCTAGCTAATGTGACTCTCATCTACACAGGAAGGGCCAAAAGGATGATCCAGCGAACTACAGGCCTGTCAGATTGACCTCAGTGCCAGGAGAGGTTATGGAGCAGGTTGGTCAGAGTGATCATCTGTGACCGGTTTAGGCTGTGCCTTTAAGAAAGGGACAGTTGCTGAACACTCTGGCTGAATGTTTTGATATTTAAACAAAACTAAGATAAGGGCTAAACTAATTTCATTGGTAGACTGGTAGAATGCAACTTTAAGTTTAAGTTCCGTCAGTTCAGCCTGGGTTCAGTCTGTACTCTCTCTGTTCGTGTGGGCTTGTCTGCTTTCTCTCTCTGAAGCAACCGCTGCCGGACAGAGCCGACCTTGAATTAACAAAGCTAACCAGATGAGAAAACTAATTCTTGCACACGCTTTGAGCTAACAGAAATTTTCTCCTTAATTGCCTTTCTCTCTCTCTCTCTAACCTTTTTTGGGGAAAAAGGGGAGGTAGGGTGGGAGAGGGGGTACAGGGGCCGGGGGGCACATGCTCCTCCGGCTGTGGGTCTTCTGTATTACATTTATTGCTGTATATTTCTGTATATATTGTAAATACTGTATATTTGTGTACATATTCATTGCATTCCAATTATGCTTGTAAATACAGCTTATTTCATTTGCCTCTCCAACTGAGTTAGCTGCAGTTTCTTTGTGTGTGTGGGGAGAACACACTCACCCTACTACATGATCACATGGCACATGCAAACAACCAGGTGACCAGGCTAAATCAGCATAGGTTTATGAAAGGCAGCTCCTGCCTGACTAATCTGATCTCCTTCTACAATAAGGTGACCCACCTAGTGGATGAGGGAAGGGGTGTGGATATTGCATGCCTGGACTTTAGTAAAGCCTCTGACACTGTTTCCCAAAGTGTTCTCCTTCAGAAACATGTCACTGGCCTTGGATAAATGAACTCTTCACTGGATTAAAAAAACGGCTGAATGACTGGGCCAAAAGAGTGGTGGTAAATGGAGTTAAATATGTCTGGCATCCAGTCACTAGTGCTGTCCTTCAGGGTTCAATACTGGGGCCTGTCCTCTTTATTATCTTTGCTAATGATCTGAATGAGGGGATTGAGTGCACCATCAATAAGTTTGCAGATGACACTAAGCTGGGTGGCTGTGTAGATCTGCTAGATGGTAAGGCATCTTTACAATAGGATCTGGACATGTTAGACTAATGGGCCAAGGCTAATAGTCTAAAGTTCAACAAGGCTAAGTGTCAGGTGCTTCACTTGAGTCCTAACAACCCCAATGTGAATGTAAGTAAAAATATGTGGCTGGAAAGCTGCAGCTTGGAGAGGGACCTAGGGGTATTAGTTGATAGTCAACTGAATATGTCAGCAGTGTTCCCAGGTGGCCAAGAAGACCAATGGCATCCTGGCTTGTATTAGAATCACTGGAGCCAACAGGAACAAGGAGGTGATCATCCCCCTCTACTCAGTACTAGTGAGGCCATACCTTGAGAATTGTGTTCAGTTCTGGGCCCCTTACTTCAGTAAGGATTATTGACATGCTAGAGCATATCCAGAGAAAGGCAACAAGGCTTGTGAAGGGTCTGGAGCACACAGCCTACAAAGAATATCTGAGTGAGCCAGGGTTGTTGAGTCAGGAGAAAAGGAAGCTGAAGGAAGATCTTCTCACTCTCTACAGCCACCTGAAGAGAGGTTGAAACACAGAGGGGGCCAGTCTCTTTTCCTTGATGACAAGCAACAGAAAATGGTTTCAAGCTACAGCAGAGGAAGTTTAAGCTGGATATTAGGAAATATTTCTTCACTGAAAGTATTATCAAACATTTGGATGGAGGTGTCCAAGCTGTGTGTGGACCTGGCACTTATAGACATGGTTTAATGTTGACCCTTCAGTGCTGTGTCAGGGGTTGAGCTGGATGATTATTAAGGTCTCTTTCAACCAGATACATCCTGTGATTCTGTGGCTGACCAATTAAAAAAATACAAAATCGTGCATCCCCTTACAAATCAGTCTCTTATAAAAAGCCCTTGAGAGACTGTCCAAAGAGGATGAAAATAATTCAATAATGAATAAAAACTCATTCTTCAGAGCAAGAGTAAGCTGATAATTTACTACTCAGGCCCAACCTGTGGGGGTTTTTTTGTCCTCAGAGATTCCTACTGTTAGAAAGATTCATAATGATATATCCCTTTGGATCTGCAGGCTGAGAAACATTCAGCTGTTTAAACAGTAGTATATTAACAGTTCCAGAAAGTTTACAATTCCTGGGAGCAGCATGGCTGGGGTTAATACATCTTTAGGAGCAGTGAAGGAGAGTTGTAGCACACCAGTACTTGACCAGGTTTGCAGACTCCCAGGACAGCACACGATTGGGCTGAGGAGGTCAGACATCCTCAACACAGAACAATAGCACTTGGGAGTGACTGTGGAATACTCAATTGTGTGAATTTAAGTTCCATCACTAGTGATGAGGTACAAATGAGTGGGTGGCTGCCCAGGGGTTGTGAATTTAAGTTCCATCACTAGTGATGAGGTACAAATGAGTGGGTGGCTGCCAAATGACAGTGTTCACTGAGTATGCAGCAGTAATTCTTAATTCTTCTTTCAGTTCTAGATATTCCCTTTGGGTTTGAGGTGTTGCTGTGCAAGTTTGGTACTGTAGTGGGGAGGGTCAAACACACAGCAGCAGTTAGCATAACATCGCATTTTGAGGCCCTTCCCCAAAGGTCTGAGGGTAGGATTGCTGGGGTGGTTGTGAAACAATGGTCTCAGCACACTGAAAAGCATGCCTTGCAGCACCAAATTACTTTAGCACAGAATCATAGAATCAATAAGGTTGTAAAAGACCCCAGAGATCATCAAGTCCAACCTGTCACCCAACACCTCATGACTAACTAAGCCATGGCTTCGAGTGCCACATCCAATCCCCTCTTGAACACCTCCAGAGACAGTGACTCCACCACCTCCCTGGGCAGCCCATTCCAATGGCAAACAATTCTTTCTCCTCACCTCAAGCCTTAATTTCTCCTGGCACAGCTTGAGACTGTGTCCTCTTCTTCTGGTGCTGTCTGTATTATTGGAAGGAATTCTTTCTCTACATTAGCATTCAAACTCACTTTAGAAGAAGTGACTTCCTTACATCAAAGGAAGCAAGAGCAGTATAATGTGATTGTCTCTGGGATATTTTTTACTTCTGGAAAACAAATGGAATGTCACCAGGATTCCAGCAGTAATGCAAATTGTATTTTACTTCTTCCACTTAACATGGCAGAATTAGTTTCTCTTTACATCTGTCTATAAGTAGCTGTAGCGTCCATGCAGGGCTCAGATTTTCTATCCTTATCATCAGTACAATTCAAAATTAATGTTATCATGTAGCAAAAAGATAAGAATAAAGAATGTGTGATATGTCTGCATAGCATTTGTCAGAACAAGTCTAATCCACCCCCATGAGAAGAGGAAGACTTCGCAAGGTGAGTGGCTATTGATAGCAAGTGTGAGAGTGTGGACTATGAATACAAAGAAAGAAGAAATCTCTGGAAAAGATATCTTGTTAGGGCAATTGTTTTAGGATGGAATGAACAAAGCAGCAGTTTATTCTTGTCTTACACACATGGCACAACATACAGAACCAGCACAAATAACTTACAAAATCTCATACACCATGCTTCCTCTCGAATAGCTTCTATTAAGTTACAACACCATAACAAATCAGGTATTTAGTTACAACAGATCTTCAGACACGAATAGCCTCCCATTCAAGGAGATATTATTTTTGTAAGCTACTTAGACAAACATCAGTTTTTTACATGTTTAATATAGTACGGTATCCTTAACAGAGTTCAAGATATTCACAATGCGAATTGAATGCTTTATAAAACAGTAGAATTTCTCATCTCAATACAGGTCTACATTTTTCCTGTCTTGTCTGGTTTACTGATGTGTAACAAATCATCTTTACTCAACTTTCCAAGCTAAACATTACTTAAAATGAGAACCAAAATTCTATTTACAGAGTTGGGGTTTTTTAGATTTAATAAATATGTCTTTCCTTCCCTTTCCCATTCCTACACCCTACCCCCAACAACAACTACCATTTATTTGGTAGAAATATTAACCCTCAAGCTGCTATTGAAATTTGAAAAGAAAATCGGTGATGTCTTATTGGGAGGAAAATGAAAGATAGTCTTAGTCCATCATTAGTTCAAAGAGGTGAACAATTTTTTCTCCTAATGTCAGAATATGTGTCTATTTGAGATCGATGACTCCTGTCATTTGGTTTTTAGAGATAATATGCTACTTACAGGCCAATGTACTAATCTTCCATTTGTTTTAATTACAAG
The DNA here is from genome assembly GCA_015227895.2 of Colaptes auratus. Lineage (NCBI taxonomy): Eukaryota > Metazoa > Chordata > Aves > Piciformes > Picidae > Colaptes > Colaptes auratus. The sequence continues at coordinate 11,657,812 of CM026897.1, read as the reverse complement.
CTATCCCACTCTTTTTCATGCTATCACTTTCAGTGTAACTTTTTTTTTCCCCCCCTTGTTAAAAATTGTAACAGCTCTAGTTGTGTGGTACTGAATTAAACTCTTCTGGTCTCCATTGGATCAAATATATATCCCCTATCCATGGTCCCATTGACATCATTGGGTTGACTCGCAAGAAGAGTTTTGCTCTGTGATTGCATTTCAAACCACACTGAAGCCTGTGGACATTTTACTTTTGTTTAGAGGCTTTGGATTAGCTCTGCTTGTATGTGGCTGGCAAATTCTAGCCCTTAAGCAGTTAATCAGTTTTCTAAAGAAATAAGAAAAAAACTTTTGCTTTCTTTTATACATACAATATGTAGGTAATTTTTTACATCAAGCATTATCATAAAAAGCATGTTTATGTTATTTTGAAAATGTATTTTTACAGAAATTTATAAACACATATCAAACACATTCTCAAAAACTGGAGAAAATACCAACACAAAACCTGGAAGAGCCTTAGTGGAATTCTTCCAATACTGTTTGTCTACTTGCATATTTCATGTTTCAGTGTCTTTTACTGCAAACATAATTTGGATATATGAGAACAGGTAAAATTGACAAGAAATCTCCAATAGTTTTGAATAGGACATGGATCTGCTGTTTAATGAAGTAATTTGACATCTATTGTATGGTTTTTAACGTGGCATGCCCATTCTGTTACCTTTTCTCAAGTTGATCAATACTTCAATTCCCAGTCTCATTGACTTTGGTGGGAGTACACGTGACAGTGATGTATGCAAAAATACTGAAAAGAGTTTCCCACTTTTTAAATCCTTCTTATGTCAACAATTAATATGATCCATATTCTCTTTATATATAATGCAATTGAAAATACTGCAGGATTAATATTTGCAAACAATGCTCTAAAGGACATCAGTGTACCAACTTAATGAAATAATCTGCTTACAGTTGCACTGTAGTTCTAACAACTTAAAAGTCCGTCTTGCTTGACAAAGAGCAAATTTCACAGGTCCAAATGCTTTATTTTTATGGTTGTTTACATTAAACTAGATATTCCTCTAGCATGGAACAATTTAAGTTTAGACATCTTTATGTCACACTAACATGAAATCAGGATGTTATTTTCCCTTGCCACCACAAAATTTCAGTACAGTCAGTAACGGATACTAGCGCATGTAATCTTAGTGAAATGCACTTTTGAGATAGTTTGTCTAACATCATACTGGATAAATTATAGTGTTATCATAGTTTCCTATCTTGCAAAAGCTTAAAAATACATTGAACTTTTTATGTTAGAAGTAGTCTAACAGACTGTAATGCATTAGTCACAGTCCATGAGATTAAACAGCAGAAAAGGGTTTTGTTCTTTGTCTCACTATTTCATTTATTCTTTAACGAAACAAAAGAAGAAACAACTTTTAAGTATTCTTGAAAGGCTTAAAATATAATTGGTGAAAGGTCATTGAGTGTAATATCTTGCAGGTTACTTAATTTAAACAGAAATATTTTCCCATGGCTTGAAATACTTAATGTGTAATCCTTGCTAGAGGGGAAAAATGCAAGATGTATCTAACCTCAAATTCTATCTAGATAACATATATAGTCATTCGTAAAGAAGCCCTTTTAACAAAACAAGGTGTATTAACTTGATCAAGAATTTTTAAAAAGTATTTCAGACACTGTAACAAAACATAGAAGTGTAAAATGCAGTAGGTTGGAAAGGACCTCTAGAGGTCATCTAGTCCAACCCCCCCTGCAGTAAGCAGGGACATCCCCAACAAGAATCCAAGTGTAAATAATTATACAGTGTTTCCACGCAAAAAAAACCCCAGCTAGTTGCATGTGATGTGATATGTAAAGCAAATTGCTGAAAATCTCTTCAGTCTTTGGGATGATCAAAGTATAAATAGCCAAAACATACTGATTATGGTTGAATTTTCATAAAAGAAGGTTTTTGATGGAGGAGCAGAAGGAATTCCCCTCCTACTCACCATCCTTCCCATTCTCCTGTGAGCCACAGGAGGCTTTTTTTAATTATTATTTAGATATAGTAATCTATTTTAATGAGGTTATCTTCTTCTGTACTAATAAGGTTTCCAGTGACTTTTTCATAAAACATATTCCTTTCTTGTTGAAATTCATAGTGCTTCAGAAGTTTCAGACTATTTAAACTCCAGAAGTATGAATCTGATCCAATTATTGCAAAGTCTAATGAAACAGATTTTTTTGTTTGTTTACTGTGAAAATTTAGTTACCTTCTGTTCTGATAATTCAATCCAATTTTTATTTCCCCACCCCCCCAAAAAAAGTCTTGTGGTTACAAGCTTTTGATTATGCACAGCAAAGAAAGAAAACTGCTCCTTGCTTATGGAAATATATGTAGTTTTTCAAGTTCCAATCCCTCTGCTAACCATCACACAACATATGCCATTTGGCAATTTGTCTCCTGGGGTATTCACAAATTTCTTTCCAGTGCTCTCCACCTGTTCCTTCTGCTGAAGATCCCAAGGTTAACCGGCCAATGACCTCATTCCTTGACCCTCTATCTGAATCTAAGACCAAAAATTCAATGCTGATATCATCAAGGCTCTCACAAGGAATGTCAAAGACAAACAATTCATTGAACACTGCATTGGGAGTGCATTTCTTCACATGGGTTTTCTTTTTAGAAATTCTCTTCTTAGCATGGTACAGGTTCACTTTGACATAAGGGTCTGCAATGAAAGGAAAGAGCACAGATCATCTACTGAACAGTGTTGCTTAGAAATTCCTTGATCTAGTTAGTGGTAAATTTCATAACTTGGTAATCTAATTATGTCACAATAAAGAGATTTGTCACATTATTAAAAATTATTCATCTCATTAAAATTTTGTGTTACATCTAAATTAGTGTCTTTAAGCTCTCTTTATAGTTAACAAAGGAGAGTGAGTGAAGTTTAGGATGTGATTCATCCAATCAAATATGGATGCCTCTTTCATGAGACAATTAACCCCAATAACATCTCTACTACTCTGCTACATGCAGATATGGTCTGAAGCTTCACAACATTCTAATGGACTCTGACAGTATCATTTCATATTTACGGATAACAGAGATCTGCCTTTCTCATGTTCTGCCAGTAGGAGATAACCATTGGTGTCATTCAGATTTATGCAAAGAAAAGCCTAATATAAGGCTTAACAATAATAATAATAATAATAATAATAATAATAATAATAATAATAATAACTTAAATAATAATAAGCTCATGATGAGAGAATGGATGAATGGATGAGAATAACTGCTGTTGTGGTTCTATCAATGCCACTTAGTTTGATTACATTGTTCCCACTAATTTTTATTATTAAAAAAAAAAAAGACTAAACGTTGGCACTAAATGTAAAGATGTGTTTGTTGTTAAGATATGCTTGACTTTATATCTGTTCTGGAATACTGTTGAAGAAGGCAAAGAAATGTGGCTGTATTTTGAACTGTCAACTAACATTCAATATTTGCATTCCTCATAATTATTGAACTGTTTCAATTCCTTTGCTATTGTCTTCAATAATGGTTTTATTTCTCCCTTTAGAGGAATTCTAGGGAATGTTTTTAAAATTATCCCTTTAGAGTACCTTGGCATTTATTTTTTTCAGAATATGAGGGCCTCTTGCCAATTTTGATAGTGCAAAGATTCAGGACAAAATCTTTTCTACTGAATCCAGTCAAACAAAATAATCTAAGTCAAAAATCTGCTAATGAATATCAAGAATAGTTGTCTACTTTTTCTTTAAAAAAGTAAAATTTAAACTGAACTTTATTCAGAAATGTTGTGCAAAAGTTATCGGACTTAGATGGCTGGATAGTGAAAAGGGTTTTAATTCCTTAACCTGGCAAAGGTTTAACAGGTCTAAGGTATGATTGCATGGATCTTCACTTTAATGTTTTATCAACGTAATTTTAAACACTATAAAACATTTTTAAAATAGGATTTAATATAATTAAAATGTTCATTTGCTTTGGAATTAATACATGCCACATAAGCATTAAAAATATCAAAATTGGTATTTGCCAGTGGATTCATGTTGTTCTTTTCTGTTATTTTCTGACTGTTACCTCAGGCCAGCTACTGGGTAAGACTACAATATTTGTCTTGATATTATAAGCTCTGTTAGGAGACCTCAGTGCCAGTGATCAGGGAAAACAAGGAGGTTGAGGAATGGAGTAACTTCTGAGTAAAAATTCTCCATCTTCCTAAGGAGATTGAGTTATACAGCTGCTTAGCTTAGCACACAGAAATACCATTTCACCCTCCTAATTTTCCAAGATTTATGTTGGACTTACAAGTCACAGAGGAAATAAGGACTGTTATAGACTGCAGGATGTTACTGGTCCCAAAACTAAGTTGAACCTGTCCTTGATGATGCAAATCTACACCTTTTGATTTTGATGGGCTGGAGTGTTCAGAGTAAGAAGTCTTTTTAAAAAAAAGTTTTTTTCCTACTTGCATGAAACTTATTCAGACTTAGTCTGCTGAGATCAGTTTGCTTTCATGTTGCCTTTATTAAATCTCCACTACCTGTTGTGAATTTGGGTGTAGTTAACAAAAGTAGGTATGGATGCTTTCAGTAAATTGAACTGTTAGGTTCCTTGTATAGCCTTCCTTTTTTTATATATGTGAATAAAATTCAGATCAGAAGGGGGACTTTAGTGGAACTTACTCGTGCAAATAGGAGTAAACTTTAGCTTTCTTACATTGCATCCAGAACTGATATGAGCAGTAGGAAAATTGTAATTTTTGGCTGCAATGATTATGATTCACTGGTTCAAAAAACTACCTCCTCTTCCCAAGATATTAAAATTAAAGAGTATCAGGCCTATATAGACACCAACAGCAGATGTGCTACTGTTTGTGCAGTCCTTTGTTATGCACTGTTCATTTTCTGTGTTTGTCTTATCCTTAGTATATTCTACACCTGCTGTTGTTATGTGTATCTAAGTGGAATTTCAGCATACTCTTCAAAGGAGGCTCCATTGAATGATAAATAATACAAGATCAGGAAAAGGGAGTGCAAAAAATGCTTCCTCTTAGCGAACCCCAAGTACAGCTTATGGTAAAGCATTTGTGTTTTGCTTCAACCTGCTTCCAGCACTGACATAGTTCTCCTTTTCACCTTGCCAGATAAATGTTAGTGCTCAGTGGGCCAATTTCAGCAGATGTAACTGGTTGCTTTTCTTGGTGCTAAGATGCAAAAAAAACCCCATATGATGTTCTCATTCAGTATTAATCTTCTATAAATAAACAGATTTAAGTATCTGAAAAAAAATAATTGCATACTTATATGACAGATGGATTCTGTTCAGGACAATCACAAGACTTATTGGTTTCCACTGCTAACAGATGTGTCTTTTTAACTTTCCTTTTTTTGTGTGTGTTTTTTTTTTTCTTTTATTTTTCTTTCTAACATGATCAGAAAACAAATTTGTAAAATATATACCCTGGAAAATAAAAACATTTTCCCAGATATGAAAAAAAAACCGAATAGGCTTCAAATAATAAAGACACCCTTTCTGCTTTTATGAGATATTTTTGTTCTTTGAAATGCCAAATTTCAGCAGTTTTCTGTCTGTTTGGTTTTTATTCTTAGGTCACATTCGTTAGTAAAGTCATTACCTGACAATCCTGATACATCAGATTTAGGTAGATGCCTGGCTTTTAAAACAACCACAGTGAGCGTATTTGTGGTAGACTGATAACAGAGAGAGACCAGTAATTCTCCACGCCCAGATGATTTCTGAGAAAATGAAAGAGAAAAAAAATAATAAAAATAAGACCACCTATAAGCAATTAAACTGACCAAGCTTTAAACCACAAAGAGAATATTTACAAAATATCATATCACTGTATGATCTGAAATGGTAAAAAGGAATATAGCTTATGGATCTATGAAGCTTTATGCAACATAAAAAATTTCCTTCTACTATATCATACAATTTCATATCATTGGTTATTACAATTAAAAAATAAATAAGTGAAACTATAGGCTGACATGATACTAGCTTCTGAGAGAAAAGAAATCCTGCATCCTGAGAGGAAAAAAATATCAGTGCATGAAAAAAGATCTTGAGAAAAACAAAATTTTCTAAAGATATATAAAAAAAAATCCAATAGATAAACAAAAAAAAAACCAACCAAAAACCCCACAACGCACAAAGCAAAGCAAAAACCAACCCAGTAAAATGTTTTTAAACAGGAAGGATTCAAACAGTTAGTGAAATCTCATCCCTGCCATTTTGTAAGGTTGTATAATATACATGAAATAAAGATGAGATCAAATACTTTCTTTTTGATTATTAGATTTGAATTTTCAGGGCTGGATTATTTCACAGAAAGGAGGGAGTCCAGGAAAACAAATAAACAAGCAGACAAACAACAAAAAAACCCCCCACATTTTATATACCAGTAAACTCAAAAGTTATCAATAAAGCATCAGTGACATAGTTATAGCTGTTGTAATACAGTAAGAGAATTGCAAAATAACAGTATTCGTTATAGGTATGCTGGCTGGTAGACATTTATTTGATTTGTCATCAAGCTTTGGAAGAAAACAAATTGAAAGTCAATACAAATTCCACTTCCTCAGCAGAGATTAAGAGGTGTGTGTGATGTATGGGCATTGCTGTGGTTCAGCTGTGATGGTCAAAAATGATCTTTATATTCTGAAATAAGGGAACATGCTATGAAATACTTCTATTATTATAAAGTTTTGCCATTGACTTCAGTAAGTCATTGGCTTCTCCCTCGCCTTATTTACCTCAATAGAACATCAGCCTGTGTCACAATTCTTGGCAAACAAGGCAGCAAAAGCACTAAGTGCAAGAATATTCTATTGAATCAACAGTAGAACTCTAAGAAGTTCTAATTTCTTAACTAAAGACAACCTGCATTCTTTAAGGATCTGCTATGTAACTGCTGTAAGTTTAAGTGAAATATTTACACTGCCTTCAAAAATATTTAAGAAAGAATTATCCCAAACATAAAAAAGGAGGGAGGAAAAGGGGAATGATACATGCCCAGGGAGGTGGTGGAGTCACCATCCCTAGAGGTGCAGGATGTAGCACTTGATGCCATGGTCTAGTCATGAGGTCTGTGATGACAGGTTGGACTTGATGATCTTTGAGGTCTCTTCCAACCTTGGTGATTCTGTGATTCTGTGAATTTAGTGTAGATTGAGGCCTGTTGAGCTAATGAGAATTATCCCACTCAAGCTGAATAAGCAAGCAGGTTTTAGTACATTGGCCATTGTTATATGTTCATGGCAATGTTCTTTTATTACATTCGTGTAATTGTTTCCTCATACTTCCACCATGAAAGAACCTCAGTGACTTGCATAATGAACTTGTTCCCTCTTCCTTCCAAGACAACAGCAGCATTACACAAGAATCATAGCTAACACTAACACAACATTTTTAGAGTTTAAATAAAAAAATATGTTACCCTAACATTTCTTTTGATGATCTCTCTGTCCATTAGCAGCCTTCCTTCTGACAGTTCAATTCCTGCGAGGGGAATGAGGACTTCTCCAATGACATCATCTCTGGAAAACCTGTCAAAGCTCAAGATCATAAAATGAAGTGTCAAGTCTTGGATTTGGCTATAGGGGATCCCATAAAATGTGAAGGTCTCATCAAAAGCTGGATCTAAGGTTTTTCTCAGCACTCTGGTTTTCACCTTGTGCTTTTTCTCAGGCAGGATTGTCATTTTGATGTAGGGATCAGAAGTCATTGACTGTTCATCCATTGCTGGCAAGCCACGTGCTTCTTTGATGTTAACTACAAATGCCTTTTTCTCAAAGTTGTACTCTAAGGAGAAAAAGATAGTTCCCAGCTTGTCTTGTTTATCCTCAGATGACAGGGAAGTGGTGGACTTTAAACTATCAGGGGATACTGAATCTTTCTTCCTTTCTGCAAAATGCTTAGGAGACAAATTTTCAAGATCTGGAGAGCTCTGAATTTTAGGGCTTGTTTTCGGAAAGTTGCCATTTAAATCTCTCTTCTCCAGGTCAAGATGCAGAGAATTCTTTGGCATTGCTGATTTGTTCTTTTCTTCATTTTTGTCATCCGCTCCAAATTTCTTCTTACTATTGAGATTCTCAGGATAAATATCAACACCCTTCAGAACATGGACAAACTTATATGGAGGGGTCTTACTGGATTTGGAAGATTTACGTTGGCAGCAAATCCAAGCAAAAAGGGAGACAGAGAAAACAAGGCCAAATGCACTAAAGATCCCAACCACTGCAGGAATTTCATCTGCAAATCAAATAAATAGCAACAAACATATAAGAAGCAATGCCTTGGACTCAGTATGATATTTAATAAAGAAACAATTTAGTAACAATTTAGCAAAACAAACTGATACGAGATGGTAATAGCAGCAGGATCGTCAGACTGAAAGTGCTTTGCATTACACATATTGCTCGCCATCTGCAGGCACAACTGTGTAGTCCCATACTAAGGGATGCTTGTTATCTTAGTATTTTTCCATGCACAGTGTTTTGAAGGAAAATACTATTCCCGTCCTAATAGTAATAACTATTAGTAATTGCTCAGCTACCTCATCACTCTGTATGTAAATTGTGAGTTTATGTCTGTGAGAAACACAGCTTTCAGAAGGTTTTTACTTTGACTTTATGGGGCTTTGTTGTTTACATAAAACAGATTCCGAAATAAGCATTACTTATAGATACAACATCTGCTTCTGATACGCTTTTCTAGAACACTTTACGCATTCAACTCATTTTTTTATGGTCGAATCCCATAATTGCCTGGAGGTATTTCTTGAAAAGACTGGTTGTAATTGGAAGCTATAACACTCAATAGTTTCAGTGGGAATGTCAATAATTTACAGGAGGAAGTCTGTCAAAAAATAATAATAATAATAATAAACCAAGTGTCTTTTCCAGATAGATGTGGTGTTGGGCAGTCATATGTGAGTCTAAAGGTGAACTATTAGGTTTATCATTGATTACCTCTAAATTTTGCTTTTAAGACACTATGAATAAAATCTATAGTGAATTTCCAGGAAGGATCGCTACTTTTTAAGAGTATATATGAAAACCATTAAAACATAATTCTCTTCTACCTTAATATGAATGCTTTACTTAATCTGAATAAAGAGAAAACTGAGCACTACCTCAATTGTCACATGGATACATTAGTTATATATAGAGTATCATTAGCCCTTCAAAGCATGCATCAAAGGATAAATGAGAACAACTAATTGGAAATCAAATTTTGCCCATAAGTAATATTACTGAGTTTAAACCTGAAATGTAATAATCAGAACTTAATCTTTATTCCCTGCAACAGTGGAAGACAAGCAGAATATTAATGGAATGATATTGTTTATGTATAAAGACAGTATATATGTCAGTATATATATGTCAGTATATATATGACAGTATATATAACAGTTCTGGTTCTCTTACAAATGATTAGCAGATCATTCTGGATGAGCAAAGCAAAACTACTCCCCTCTGTGTATTACTAAATCAGCTTCATTCAGGCACAAGACAGGCAGAAAGATGTGCCATTACTGTATCTTTGCTTTTTAGTGGGATGATTTTTTTAAAAAATCACAATACTGTCAGAGTAAAGTAGGACATAATGTTCCAGAACAGAAAGGGTCAGGCCTGGTTATTAATTTCTGCTGACAATATTCATGTCACTTTCCCTTTGCCTATAAGCTTTATCAGTCTACATACTTAACTGCAAGAAATTAAGAGAATGACTGAACATTATGTGCATAACCAAAAAGAATCTCTCCTAAGACAAGCACATGGCTCTGAGTTTCAAGAATTCCCTGGGCTGCAGAAATTTAAATAAATATGGTATGAAGGTACAAAGCAAAAAGTAACGGAAAACTAATCAGAATACTTTAATAGCTTTTAAGAATGATTTGCACATTTACAATAATTTTTCATGAGATAACAGACTTTTTATAGCAATATATATTATACTATATTTCAATTTTACAACTAGTGAAAGCAGGGGTAGAATCCATTTAATGCTTAAAGTGTTAAGTATCTTTCTTAAAAAAGTAATTAGATAAACATGGTACCGATAACACAAGAGTGGTTAGGAGCATCAAATGGGTGGGGTAGGTAAGAAGATGAAATGGTGACTAAAATGGGCTTGTATTTACAACTAATTATGTGACAACCTGCATTTCTTACTGTAGTCACAATGTAAACCAGTGGGTTAACATTCAAGGCAGAGTATTCATAGGAAACTTCACCAATTGATTCTGGAAGATGTTATTATTTCAGTTATGTGATATAAATCTGTCACTTAAGTGAGTGGAATAATTCTTGAATGAAACCACTGCTAATGCAAATATAATCTAGGTTAGAGTCAACATTTACAAAGCAGAATTAGGAAACATTTCTACTTTCTGCTTTTCTGAGTAAAGCTATTTATGTAGTTAATTTATAACCTATGACTGTTTCTGAAACTTCTGGTACCAGAGTTAATCACATTACTTCTAGTATGTAGAAATTACAAATGCCAGAAAGAAATGAAAAGTTAATTTTTAATATTGTTGTTCTCAACTAACCCTGTCTGATTAAGATTAATCTGTTTAGTTGAAAATACTGACTGTGCTTTTTTCATCTTCCTAGCATTGTCCTTCACAAGACTACCTTTCAATGTAAATAATGGTTGACAAGTCTTTCATCACAACAAGAAAAAAGAAAAGGCGTAAAAAAAACCAACCAAACAACAGAACAAACATTCCAAAACCAGCTTGAACAAAGATTTTCTCTGTGGCATAGGATGCATTTACATCATATAACTATAAATCCACACTACTTTTAACCAAGACAGAGAATACAACCTTAAACCTCTCTCATTCAAAACCACACCTACACAAACCTCTTCTTTTCTGCAGGTACTTTACTTGGGGGGAACGTTTAGGGAGGAAGAGAAAGAGATAAGGGAAAGAAAACAAATTCACAGAACTTGTGAGATCGAAAAGACCTGGGGGAAATCAGGTTCCTCCCAACACGCTGTGTGCTGGGAGGCGCTGGATGGCTTAGTAGAGGCTGCCTGCGTGCACTTCTCTCAGGGAGGGGAGCAGTCCTCAGCCCCGCGGATGGGGAGTTGAGGCCGGGACACTCTTACCGAACTGCTGCCGGCTGTCCGCGATCGGAGCCATGTTGTCGGCGAGCGCAGTGGGGATGCCCGAGCCGCTGCCGGCAGTGCGGGAGTCTCTGTCGGCGGTGCTGGAGGTGCTGTCCGGGGTGCCGAAGCCTCCTCCCCGGGTGACAAGCGTCTTTCTCTGCTTTTCCCCGGCTTTCCGCTCTCACAGCGCCAGGGTAAATGTCTTTTCCAATGCAAGCTTGGTTCTGTGGTTGTTTGGGTTTTTAAAAATTTTTTCTCCTTTCCTTTTTTTTCTCTTTAAGGAAGAAAACAAGCAAAAAAGCCGAAACAAACAAAAATCAAAACCCGTAGACACGAGTGGTGGGGAAGGTGGAGGAGGAGGCTAGAGGGGACTGGAGGAGAGGGGGAGGGGAAGCTTTGGTCCTCCGCTTTGCACAGCGATTTGCAACCCCTTTCCTGTTTTGGCTCTTCTGAGTAGCTCTGCTCCGAGACTGAAGACGTGGTTGAAAACCAAATTGACGCAATCCTGACGCTACAGGCTGAAATCAGCACCTTTCCCACCTCCCATCCCCCCTCCCCAGCCACCACACCCTCCCTCTCCTCCCTTCTTCTCTTTTTCTCCTTCTCCCCCTCCCTCTTCTTTCTGGGGATTGAACACGCAGTCATCGATTATTTTAACTGCCCTGCTGCAGGATATGAGCTCCCACCCTGCATCGGACACAGTGAAACACCAATGTTTGTGATTCAGTTCATCTCATGTCATACATGGGTGTTCCTGTTTTGCTGGGGTAGGATTTATTTATTTGCTTATCGATGCAGCAGTAGACAGACTACAACAACGTGCAGGAGAGGGCAACTCACATGGTCCAGATACCTTGGAATCAAATGCAAGGCACACATTTTTCCTGTGACTGATATGATACATTTACTGGGTTTGAGTCATGAAAACTTACGATGTACCTTCTTCCTGTCCTCCCCTGCTTCTTCCCACCATCCACCCCCACTTAAACATTCAGCTCTTGTGTTGGAAATCCTCTTGACCTTTCTGTAGGTCTAGAAAGGAATTAAATCTAGTGAGATACTTCTGGATTTTACCAAATTTAGATGTCTGTCTCACAGTTTGGACTAATAACGTAAGAAGGGAGGAGAAGGCTGGCAGGCAAAAGAAATGTGGGAAACAGCTCAAGGAAGCAGAGTACCCTGAAACTAGAACCACCACAGGATATGGTAGCTGAAGACAAATCCTGGTGCAACAGAGTTGCAAAGGCCAGTACCTGGCATCTGACTTCTAGATTCAGAAGAAATGATAGCAGCCAAATTCAGAGCCCAAATGTGAATTCTGCTGCATAGATGTGAAGCAGCTATTCCTGCTCTTCTAAAGAACAAAATCCAAATGCAGGCATGGGCTGGCATGACCTTTCTCCATCATGGGCCACACGTTTGTATATCTTGGCCCAGTTTAAGATGTGTTTTTCCTTCACAGATCAGTGAAGCACCTTGGATTTTAGAAAAATTAAACTGAGAAGGTCATGGAATCACAGCAAACTAGTGTCAAAACACAGACAAATGAATTTCCTGGTTTATTCTGAGAGTTAAAAGCTTATTGGCTAATATTGTTTGCGTTTACCTGCTTCTGTCACACAACTTAGTCTTGGTATGAAACTTGGTTGGAAACTGGTATTTAAGCACAATTTGGCAGCACAATTTGATTTGAGATATTTAGGTTCATGTGTTGCAACAATCCAAGCAAATGTGGCTCAACTTCTTTCTCATTTCCTCTCAGCCCTGCTATCCACTTCTCTCACTCTGTCCAATATCCAGCCCTGCTGAAAATGTTCATCCAGCAAAAGTAATTACATTTGATTTTAAACCACATTGCAGCTATAAAAGCCCCCAGATGTGACTGAGTTAAGCAAGATCTCTAAGCAGATTTATAATTAAATGTGTTTAACTGAGTTGTTAGACTATTGTAAGCTGCTGGGTTTTTGGACTTTAAAAACAATGGACTGACAATCAATATATGTTATATTTGGTAGTGTGTTTATCCTATTTAAGTTGGTATATGGTAATACTATATGTTATGTTGACACTTGAATTATTGTCAATATTTAAAGCTTTTTATTTTAAGTTTTTTAAAAGCTTTTCCGCATACATGTCTTTATATACTACACAGAGGTCATTTGCTTTAGTATTCACATATCGGGGTAAATTTACACGCAAATGCTGATGAAAAAAAATTCTTTTATTTTGTTTTTTTCTTTGATATTTTTTCAAAATTTTGATACTACATGCTAGATTTTAGACACTAGTCAAGATCTGAATGGTGCTGAGTATTATACAAATATTGTAAAAATCCCTCCTTTCCATGCACCAGTTCGGCATGCTTAGCCTTTTTTAAAACAGTATAGAAAATATTTGGTCAGTGAAACAGCAAATAACTATTTTCTTTTACATCACTCCTAAACCTGCTATATTTAATTACATGACTCCACTTTACAGCACAGAGTGCACAACACAGAAAATACTTGAGGAGGAGGTGGAGCATTAACTTGCTGACACATCTTGAGACAGATGCACTTTTTACTCCCTGTGTTGTGAAAGCACCATCTAGTGTATGTCTCAGACCCATCACCACCACATAACTAGTGTACACCCATGCAGATAGTACAAACACAAAGGTACATCACTAGCTGACTGTCAAGTGGCCAGAGAGGAAGATCATTACGTGATCTTTGTGCTTTTCTAAACTAAGTGACTATCTTTCAGTTCAGTCCAACACAACAGTAGTGACTCTACATTTTTGCAGTTATATATATTCTTCAAATTTCCCTCTGATCTAATAAAACATCCTGTATACTTCATCAAAACCTCATATAGTTTGCAATAGATTCTTGAGCAAAAATTTGGGCTACATACTCACTGGTCTGTGAGCATTCTCTTAATTTCCAAGTACATCAGATACAATGAACAAAAATATTTTCAACTCAGAGACAGATCATCATTAAGATGAGCTGGTTCAGATTTTGACTGCACTGAGTTGAAATGGACTAATCATATGCAAAATATCTCTGTACATGATCTGGCTGACTATCACAACAAGGCCTTCCGTAGTCTGGAAACCAGATTACCAGTGCACATGCATGCTCAAAGCATCCTCCTGCTGCTACAAGAAGAGGGAGGGTTGTTGCTAAGCAACAGAATTTATACACTTCCCAAAGCAGATAGTCCTCAGATAAGGGTATGGGGCTCAAAAAGGTGGTCCCACACATGCAAACAAATTATCAGTGGTCTACAGATCTCAAAGCCTGTAATGTGAAGAAAACCTAACCTTTTCCCTTTAGAACAGAAAAAAACCCAAACTTATTCTAAACAAGATTCTCCCTGCCCCAAAAGTCAACCAATATTTAAAAAATAAAAGTCAGTGATTTGTATGTATGAGGTGATGCTGGTGAAACAGTCCCTTTCCATCTCTATGAAATGTTCCCCTGGAGCATAAAGAGAGTTTCACATTTTCAAAAATAGCATCTAATTTTGAGTTCTGCAGTTTCCAGGTGCCAAACTACAGACGTCAATTAATACTATTCAGTATCTATGAAAATTAAACCCTCCAGCCATGCTTACAGTGTAAAACCTCAATGAGAACACAGCCATTGGTCCCTGATTTGGGGAAGTGCAGAGCATTCAATGCTTCTTAAAGTCAAACAACTTCAAAGGAATTTACAAGGAATTTAGGCAGTTACACTCTGCTTATTTTCCACTTTGGCAGTTAGACTCTACTTATTTTCCACTTCACTTAACACTGCAATTAGACAGCAGAAAGGAGCTAACATTCTTACATTCTTTTCTGTCTCATATCTCAGCCTCTGACACACCTTAAATGTTTAAAGGCATGTCTTTGCTGCCACTAGCCTGGACTTGTCACCTGAAGACTCAGTTTGCTGGCCATACAGGTTTATTGTTCCTTTTTACTTTGTTACTGAACTCAGCTTCACACATTTTAGTGTCCAGTGCTATATGAAATATAGAATGGTCTGGGTTGGAAGGGATGTCTAAAGGGTCACCTATGAGGAGAGACTGAGGGAGCTGGGGTTGCTTAGCCTGGAGAAGAGGAGACTCAGAGGTGGCCTTATTGCTCTCTAGAACTACCTTAAGGGAGGTTGTAGACAGGCAGAGGTTGGTCTCTTCTCCCAGGCAGCCAGCACCAGAACAAGAGGACACAGTCTCAGGCTGCACCAGGGGAGGTTTAGGCTGGAGGTTAGGAGGAAGTTTTACACAGAGAGAGTGATTGCCCATTGGAATGGTCTGCCCGGGGAGGTGGTGGAGTCACCGTCACTGGAGGTGTTCAGGAGGAGACTTGATAGGGTGCTTGGTTGCATGGTTTAGTTGATTAGGTGGTGTTGGCTGATAGGTTGGACACAATGATCTTGAAGGTCTCTTCCAACCTGGTTTATTCTAGTCTATTCTATTCACCTAGTCCAACCCCTTCTGCAGAAAGCAGGGACATCCTCCACTAGATCAGGCTGCCCAGAGCCCTGTTGAGCCTCACTTTGAGCATCTCCAGGGATGGGGCCTGAACCATTTCCCTGGACAAGGTGTTCTAGTGTTCCACTACCCTATGATAAAAAGCTTGCTCCTAACATCCAATCTAAATCTGCTCTTCTCTAATTTGAAGCTATTGCTTCTCACCCTATCACTACAGGCCTTTGTAAACAGTCTCTCTCCATCAATTTTTGTAGCTCCCCTGCAGGTACTGGAAGGTAACTATTAGGTCTCCACAGATCCTCCACTTTTCCAGCCTGAGCAACCTGATCTCCCTTGCCCTGTTTTCATGGAAGAGATGCTCCATACCCCTGACCATTTTTATATCCCTCCTCTGGGCCAGCTTCATCAGATCCATGTCCTTCTCATATTGAGGGCTCTGACCTATATGCAATACTCTTGGTGAGGTCTCACCAGAATAAAGTTGCAGAATCACCTCACTCAATCTGCTGGCAATGCATCTTTTGCTGCAGCCCAGGATGTGATTGGCCTATGGGCTACAAGAGCACACTGTCTGCACATGTCCAGCTTCTTGTCCATCAGCACTCCCAAGTCCTTTTCTGCAGGGCTGCTTTCTATCACTTAATTCCCCCCAGTCTGTATTGATAATGAGAATTATTCTGGCCCAAGTGAAGAATGCTGCACTTGTTGAGCCTCATGAGGTTCAGCTGGTCTCACCTCTCCAGCTTCTCCAGGTCCCTCTAGATGACATCCCATTCTTCTGTCACACCAAGAGCGTGGTGTCATCTGCAAACTTGCTGATGATGCACTTGAGGCCACTATCTGTATTGTTGATAATAATATTAAACAATACAGGTCTCAGTATGGACCCCTGAGGGACACCACTTGTCACTGCTCTCTGTCTGGACTTCAAGCCATTGAGCAGGACCTCCTGTTTCTGCTGCAGTATGATACACATTTTTTGGACTCTATTTACTAGACCCATACAGATACATCAGATACCACAGCATGCCTGAAATGGCACAAGAAAATATGTATTTAGGTAACTGAATAATCTTCAAACTCATACACTTCATCTAAGCATTTAATTTCAGGTCTGAAAAATGTAGCGATTAATTCTTCTCACACTTGATATTTGGGTGCATCATCTCTGAATGTGTATTTAGAGCCACTGAAAAGCCCTAAACTTTGACAAAGAACTAGGGGTAAAAATCTGGAGCAGCAGCTGAAGGTGCTAGAGCAGTTAGTCTAGGTAAACTGCCCCAAGTGTCATTATAGTTTCATAGTTTCATAGTTTCAGTTAGGGTTGGAAGGGACCACAAGGATCATCTAGTTCCAACCCCCCTGCCATGGGCAGGGACACTCTACCCTAGATCAGGCTGGACAGAGCCTCGTCCAGCCTGGTCTTAAACACCGCAAGGGACGGGGCCTCAACCACCTCCCTGGACAACCCATTCCAGGGCCTCACCACTCTCACGGTGAAGAACTTCCTCCTCACATCCAGCCTGAATCTCCCCACCTCCAGCTTCATCCCATTCCCCCTAGTCCTATCACTCCCTGATAGTCTGAAAAGTCCCTCCCCAGCCTTCTTGTAGGCCCCCTTCAGATACTGGAAGGCCACAATGAGGTCACCTCGGAGCCTTCTCTTCTCCAGGCTGAACAGCCCCAACTCCTTCAGTCTGTCCTCATAGGAGAGGTGCTCCAGCCCTCTGATCATCCTCGTGGCCCTTCTCTGGACACGCTCCAGCACCTCCAGATCCCTCTTGTAATAGGGGCTCCAGAACTGGACGCAGTACTCCAGGTGGGGTCTCACCAGAGCTGAGTAGAGGGGGAGAATCACCTCCCTTGACCTGCTGGCCACACTTCTCCTGATGCAGCCCAGGATCTGATTGGCTTTCCGGGCTGCAAGTGCACATTGAGAGCTCATGTTGAGCTTCTCGTCCACCAGCACCCCCAAGTCTCTCTCCTCTGGGCTGCTCCCCAGCCAGTCACTGCCCAGCCTGTATTTGTGCCTGGGATTGCCTCGACCCAGATGCAGGACCCTGCACTTGGTCTTGTTGAAGCTCATGAGGTTGGCCTGTGCCCACCTCTCCAGCCTGTCAAGGTCCCTCTGGATGGCATCCCTTCCCTCCAGCCTGTCTGCTGCACCACACAGCTTGGTGTCATCAGCAAACTTGCTGAGGGTGCACTCAATGCCACTGTCCATGTCACCCACAAAGATGTTGAACAAGCCTGGTCCCAGGACTGATCCCTGAGGGACTCCGCTTGTCACTGGCCTCCACTGGGACATGGACCCATTGACAGCCACTCTTTGGGTGCGGCCATCAAGCCAGTTCCTTATCCATCTGGTGGTCCATCCATCAAACCCGTGTGTCACCAGCTTGGAGACCAGGATGTGGTGTGGGACAGTGTCAAAGGCTTTGCTCAGGTCCAGGTAAACGACATCAGTTGCTCGCCCCTCATCTATTAATGCTGTCACCTGTTCATAGAAGGCCACCAGGTTTGTCAGGCAGGATTTGCCCTTGGCAAAGCCATGCTGACTGCTCCCAATCACCTCTTCACTACTCTTCTGAGTCAGTAGTGCCTCCAGGAGGATCTGCTCCATGATCTTTCCGGGCACAGAGGTGAGACTGACCGGTCTGTAGTTCCCTGGTTCCTCCTTCTTACCCTTTTTGAAAATGGGAGCAATATTTGCCCTTTTCCAATCTGTGGGGACTTCCCCAGTCTGCCATGACTTTTGGAATATAATAGAGAGGGGCTTAGCAACCTCATCTGCCAGTTCTCTCAGCACCCGTGGGTGTATCCCATCGGGTCCCATGGACTTGAACACTTTCAGGTTCTTCAGGTGATCACGAACCTGAGCTTCACTTATGAAGGGCAGTTCTTCCTCCCCATCCCTGGCATCATCTGCCATGACTCCAGGAGTGTGGCTGGAGGCCCTTGCAGTGAAGACTGAGGTAAAGAAGTTATTGAGTACCTCAGCCTTTTCCACATCACTTGTGACCAATTCACCAGTTTCCTTTCTGAGGGGGCCCACACCTTCCCTACTCTTCTTCTTGCCATTAATATACCTGTAGAAATTCTTAGTGCTCCCTTTGACCTCCCTGGCTAGATTCAATTCAAACTCTGCTTTGGCTTTCCTAACCAGGCCTCTTGCTGCTCGGGCAGCTTCCTTATATACCCCCTGTTCTATCTGTCCTTCCCTCCACTGCCTGTAGAGTTTCTTTTTAAGTAATAGTGTGTCCAGGAGCTCCTTGTTCATCCAGGCAGGCCTCCTAGCGTTCTTCCCTGTTTTTCTCTTTGTTGGTATACATAGCTCCTGGACACAGAGGAGGTGGTCCTTGAATACTGACCAGCTGTCCTGGGTCCCTCTTCCCTCCAGGGCTTTGTCCCATGACACTGTGGCTAGCAGACTCCTGAAGCGATCGAAGTCTGCACACCTAAAGTCTAGGGACATAAGCTTAGAATAGGTCCTCCTGATAGCCCTGAGGATATTAAATTCAACTGCTTCATGGTCACTGCAGCCAAGGCAGTCTCTGAGCCTCACATTGGTTACCAGCCCTTCCCTGTTGGTGAGAACAAGGTCCAGCAGAGCACCTTTTCTTGTTGGTTCCTCTACCATTTGGAGGAGGAAGTTGTCTTCTATGCAGTCCAGGAACATCCTGGATTGCTGGTGCCTTGCTGTGTTGTCCCTCCAGCAGATGTCAGGGTGGTTGAAATCACCCATGAGGACCAGGGCTTGTGACCTGGAAGCCGCTTCTATTTGCCTGTAGAGGGCCTCATCTGCTTGGTTCTGCTGGTCAGGTGGCCTGTAGGAGACCCCCACAGTAATATCTCCTTCCCCTGTCTTGCCTTTAATTCTAACCCATATACTCTCAACCATCTCATCATCCCTCCCCAGGTGGAGTTCTGCTGACTCCAGCTGGTTCTTGACATAGAGGGCAACACCTCCTCCTCTCCTTCCCTGCCTATCCTTCCTAAAAAGCTTGTACCCATCTATCCCTACATTCCAATCATGGGAATCATCCCACCAAGTTTCAGTAATGCCCACTATGTCATGGCCTCCCAGCAGCACGGTGGCTATTAATTCATCCTGTTTGTTGCCCAAGCTGCGTGCATTTGCATAGAAGCACTTCAGCTGGGCTGGCCCTGTCGTCCTCTTGTGCCAATTCCCCTTGGTTTTCACAGGGTGTCCTGGTGTGTCATCTGTGTCTGGCCTCAGGGCAGCAAGTTGAGAGCCCTTAGCAGCTCTCCATCCCACTGCCTCTGGTGAGCTGCCCCTCTGCTTCTCACAGGCCAGCAGGAGACTATTACCCCCTTCCCCCTTCAAATCTAGTTTAAAGCCCTATCAATGAGCCCTGCCAATTCCTGCCCCAGGATCCTTTTCCCCCTCTGGGACAAGTGTGCCCCATTAGTTGTTTGCAGCTCTGGTGCCTTGTAAACCAAGCCATGATTGTAGAACCCAAATCCCTGTCGATGGCACCAGCCCCGGAGCCATGAATTGACCTGTTGGCTCTTCCTCAGTGTTCCCTCATCCATCGCTGACATTAGAGGGATAGCAGAGAACACAACCTGAGCTCCTGATCCCTTTAGCAGGTGCCCCAAGGTTCTGAAATCACTTTTAATTGATTGCGAGCCTCTTGTTGTTGCATCATCGCTACCCACCTGAAAGACCAGCAGTGGGTAGTAGTCTGAAGGACTCAGGAGGTTGGGAATTTTGCCTATAATGTCCTTTACTTGGGCACCAGGGAGGCAGCAGATCTCCCTATGAAAGGGGTCTGGTCTGCATATTGGGCCCTCTGCTCCCTTCAGTAGGGAGTCTCCTATAACAATGACCCTGCGAGGTTTCTTTTCTGGTCTAGTTTTGATAGCTGGCCTGAGGCAACCTGTCATTGGTGCAGCTTCTGCCTTCCTTGAGTCCTCGTCCTCACCTATGACCTGTTCCTCCTGCAGAGCCTCATACCTATTCTGTACCTGCACTGTAGGTAGTGTGTTGCTCAAAGTAGCAGGCTTGCTCCGTCTGCATTTCTTCCGTCGGGCAGAGACCTGCACCCATTGGCCCTGCCCTTGTGGGTTACTGCAGGGAGGCTGAGAGGCTTGCTGATGAGAAGGTACCAAACTCCCTGTTTCACTAAGAGTCACCCCCTGTTCTAGTTTAGTAGAGGTTAGATTTTGGAAATAGTCAATGTTCCTTACCCGGGACCTCATACAACATACATTATACAACATCTTCTAAGGAACTCAATAAATTCCCAAGACCACTTACACATGTGCAGAAGTCTAAGTTAATGTTTTAACCATGAAATTCAGATATAGGCTGTGTAGAACCTTTCTATTGACTCCACGGGCTGTACTGATCAGATGCTCATTTTCTGTAGGGAATTTAGAACATGCTTTGTACATACAAGCAGGAAGTTTGTTATTCCAGTTTTAGGGTTGACCTTCATTCCTAAGGTTAGGAGAAGTGTATAGAGTTATTGTTGCATTTGTTCATTTAAAAATTGAACAAATAGTAATAATAACTATATTAATAATTATTAATATAATTATTGATTGCAATTAGTAATTATAATAATTATTAAGATGTGTAATATATATTTATATAATTATTAATTATAATTATTAATATAATAATTAAATATAATTATGAAAATCAAGTATTTTTTCTTCTTTGTGGTGAGTGACTGTGTATATGCATGACTTGATTAGATGTCATTTCAGTAGCTTAAAGGTGATGTTTCTATTAAGGAAAACATCATTGTTTGCTTGGCTGATGAACAGGTTCTACAAAGAATGAGGAATGTTGCTATCCCCACAGAATCTGGGGGAGCTTGCGCAGTATTTCACTAAGTATCAAGATGCAGACTTAGGTTTTGGAGGCAGTAGTTACTAACAAATCCTGTGACATTTCTTACCTTGTTGGGTTTTTTGGTTGGTGTTTTGTTTTGTTTTTTTCACTGCTCCTTTACTTTTAAGGGTAAATTTTACAGGCAATGTATCACTTCGGCTGACAGTTTTATTTCAATAACAACTGGATACTACTGGGCTTAATATGCTAAGTTTCATGAGTCATAGTCTGCATGAACTAGTAAAGTTGCTTTATCTGTATATATTTTACAGTCTTGGCAATCCAAGCAAATCAGAACAACTCTTATGCTTTCGGCCAGAGCTATAGGTACCTCAGGAAAGTTTTGGTGGCTCTGCCAGTTGGGAAAAAAAAAAAAGACAGTTTGATTTTCTCTTGCATTACAGGTTTTGATACCAAGAGTGTTGAAAATCAGAAAAAGAATGTGTAATCTCTGGTGAGACCCCACCTGGAGTACTGCATCCAGTTCTGCAGCCCCTATTACAAGAGGGATCTGGAGGTGCTGGAAGGTGTCCAGAGAAGGGCCACGAGGATGATCAGAGGGCTGGAGCACCTCTCCTATGAGGACAGACTGAAGGAGTTGGGGCTGTTCAGTCTGGAGAAGAGAAGGCTCCCAGGTGACCTCATTGTGGCCTTCCAGTATCTGAAGGGGGCCTTCAAGAAGGCTGGGGAGGGACTTTTCAGGCTACCAGGGAGTGACAGGACTAGGGGGAATGGAATGAAGCTGGAGGAGGGGAGATTCAGGCTAGATGTGAGGAAGAAGTTCTTCACCGTGAGGGTGGTGAGGCCTGGAATGGGTTGTCCAGGGAGGTGGTTGAGGCCCCATCCCTGGAGGTGTTTAAGCCCAGGCTGGATGAGGCTCTGGCCAGCCTGATCTAGTGTAGAGCGTCCCTGCCCATGGCAGTGGGGTTGGAACTAGATGATCCTTGTGGTCCCTTCCAACCCTAACTGAAACTATGAAACTATGAAACTATTTATGCCAGGAAACTCTTTTTGATGTTTACTTAGCATTAGCAAAGTATAGCACAAATGAGGAGAAAAGGTACCTTTAGGGAATTAGGCTGAGATTTTAGAAAATTATTATGATATTGGTAGGATCAAATTAATTTTATTTTCTTGCCTAATTCATTCAAACTTCTTTAAAAGTTTTAGTCTTAATTAACACAGAGATCTTTTAGGGGCTCTTTTTTTGTTTTCACAGTATCACAGTATCACAGTATAACCAAGGTTGGAAGAGACCCCAAGGATCATCAAGTCCAACCTGTCCCAACAGACCTCACAACTAGACCATGGCACCAAGTGCCACGTCCAATCTCCCCTTGAACACCTCCAGGGACGGCGACTCCACCACCTCCCTGGGCAGCCCATTCCAATGACGAATGACTCGCTCAGTGAAGAACTTCCTCCTCACCTCGAGTCTAAACCTCCCCTGGCACAGCTTGAGACTGTGTCCCCTTGTTCTGGTGCTGGTTGCCTGGGAGAAGAGACCAAACCCCTCCTGTCTACAACCACCCTTCAGGTAGTTGTAGAGGGCAATGAGGTCACCTCTGATCCTTCTCTTCTCCAGGCTAAACAATCCCAGCTCCCTCAGCCTCTCCTCATAGGGCTTGTGCTCAAGGCCTCTCACCAGCCTTGTTGCCCTTTTCTGGACACGTTCAAGTATCTCGATGTCCTTCTTAAACTGAGGGGCCCAGAACTGGACACAGTACTCAAGGTGTGGCCTAACCAATGCAGAGTACAGGGGCAGAATGACCTCCCTGCTCCTGCTGGCCACACTATTCCCAATACAGGCCAGGATGCCATTGGCCTTCTTGGCCACCTGGGCACACTGTTGGCTCATGTTTAGGTGGGTGTCAATCAGCACCCCCAGGTCCCTCTCTGTTTGGCAGCTCTCCAGCCACTCTGACCCCAGCCTGTAGCTCTGCATGGGGTTGCCGTGGCCAAAGTGCAGCACCCGGCACTTGGACTTATTAAATGCCATCCCATTGGACTCTGCCCATCTGTCCAGTCGGTCGAGGTCCCTCTGCAGAGCCTTTCTACCCTCTAACTGACTAACATCTGTTCCCAACTTGGTGTCATCTGCAAACTTGCTGATGACTGACTCAACCCCCTCATCCATATCATCAATGAAGATGTTAAAGAGGATGGGGCCCAGCACCGATCCCTGGGGGACGCCGCTGGTGACTGGCCGCCAGCCGGACGCGGCACCATTCACCACCACTCTCTGGGCTCGGCCCTCCAGCCAGTTCCTAACCCAGCACAGAGTGTTGCGGTCCAAACCACGAGCTGACAGTTTAGCCAGCAGTTTACTGTGGGGGACGGTGTCAAAGGCCTTGCTGAAGTCCAGATAGACTACATCCACAGGCCTCCCCACGTCCACCAGACGGGTCACCTGATCATAGAAGGAGATCAGGTTGGAGAGGCAGGACCTGCCCTTCCTAAATCCATGTTGGCTGGACCTGAGCCCTTGGCCATCCTTCAGGTGCGCAGTTATTGCCTCCAGGATAATCTGTTCCATCACTTTCCCTGGCACTGAGGTCAGGCTGACTGGCCTGTAGTTTCCGGGTTCCTCCATCCGTCCCTTCTTGTGGATGGGAATCACATTGGCCAGTTTCCAGTCATCTGGGACCTCTCCAGTGAGCCAGGACTGGAGGAAAATGATGGAGAGCGGCTTGGCCAGCTCATCTGCCAGCTCTCTCAGCACCCTAGGATGGATCCCATCCGGTCCCATGGACTTGTGGGTGTCCAAGTGGCTCAGCAGGTCCCGAACTAATTCCTCATGGATTTCTGGGGCATTACACTGCTCCCCGACCCTATTACCCAGCTCAGGAGGCCACTCATCCTGGACTCCTGCCTTGCTGTTAAACATGGAGGCAAAGAAGGCGTTCAGGACCTCAGCCTTTTCCTCATCTTCGGTCACCGTGTTCCCCTCCAGGTCCAGTAAGGAGTGGAGGTTCTTCTTGCCCTTCTTTTTAGCGTTGATATATTTGTAAAATTGCTTTTTATTTTCTTTCACAGAGGTGGCCAGTTTCAGTTCTAACTGGGCCTTTGCCTCTCTAATTTTATTCCTACATAATCTAACCACTTCCTTGAACCTACCTCGAGAAGCCTTCCCCCCCTTCCAAAGGTGATACAGCCTCTTTTTTTCCCTTAATTCCCCCAGGAGCTGCTTGCTCATCCAGGCCGGTCGCCTTCCCCGCCGGCTCATCTTTCGACACATGGGGACCGCCAGTTCCTGTGCCCTCAAGAGCTCCTTTTTGAAGTAGGTCCAACCCTCCTGGACCCCTCGGTTCATGAGGGTTGGTACCCAGGGAACTTTACAAATAAGTTTCTTAAAGAGGCTGAAGTTTGCCCTCCGGAAGTCCAGGGTGAAGGTTCTGTTGGTACTCCTCCCTATCTCCCTGCATATTGAAAACTTCACTATCTCGTGGTCACTGCACCCTAGGCAGCCTCCCACGGTCACATCTCCCACCAGCCCTTCCCTATTGGAGAGCAGCAGGTCAAGCAGAGCCTGTCCCCTGGTAGGCTCGCTTAACAGCTGCGTTAGGAAGCAGTCCTCTATTCGCTCCAGGAATCTTCTGGACTGCCTTCTCTCTGCTGAATTAAGTTCCCAGCAGATATCTGGCAGATTGAAGTCACCCACGAGGACAAGATCTGATGATCTTGAGACAGCCTCCAGTTGTTTATAGAATAATTCATCCATCTCCTCATCCTGGTTGGGTGGTCTATAACAGACTCCAACCAGGATGTCAGATTTGTTGGGTTGCCCTCTGATTTTAACCCACAGGCTCTCAATTCCCTCATCTTCCACCTCAAGTTCAGAGGCAGAAAGTGTCTCCCTAATATACAAAGCCACCCCTCCTCCTCTTCTCCCTCTCCTATCCCTCCTAAAGAGCCTGTAACCCCCCAGTGTAGCACTCCAATCGTGCGTGTTGTCCCACCATGTTTCTGAGATGGCAACTATATCATAGTTGCCCTGGTGGATTAGGACCTCCAGCTCCTCTTGCTTATTGCCTAGGCTGCGTGCATTGGTGTACATGCACTGCAGCTGGGCTCCCGACCTCTCAGTTGACCCTACCTTGTGCCCTACTCTTACCTCTGCAGAGGGACCGATGTCTTCACCCTCCCCCTTCAGACCTAGTTTAAAGCCCTCCTAATGAGCCCTGCCACTCTAGTGCTAGGACTCTCTTGCCCCTTCTAGATAAATGCACCCCATCAGGACCCAGCAGGTCGGGTGCTGTAAGAGTAGGCCCATGATCAAAGAAACCAAAGTTCCTCCGCTGGCACCATTCCCTGAGCCACTTATTGATGGTGTGGGTTCTCCCGTTCCTCTCAGTGTACTCCCCTGCCACTGAGGGAACTGAGCAGAACACCACTTGTGCGCCTGCCCCATCAATCAATTGTCCAAGGGCCCTGAACTCCTTCTTAATTGCCCTGGTGCCCTTCCTGTCGATCTCATCACTCCCAGCCTGTATTACCAGTAGAGGGTAATAGTCAGAGGGACTGATGAGCTTGGGGATTCCCCTTGCAATATCCCTTATCCGCGCCCCAGGTAGAGAGCAGACCTCCCTGTGGGATGGGTCGGGACGACATATGGGTCCCTCAGTACCCCCCAGGAGAGAGTCCCCAACAACTATAACCCTTCTCCTTCTCTTTGTGGAGCCGGTCATTATAGCTGATGGTGGCCGCTTGGTCTTAGGCTTGGCCTTAGGCTGCTCCCCAGAGCTGGTCGTTACAGCCGTTTTATTTTGGTTTGGGGGTTTTGTGGTTTTGTTTTGGTTTGGTGATTGTTTTGCTTTTTGTTGCTTTGGGTTTGTTTTGGTTTTCTAATTATTAAATATATAAGGACTGAGGACTACACCAAAACAGGAATTCAGGTGCTTAAACAACACCTAACTCCAGTTTTATGAGACGGAATCTCAAATTCAAGCATTGAAATCACTGCTGAACTTGTGCTTGAAACTGGGAACATCAACTGGGCCATTTTGGCTTGATAGCTGACCGGAGCTGGCGACTTGGATTGTGAGCTTTCTGCTTGGTTTCACTTTCCTTTCGGGGCTTTGTGGGTCAGGAGAACTTGGGGTTAGCAGGGAGGTCCGGCAGGATCGTGCTCTTGCAAGCCTGCTCGGGAACGGGGACGGGGTGTCAGCCACGGGAGGTTTAGATCCCGCCCAGGCTGTGCGCGCGCTGCCATTTTGGCTCGAGAGCCTTCCTGCTGATCAGGAAAAAAAAAAATTCTTTTATCAATCAAACACTCAACCATGGTTATCACTTGGACAAAGGGTAGGAAAAACAGCATCTACCCAGACAGACTTGCTATATCAGCATGCAGGAGTCCAGGCTACCAGCTGCAGTGAGTGCTTGAGCCTGGCACTTGGAATAGAGGGGAAAGGAGAGAACTCCTGTGTCAGGTGTGACCAGGTGAACTTTCTCCTTAGTCTGGTGGCCGAGCTGAAAGATGAAGTGGCCCAGCTGAAGGAGGAGGTTTCTAGGCTCAGGGCAATAAGGGATAACGAAAAGGAGTTAGATATGTGGGAGAAGGTTCTGCAGATCTCCCCTGCTGAGGGAATGGGCCCTGGAAACGGGAAGGGATGGATACAGGTCCCTGCCAGGGATGGCAAGGGAAGTCCTTCCCCACCCTCTCCTCCTCCTCCGCTGCCCTTGAATAATAAGTATGAGGCCCTGCAGGCCGAGGGCAGTGGGGACAAGTGGGCTGAGGAGCAGCCATCTGGGCGGGAGCCTAAGGCCAAGCGGTCCCAAACAACTATAACGACCATCTCCACAAAGAAAAGGAGAAGGGTTATAGTCGTTGGGGACTCTCTCCTGGGGGTTACTGAGGGACCCATATGTCATCCTGACCCATCCCACAGGGAGGTCTGCTCCCTACCCGGGACGCGGGTTAGGGACATTGCAAGAAGACTCCCCAAGTTAATCCACCCCTCTGACTATTACCCTCTGCTGGTAATACAAGCTGGGAGTGATGAAATTGCAAGAAGGGCACCAGGGCAATTAAAAAGGAGTTCAAGGCCCTTGGACAATTGATTGATGGGGCAGTAGCTCAAGTGGTGTTCTGCTCAGTTCCCTCAGTGGCAGGGGAGTACACTGAGAGGAATGGGAGAATCCACACCATCAACAATTGGCTCAGGGGATGGTGCCAGCAGCAGAATTTTAGGTCCTTCGATCATGGGGCAACTTTTACTGCACCCAACCTGCTGGGTCCTGACGGGGTGACGTTATCTAGAAAAGGTAAGAGAGTCCTAGCACTAGAGTTGTTAGGGCTCATTAAGAGGGCTTTAAACTAGGTCTGAAGGGGGTGGGTGAGGAAATCAGTCCCTCTGTAGATGAAAGAGAGGGGCACAGATTAGGGTCAATAGAGAAGTTGGGAGCCCAGCTGAAGAGCATGTACACCAATGCACGCAGCATGGGCAATAAGCAGGAGGAGCTGGAAGTCCTGGTCCACCAGGGTGACTATGATAGAGTCGCCATCTCAGAGACGTGGTGGGATGACACGCACAATTGGAGTGCTGCACTGGGGGATTACGGGCTCTTCAAGAGAGACAGGTGAGGGAGGAGAGGAGGAGGGGTGGCTCTGTATATTAGGGAGTCACTCTCTGCCACAGAACTTGAGGTGGAAAATGAAGGGATTGAGAGCCTGTGGGTTAAAATCAGAGGGCAACCCAACAAATCTGACATCCTGGTTGGAGTCTGTTATAGACCACCCAACAGATGATGATGAGAGGTGGACGAATTATTCTATAAGCACTGGAGGCTGTCTCAAGGTCATCAGATCTTGTCCTTGTGGGTGACTTTAACCTGCCAGATATCTGCTGGGAACTTAACTCAGCAGAGAGAAGGCAGTCCAGAAGATTCCTGGACTGCATGGAGGACAACTTCATGATGCAGCTGTAGAGTGAACCTACCAGGGATCAGGCTCTGCTTGACCTGCTGTTCTCCAATAGAGAAGGGCTGGTGGGAGACGTGACCATGGGAGGCTTCCTGGGGTGCAGCAACCATGAGATAGTGAAGTTTTCAATATGCAGGGAGATAGGGAGGAGCACCAACAGAACCTTCAACTTGGACTTCAGGAGGGCAAACTTCAGCCTGTTTAAGAAAATTGTTTGCAAAGTTCCCTGGGCATCAGCCCTCAAGAACTGAGGGGTCCAGGATGGTTGGACCTATTTCAAACAGGAGCTCTTGAAGGCACAGGAACTGGCAGTTCCCATCTGCGAAAAGATGAGTGGGGAAGGCGACCAGCCTGGATGAGCAAGCAGCTCCTGGAGGAACTAAGGGAAAAAAAGAGGCTATATCACCTCTGGAAAGAGGGGAAGGATTCGAGGTACGTTCAAGGAAGTTGTTAGATGATGTAGGAAAAAAATTAGAGAGGAAAGGCCCAGTTGGAACTGGAGCTGGCCACCTCTGTGAAGGATAACAAAAAGCATTTGTACAATGGTCCTGAACACCTTCTTTGCCTCAATTTTTAACAGCAAGGCAGGAGGAGTTCAGGATGAGTGGCCTCCTGAGCTGGGTGATGGGGTCAGGGAGCAGTGTAATGCCCCGGAAATCCATGAGGAATTAGTTCAGGACCAGACCGTGATGAGCCACTTGGACACTCACAAGTCCATGGGACCGGATGGGATCCATCGTCCAGTCCTGGCTCACTGGAGAGGTCCCAGATGACTGGAAACTGGCCATTGTGGTCCCCATCCACAAGAAGGGTTGGATGGAGGAACCTGGAAACTCCAGGCCAGTCAGCCTGGCCTCAGTGCCAGGGAAAATGATGGAGCAGAATATACTGGTGGCAATAACTGCACACCTGCAGGATGGCCAAGGGCTCAGGTCCAGCCAACATGGATTTAGAAAGGGCAGGTCCTGCCTCTCCAACCTGATCTCCTTCTATGATCAGGTGATCCACCTGGTGGATGTGGGGAGGCCTGTGGATGTGGTCTGCCACAATCAAGGCCTTTGACACCATCCCCCACAGCAAACTGCTGGCTAAGCTGTCAGCTCGTGGCTTGGACAGCAGCACTCTGTATTGGGTTAGGAACTGGCTGGAGGGTTGAGGCCAGAGAGTGGTGGTCAATGGTGCTACCTCCAGCTGGAGGCCAGTCACCAGTGGCGTCCCCCAGGGATCAGTGCTGGGCCCCATCCTCTTTAATGTCTTCATTGATGATCTGGATGAGGGGATTGAGACAGTCATCAGCAAATTTGCAGATGACACCAAGTTGGGAGCAGATGTTGATCTGTTAGAGGATAGAAGGGCTCTCCAGAGGGACCTTGACCTACTGGA
This sequence comes from Colaptes auratus, assembly GCA_015227895.2. Classification (NCBI taxonomy): domain Eukaryota; kingdom Metazoa; phylum Chordata; class Aves; order Piciformes; family Picidae; genus Colaptes; species Colaptes auratus. Next base: position 11,628,013 of record CM026897.1, on the reverse strand, counting down.
CAGATGGGCAGAGTCCAACAGGATGGCATTCAACAAATCCAAGTGCCAAGTGCTGCACTTTGGCCACAACAACCCCATGCAGGGCTGGGGTCGAAATGGCTGGAGAGCAGCCAGGCAGAAAGGGACCTGGGGGTGCTGATTGACAGCTGCCTAAACATGAGCCAGCAGTGTGCCCAGGTGGCCAAGAAGGCCAATGGCATCCTGGCCTGTATCATGAATAGTGTGGCCAGCAGGAGCAGGGAAGTCATTGTACCCCTGTACTCTGCACTGGTTAGGCCACACCTTGAGTCCTGTGTCCAGTTCTGGGTCCCTCAGTTTAAGAAGGACATCGAGACACTTGAACATGTCCAGAGAAGGGCAACGAGGCTGGGGAGAGGCCTTGAGCACAAGCCCTATGAGGAGAGGCTGAGGGAGCTGGGATTGCTTAGCCTGGAGAAGAGGCAGCTCAGGGGAGGCCTCGTTGCTCTCTACAACTACCTGAAGGGAGGTTGTAGCCAGGAGGGGGATGGTCTCTTCTCTCTAGCAACCAGCACCAGAACAAGGGGACACAGTCTCAAGCTGCGCCAGGGGAAGTTTAGGCTCGAGGTGAGGAGAAGGTTTTTCATGGAGATAGTAGTTTGCCATTGGAATGTGCTGCCCAGGGAGTTGGTGGAGTCACTGTCCCTGGAGGTGTTCAAGAGGTGATTGGACGTGGCACTTGGTGCCATGGTCTAGTCATGGGGTCTTTGGTGACAGGTCGGACTTGATGATCTTTCAGGTCTCTTCCAACCTTAGTGATACTGTGATACTGTGATCTTAAGACACATTAGAACAATAAGAAAGAATTTCTGTTAATTTTTTTCTTTTCTGGCCATAGAAGAAAACTTACTTTGGTATGTAAAGTATTCACATGCCTACCTGATTTTTTCACCTTGCTCACCTGTTTCATGTCCACCTCATGGCTATTAAACAGCACCTCTTCACCTAGGCTCATAGCCTATTTTTGTCCTGAGCTTGCCCCAACTAATTAGAACAACCACAGTTCAGACTAGGTTATAAATGGAACCCCTCCAGAGACATGATTTTTGAGTGATCCTCCCCTTGGACTAGTATGCCATCAAAGGATATTTTGTGGTTTGAGTGAGTCCTCATTTTCTCTTTTGTGCGTGAATATTATCTTCTGGATTTATAGGCTTGAGTGAGCCCTTGTTGCACTTTTGGTGCATGAACTTTTCTGGGTAGTCTTGAGTGGGAGGCTTTCCCTTTTTGAGTGTGCGTGCACACATATTCGTTCATCTTTCTAGAAAGAGTATTTTTTAAAGATTAAGAATTGATTGTATAGTAGTATATTCCTTGTTGATATCCAAAGTTGTAATTTAATTTTGTTGGAAGCAGTGGCAAATAATTTTGGTTACATAAATGTTTGGGTTAGGTAGCTATTGCAGTCTGTTTTGTGGGAGTCTCCATGCTAGCCTCATGGAGCAGGTGCCAGATAAAAGCACATACAAAACCTTGCTTTCTTGTAAGTCATCAGACATTAGAGCATTTCACCATAAAGTTTATAATCTGTTTCAAATCTTTAGTATGTTCTTATTTCTTGCATTATTTTATGCATCATTCTTTAAAAGAAAAAATAGACTCCTTGACATTTTTCCAGTGTAACAATGGGCTAAGTGAGAAAATAAAATTGCAACCTTAATGCACCCACATTCCTTCCAAGCAATGCTTTAGTATAGTATCTCTGGCAGCTAAATATTGCATAGAGCACTTCACTGCAGTGGGAGGTTCGGTATGTAGGGGCAGAAATAGTGGCAAAATTCTCTGAAGCTCAGAATCAGGACTCTGCACTATACAGGGATCTACCAAGGTCAACTAATGTGCTATATACAGTATTCTTTCTTAAGACTGCTCTTTGTGTGGACTTTAGAGACTGTATAATGCAATTGACCAAAGGTATTACTATTAAGTTTTGTAGTTTGTAGTTATAGAAATGCTGCAACATTTAGTGTTATACATGCACATGCCCTGAGACACACTAATGATTTGGGAAATGAGTCTCAGTGAACAAGAAACAAAGGGAAGAAGAGAGATTCGAGAAAGGATATTTTAAAGAAAATTTTGAAATCCTGTAAAAAAATGCAAATCTAGAGGCATCTACTTCATCCCAAAATATTTTGCAATTAATGAGTATCTTCATAAAGTGAAAATTTTGACTAAAGTTCTTAAGGCTACTGTGTCTCAATTTAAGTGTGTACATTATATTAGAATGTGTGGAGTACTCCCAAAATTCATTGAAAATCTGATATCGTACTGTTGCATACTGCACTCTATTCTAAGTGACACTTCCTCACCACAGCATGTGCTCTTTGAGGAAGAGAAACATACCAAGTGAAAAATTGAAATACAGTGTCAGGAAAAATCTAAATTTTTTAATGTGGAGAGGAGCTTCTGGAGCCACTAGAGAAGTAAATGGAAGTAGTAGATGAAAAATGAGAAATCTGTCCAGATAAAAGCATTTATGTGATGTGTTCTGGTTTAACTAAATATAGAATTAAGAATTTTGAGCCAAGGTATTTCTACATCCTTACTAGGAACAGTAAAGTATATGCTGGAGCTTTTCTATTCTTTATGAATCTTCAGAGCAGTAGAAAAATGGTTTTTCCTCCCATTATTACTATGACTGTTTCTTCCAACTCTGCATCCTGTATTAAAATGATTCACATACAAACCAGCAACAGGGAGAAGTTAAGATTTCTTCTTCGTCATATGTAAAAATTTTTCTGAGTTGTGGTTTGGATAAAACCTGAACCCTAAATTTGGAAAAAATAGTATTGCAACCAAATTTAAATGTAGAGCAAGAGGAGGGAGGCAGAATGAAAGACTGGGAAAAAAGAGGTTGTTCAGCCTCTGTGGGACAGCAAGGATGAAAAAAATTAATAATGTAGTGATGCAAGCAGTGGCTGACAAGCTAAAAGGGAAAACTGTGACTACAATTCTGCTCCACTGAATTTCTGCTTAAAATAGCATGCAGCTCTCACGAGCTGGTTTTGTTAGAGATTTTTCAGCACATAAAGAACGTTCAATACAGATTTTGCTTCATGCAGACAAATTTAAAGAAGTCAATTGCTGTAGTATTAAAAAAAAAAAACAAAACCAAAAAAAACCAGAAAACAAAATATAACAGCAAAACAACACAAAACCCAGCACAAAACCAAATCAAAACAAAATAATTACAAAAATCCACCAAAAACACAAACAACAAACCAAACCAAAACCAAACTGCCCAGACCTTCCATGTTGCATTCAAGATAACAGATGACGTTTGTCTGTAGTATTTAATGAGACTTTGAAACTAGAAGGTACTTATTTCAGATGCAGAGACACTCTTATGAAAGGGAAGCAATACATTTTATTCAGAAAATAAGTTTAGAACATTTTCTTGCTTTACATTTTCATAAGCAGCAGACAGAAAATATCCTCCATCGTATTTTCAAATTATGTCAAATACTTCAATGTGCCAGCTACTTTACATGGCTGATGGTCCCCACGTGTCGAAAGATGAGCCGGCGGGGAAGGCGACCGGCCTGGATGAGCAAGCAGCTCCTGGGGGAATTAAGGGAAAAAAAGAGGCTGTATCACCTTTGGAAGGGGGGGAAGGCTTCTCGAGGTAGGTTCAAGGAAGTGGTTAGATTATGTAGGAATAAAATTAGAGAGGCAAAGGCCCAGTTAGAAACTGAAACTGGCCACCTCTGTGTGAAAGAAAATAAAAAGCAATTTACAAATATATCAACGCTAAAAAGAAGGGCAAGAAGAACCTCCACTCCTTACTGGACCTGGAGGGGAACACGGTGACCGAAGATGAGGAAAAGGCTGAGGTCCTGAACGCCTTCTTTGCCTCCATGTTTAACAGCAAGGCAGGAGACCAGGATGAGTGGCCTCCTGAGCTGGGTAATAGGGTCGGGGAGCAGTGTAGTGCCCCAGAAGTCCATGAGGAATTAGTTCGGGACCTGCTGAGCCACTTGGACACCCACAAGTCCATGGGACCGGATGGGATCCATCCTAGGGTGCTGAGAGAGCTGGCAGATGAGCTGGCCAAGCCGCTCTCCATCATTTTCTCCAGTCCTGGCTCACTGGAGAGGTCCCAGATGACTGGAAACTGGCCAATGTGATCCCCATCCACAAGAAGGGACGGTGGAGGAACCCGGAAACTACAGGCCAGTCAGCTGACCTCAGTGCCAGGGAAAGTGATGGAACAGATTATCCTGGAGGCAATAACTGCGCACCTGAAGGATGGCCAAGGGCTCAGGTCCAGCCAACATGGATTTAGGAAGGGCAGGTCCTGCCTCTCCAACCTGATCTCCTTCTATGATCAGGTGATCCATCTGGTGGACGTGGGGAGGCCTGTGGATGTAGTCTATCTGGACTTCAGCAAGGCCTTGGACACCGTCCTCCACAGTAAACTGCTGGCTAAACTGTCAGCTCGTGGTTTGGACCGCAACACTCTGTGCTGGGTTAGGAACTGGCTGGAGGGCCGAGTCCAGAGAGTGGTGGTGAATGGTGCCGCGTCCGGCTGGCGGCCAGTCATCAGCGGCGTCCCCAGGGATCGGTGCTGGGCCCCATCCTCTTTAACATCTTCATTGATGATCTGGATGAGGGGGTGAGTCAGTCATCAGCAAGTTTGCAGATGACACCAAGTTGGGAACAGATGTTAGTCAGTTAGAGGGTAGAAAGGCTCTGCAGAGGGACCTCGACCGACTGGACAGATGGGCAGAGTCCAATGGGATGGCATTTAATAAGTCCAAGTGCCGGGTGCTGCACTTTGGCCACGGCAACCCCCATGCAGAGCTACAGGCTGGGGTCAGAGTGGCTGGAGAGTGCCAAACAGAGAGGGACTGGGGGTGCTGATTGACACCCACCTAAACATGAGCCAACAGGTGCCCAGGTGGCCAAGAAGGCCAATGGCATCCTGGCCTGTATGGGAATAGTGTGGCCAGCAGGAGCAGGGAGGTCATCTGCCCTGTACTCTGCATTGGTTAGGCCACACCTTGAGTCCTGTGTCCAGTTCTGGGCCCCTCAGTTTAAGAAGGACATCGAGATACTTGAACGTGTCCAGAAAAGGGCAACAAGGCTGGTGAGAGGCCTTGAGCACAAGCCCTATGAGGAGAGGCTGAGGGAGCTGGGATTGTTTAGCCTGGAGAAGAGAAGGATCAGAGGTGACCTCATTGCCCTCTACAACTATTGAGGCAGAGTGGTTGGAGAGAGGCCAGGCAGAGAGGGACCTGGGGGTGCTGGTTGATTGTAGGTTGAACATGAGCCTGCAGTGTGCCCAGGCAGCCAAGAAGGCCAATGGCATCCGGCCTGCATCAGAAACAGTGTGGCCAGAAGAGCAGGGAGTCATTCTGCCCCTGTACACTGCACTGGTTAGGCCGCACCTTGAGTACTGTGTCCAGTTCTGGGCCCCTCAGTTTAGGAAAGATGTTGTCTTACTGGAGCGTGTCCAGAGAAGGGCAACAAAGTTGGTGAGGGGTTTGGACACAAGCCCTATGAGGAGAGGCTGAGGGAGCTGGGGTTGCTTAGCCTGGAGAAGAGGAGACTGAGGGGTGACCTTATTGCTCTCTACAACTACCTGAAGGGAGGTTGTAGCCAGGCGGAGGTTGGTCTCTTCTCCCAGGCAGCCAGTACCAGAACAAGAGGACACAGTCTCAGGCTGCGCCAGGGCAGGTTTAGACTGGATCTTAGGAAGAAGTTCTATACTGAGAGAGTGATTGCCCACTGGAATCAGCTGCCTGTGGAAGTGGTGGAGTCACCTTCATTGAGGGTTCAAGAAGAGGCTTGATGGGGTGCTTGGTGCCAGGGTTTAGTTTTTTAGTTGTTTAGGTGGGTTGTATTGTACTGTATTGTACTGTATTGTACTGTTTTGTACTGTATTGTACTGTATGGTACTGTATTGTATTTAGGTGGGTTGGATTGGTTGATGGGTTGGACGTGATGATCTTGAAGGTCTCTTCCAACCTGTTGTATTGTATTGTATTGTATTGTATTGTATTGTATTGTATTGTAACTACCTGAAAGGTGGTTGTAGACAGGAGGGGGTTGGTCTCTTCTCCCAGGCAACCAGCACCAGAACAAGGGGACACAGTCTCAAGCTGTGCCAGGGGAGGTTTAGACTCGAGGTGAGGAGGAAGTTCTTCACTGAGCAAGTCATTCGTCATTGGAATGGGCTGCCCAGGGAGGTGGTGGAGTCGCTGTCCCTGGAGGTGTTCAAGGGGAGATTGGACGTGGCACTTGGTGCCATGGTCTAGTTGTGAGGTCTGTTGGGACAGGTTGGACTTGATGATCCTTGGGGTCTCTTCCAACCTTGGTTATACTGTGATACTGTGATACTGTTACTAATCTCCTGGATAGGGACATTTGAGTTCTCCTAAACTTTGCAGTGACAAAGTTATAAGTTCAAATAATAATTTAGAATTTTTTCCTTAGATTGTAAGAATAAGAAATACTCATTAGTTTGTACAGCTTCTCTGAGTTATTTTCAACTGTATTCCTGGAAAAAGATCCAATGATCATGAAAATTATTGAAGAAAACTCTTAAAATCCATCTTTGAAGTTAAACAATAGCTGCAATAAAGACTCAGCAAATCTTGCACACTTTTGCACTCAACAGTCAGATATGAATCCAGGTTATCTGAGTAACTGAATTTACTTGCCCTGTGCATGCTTACACAGTGACAATGTGATATAAAATCACATCAATCCATAGGATGTTTTGGCTTATTCAGAATGGACAACACTCTATGACTAATGGTTCTTGGTTAATACTTACTGATTTCAACTTTTGCCACAGGTATGTCTCATTAACTCCAAACCTTGTTCTGGAAATAAAATAATAAAAAATAAAATAAAATAAAATAAAATAAAATAAAATAAAATAAAAATAAAGTAAAATTAAATTAAATTAAATTAAAATAAGATAAAATTGTTCAGACACTCATTATTACCTTACCCTGTTACTCTTCAACATAATTATTTTCTTGAAGTTCCTCTAAGACAGTCTTCCTCATATTTTCAAGTGCAAAGAGAGAGGGACTTAGCAGTAGGATTTATATATTAAGATGTTCTGTGCTATGATACTTATGATTTCATTTTGGTTCATCATAGGTGCAGTGGCAAAGTAAAATCAGTCAATACTGAAAAGGGGCAGAGTTTCACCTATTTCTAATTTGGGAATGTGGCTCTTTGTTCTGTTACTACCTGGACTATTAAAAGAACAAAGACCTGTTAATACCTGAAGTATTGCATACAGGTTGGAAAACTCAACACAGGGACACAGACATGATGGAGTGAGTCCAAAGGAGTGCCACAAAAAAGATGGTGTTAGAACACCTCTCCTACAAGGACAGGCTGATGGACCTGGAGTTATTCAGCCCTAGAGAAAAGAAGGCTCTGGGGAGACCTAATAGTAGCCTTCCAGTACCTGAAGAAAACTTACAAGAAGGCTGGAGAGGGACTATTTATAAAGGACTGTAGTGATAGGACAGGGGGCAATGGTTTAAAATTGAAGAGTAAATTTAGACTGAGTGTTAAGAACAAGTTCTTTACAGGCTGCCCAAGGATGTCATGGAAGCCCCCCAGCTGGATATATTCCAGATCAGGCTAAACAAGGCTCTGGAGTATGTCCCTGCTCACTTCAGGGAGGTTGGTCTACATAACCTTTGGAGGTCCCCTCCAACCCAAATTCTATGATTCCATGATTCTATGATCTAAGCTTCAATACCCAGTAATTTTAAACTGTAGTATACCCTACAATGGTAAGAAATTTTTGGCTAAAACAGTTTCCACAAGTATTTGATGGATGTTGTAAGGTATCCTACAAACCTGATATTAGAGAAAAGAATAATATTTCAGTAAAATGATTTATCTGAGAAAGCACAGCAGATATTTTGATTACAGGTACAAAATATGATGATACATAATACACAAAAATTGAGGTTTATGCATCTGTACAGGTCTACCTTGTCCTTCCAGGATCCTCTTGTTTGCTTGCATCTTTACAGAAAGCTTCACTTTCAAACTAATGTGTGTTTTCTCTTATTTGTTGTATGTATGTGACTTAACATGGGTTCTTTAAAATAATTTCAATAGAAATTGTACCTTCTCTTATCTTTTCACCTGAAAAATAAAGTGGCACAAAATGCATATTTCTTTCTCCTAATAATGGATGCCTATCTTCTTCAGCTATCTTCTCTTCTCTTCTAATGGCAATAAAATTAAATTAATGAAACCCTCCCTGATAAGAATATAGCAAGATTCTCAACATTTACAATTGCCTAATGTAGAATCTGCTCTCAAAGAGGAATGAAACAGCATCATGAACTACATGAGCATCTACAGAATTTTTTTTAAAAGTATGCTTAGAATGATTTCAGTGTAAGCATGTGCCCAGGGACTGTTACCCCTAGTCAGCTGATTAATAGTAAAAGAACAAAATTAACTCAATGTAGCTTATAGGAGTGAAAATTGTAACAGGAACATAAGGAATAGAGAGGAGTGGTACATTGTCTATAATTTTATCAGCTGTAGGCTATTGTAAGGACTGGGAGGATTTAACTGCAAGTTTATGGACCAGAAAATAGCCATAATCTCCTGCTGGTACCATCATGACTGATCTTGATACTACAGCCACAAGTATCAATTGTGCCACCAGCATGTGCTGGAAAGCCCTCATCTGGGGAATGGTTTTCTTCAAGGAGTGATCATGCATTTTTACTTGAGAAATCACTAGAAAAATGAGAAGAAAAAATAGGAGCAGAATCCCCAAATTCTTAATATATTATCAAAGACCTTAGTTTCACTCAGGTAGCAAGTAGTAAAAAGCAAGCACATTTTTTTCAGAACTGTCTTACTAAACTTCACCTTCTAAATTTCACCCAAATGTCTCTTTATGAACTCAAATGTTTCCTTAAAGGCTTGCCAGAAAAAATTAGGCCATGAGTCTGTCCTAATTGAATGTCTCCCAGCAGTCCCATAGGACTCATTTTGTCAGAGTTCTTACCATTATATAATAGTTTATCTGTTTTCAAAGCACAACTACTAGTTACTGCACGTCTAGTAGCGATAGCTCATCTCCACTGCATTTCATATTTGAAGTCATTATTAGACGATTGAAGTGATGTGGCTATCATCATGTGAGAAAGCCATCAAGATTCAGTGAGGAAATCCTCCAGGGCAGCAATCAAGTTTCTTAATATTGAATGTGTCCCACATTTCAGTCTGATTTCCTATGGGGTAAACCTGATGAGATGGAATCACTTCTACCTCTGTAACTGAGTATTTCTGACAGCCCTCTTCCTCACAATAACTTTTAATTCATTTGGCTAATGTCAAACTGGACAGAGAAATAGAGATCTTAAAAAGTACTCACAACAGAGTTGTACAAAAATACAGCCTAAGGGTTATATTTGGCTTAAAAAAAATAACATGTTCTTTTGTTGAGAGGCAGATCACTACATTCCTAACACTACCTGTGGTGCTTCATGCATATTAGGCAAGCCAATAGCATCTACAAGAAAGCTGGGAAAGGACTATTTACAATGGGATGTAGCACTAGGACAAGAGGCAATGGTTTTAAACTACAGTAGGGTAGATTCAAACTGGATATTAGAAAGAAGTTCTTTACTATGAAGGTGGTAGACACTGGAACAGGTTGCCTGGGGAGACAGTGAAGGCCCCATCCCTGGGGACATTCAAGATCATGCTTGATGTGGCTCTGATCAACCTATCTAGCTGTGAATGTCCCTGCTTATTGAGGAGGGGGTGAATTAGAAGAGCTCTAGAGATCCCTTCTAACCTGTGCATTCTATGGTTCTGTAACTCATGGCACATAACCCCATCATTCATTAAATCTATGGCAGAGTCTGAATTAAACTGATTTGGGCAGTTTCCTAAGGCCATAGGTAATAAAATGTATATTTTGGTATGTTTTATATTGAATATTTCCTGGTGGAAACATCGCCATAACTTATTTACAAAGTATATTTACAGGTTCTGTTAGTTGGTTGTGACTGACATATTTCACATATGAAGACAGTCAAAAAACTCAAGCACAGGTGTAAGAATTTCCAATACAGCAATTCAAATAAAGGTGCTGTGAATAGACTAGACTAGACTAGACTAGAATAGAATAGAATAGAATTAACCAGGTTTGGAGGAGACCTTCAAGATCATTGAGTCCAACCTATCACCCAACAGTACCCAATCAACTAAACCATGGCACCAAGAACCCCACCCAGTCTCTTCTTAAACACCTCCAGTGATAGTGACTCCCCGGGCAGTCCATTGCAATGGCAAATAACTCTTTCTATGAAGAACTTCTTCCTAACATCTAGCTCCCCTAAACCTCCCCTGTCCTCTTGTTCTGGTGCTGGTTGCCTGGGAGAAGACACCAGCCCCCACCTGGCTACCTCCCTTCAGGTAGTTGTAGACAGCAATAAGGTCTCCCCTGAGATTCCTCTTCTCCAGGCTAAGCAACCCCAGCACCCTCAGTCTCTCCTCATAGGGCTTATGCTCCAAGCCCCTCACCAGCTTTGTTGCCCTTCTCTGGACACATTCCAGCAAGTCAACATCATTCCTGAACTGAGAGGCCCAGAACTGGACACAGTACTCAAGGTATGGCCTAACCAGCTCAGAGAATGTGATCTGCAGTTTCCCACAAATGAGATTCTGTGGCAGATTAGCCTGGTACTTATGGCTTGCTCCTCTGTCTGGTATCTTCCCAGATGTTGTGACTATAATTCAGGTGGCCCTTGGGGCTCAAAGACGGCTAGGGGGCTCTCTCTTGCATGCTCCATTGCCGGGCTGTAGCCTTTCCATGGCTCCTCTGGTATTCAATTCTGTTGGAGCTTTCCCCTTTCTGCCTTGGTCCATGGGCAAGTCCTGGGTGTAGTTGTTGCCTGTTAGGACAAGCTCTTCAGCTGCTATGTGTCTCTTGTCTCCTTTGTGATAAGAACAACACTCAGGTGCAGTTGTCTGCTAGGGCAGGCCCTTGAGCTGCACCTCCAGCAGCATTTGGCTCTTGTTGCTGTCTGGGTGAGATCGAGGCAAGTTGCCTGACTTCTCAGCTGGTTTAAATACTGTCCCAAGACAATTAATGCCCTTTGGTACCAGAGAAACCTAATAACTGAACCTGGCCAGGGGTGCTCGCAGTTCACAGCTGTGTTTCAAGGTTAATTACACGTGCTATGTGGTTTATCTGGACCATCTGGAGCCCAGAAAGTGACCAGGTTTGCACATTTGCAGGTGCTTAGCCCATTGTTTGGGTTAGGGCATAGTTTGGGGTATGACCCTTCAGGACACCATAACCTTGCCAAATGCACTGTATGTGAAAACAAAATGCTTGTGTTTCTGTGGTTTTAACCATGAATTTTCTAGGAACAAAACAGAGTATCTGTTTCTCTAGCTTTTCTAATATAGGAAGTATTTGAACTATTTTAGCCAGAATGTTTCAAAGTAGTTTGTTACAGTGTGCCTATGTACACAGTCTATTCTGAAAGCACTGGTGGTATGCAAAGTTTTTCAGTCCACAGCATCATGGGCTTGTAAAGTCATGAGCAGCTATGAACAAGGCCTTAAAATGAATGTCAGCTGAACTTTATAGCTGTTAACTAAGCTGCTCTGACCTATAATATCAGCTTGTCAGAAATTCTGGCAAATTCTGTCTGGCATTTTTCTTTGTATGGCAGAACTATTGCAATGTGATAGAGTAGTACATTGAGTTTATTGTTGGGAACTATTCTGTCATACAATATATTGTCATTTTAAGCTAATTTACAGTGTTTTAAGTTTTCACACTTAAAGTTATTCAGAAAGGTTTTTCTGGTTTTGATTGTTCCTCCTCCTCTTGAAGTTTGTAACAAAAGAACTGTCTAACTACAGTACAAAAATGCACAACAGCTAATTGAAGATCTCTGGGTTTATTAACTGTGTCACAATACATGCTACAGTTTAGACACACTATTGTTCTAAATATTTCATCAACAGCAATGCCTATGGGACTCTACGAGCAACAGATAAACTAGAAGAGACGTGTATCAGTGAGATGGTTCAGTTCAACATAAATGTCCTTTATAACCAGAAATCTGAGACATTCTACTGGCTTGTTTCAGTATGACATAGGACCTAGGAGAGAACTATAATCTTTTGCAGCGCTGCTGGAGGCATGTACATAAAGCCATGCTGCATCTACAATGACAAATGATATTAGACAATTATGTTTAAGTATCCATATCATGTCAAGCAATAAAGTTAAATTGTCTCATATCTTGAGCAACAACAGCTCCTTTCAGAAATGTAGTTAACTGTAGGGACAACGGTTAACTTGCATTGGTCATCCTAGTATCTGAATTTTTTTCAGAAGATGGTCTATGGAAGAGAGCCTGAATGACTTGGGAGATAAATTAAGGAAGATAAATTTTAATCATATAATTTTTTGTTAATGTTTGGGTTTTTTTGCCAGTGTCCTATATTGAAAATCGTCTACTGATTGCCACACAATGGTGTATGATGTTGAAGCCTCTATAAAATGTCATGAGACATGCTACATTCTGGCACCTTATTGTTCCAAATATTTCATAAATATTAATGCTTATGGGACTCTATTAGCAACAGATAAACTATTTATGAAAACTGATTTGCAAAAAGAATGGGATTTTTCAAAATCTAACTGAACTACTCTTCTTCCAGCAACCATTGTCCAACAGACTATCTGTTGCTCTGATTTGTATATTCCCAAATCTGTTCAGCGTAAATCTATCAAAGGAAACAAAATTAATTAACAAAGCTTTGAGCAAGACACGTTTAGCTGCAGATTTCAAATGAGAATTTGGGATGGATAGTAATTTGTATCTCAAATCCACCCTAGCCTGGGAGTATCTCAGTGGTTTGAACCTTTCTTGTACTGAACAGAAGTTAGAAAAAATGACTCATGGGGATTCTGTCAACAAAGGACAACACTCCCAAAGGTCTGGGACATACAGATCAAGAATGTTGTAACAGTAGTATCAGGTTAAGGGAATCTGTATTTTGCAAACCTGATATTAGGGGTCACACTGCACTGACCTTGCTGGCTATAGTGGAAAGAATGAATCATCAGAGATGGCTCATCATAATATGTCTGCTTGAAAGTCTTCCAAAGCTTTGTTCAGGACAGCAGTATGACTAAAAGCAATCATCATAACAAAGTATGTCATCAAGTTGTACAGCCTGCCAAAGGGTAAAAACAGGCAGTTTCAAATAATTTTTCCCCCCCCAGATATATGGAAACTGTACTCTATTAAAGAGAGTGAGAATAACCTTGCAGACACAGTTTTCTGAAAAGATCATACCTGTCACAGACTGATTAATAAGTTAAAGTTTCATTTGCTTTTGAACTTGACTTTTCAAGTGACTGTCATACCAAGTGACTGTCATACCATACTGCATTGACTGCTTTTGGTGTGGTTTGGGTTTTTTTTTTTTTCAAATGAATGGAAGTGCTTTGGTTTGTTTTGTTTTTATGTTTTCTGCAAGTCATCTGGGAGGTGCCATCTCTTTGTACAATGTGTAAGATAATGTAACATACATAAATAAATATAAGCTGCTTTCTCTTAGTCATCTGAAATTAAAATGTTCCTTCTATTAACTAGGAATCTTCTTATTTGTTCTGGGTACCCACTGATATTTATGGAATCAATATGTAATTTAGTATCAGTATATTTAATCATAATCAGCCTGAGTGCACTGTTTAGCTGAACATATAAAATGTATTATAATGAACTTAAAATGTTTAATTTAAGAATCTCTGCCTCTGTGCATATGAATCAGAGACCTGTGTTTAATTATTGATAGCAATTAGAGCACAGAAGCAGACAAACAGCATCTGGTGTCAGGAATAATCTCATAGCCTAACCCTTCTTCAAAGTCTGCTTTGGAACCAAAGAAATTCACTGATTGAATCCTTGCAATGCATTGATTCAGTTTTTGATTTCTAAACGCTTTTGGAATCTGTCATTGTTGAGTTCTGCTATGTGTGGAACAGATGCTGCACAGGGATATCCTTCTTGTAGGCCCCCCTACAGGTACTGGAAAGTCACTGTTAGGTCACAGAATCACAGAATCACAGAATCAACCAGGTCGGAAGTGATCTCCAAGATCACCAAGTCCAACCAATCACCCAACCCTAACTAATCAACTAGACAATGGCACTAAATGCCTCATCCATCCATTTCTTTCTTAAACACCTCCAGGGATGTTGACCCCACCATCTCTCTGGGCAGCCCATTCCAATGGCAAATCACTCTTTCCTTGAAGAACTTTTCTAAGATCAAGCCTAAACTTCCCCTGGCACAGCTTGAGACTGTGTCCTCTTGTTCTGCCACTGGTTGCCTGGTAAAAGAAACCAACCCCCACCTGGCTACAACCTCCCTTGGGCAGCTGTAGACAGCAATAAGGTCTCCCCTGTGTCTCCTCTTCTCCAGACTAAACAACCGAGCTCCCTCTGCCTCTCCTCATAGGGTTTGTGCTCCAGACCTCTCCCTAGCTTTAGAATAGTATAGAATAGAATAGAATAGAATAGAATAGAATAGAATAGAATAGAATAGAATAGAATAGAATAGACCAAGTTGGGAGAGACCTTCGAGATCATTGCATCCAACCTATCAACTAATCCAAAGCACCTAATCAACTAAACCGTGGCACCGAGGATCCTATCAAGTCTCCTGCTGAACACCTCCAATGATGTTGACTCCACCACCTCCCCAGGCAGCCCATTCCAATGGGCAGTCACTCTCTCTGTGTAGAACTTCTTCCTAATATCCAGCCTAAACCTCCCCTGGCACAGCCTGAGACTGTGTCCTCTTGTTCTGGTGCTGGCTGCCTGGGAGAAGAGACCAACCTCCTCCTGTCTATAACCTCCCTTAAGGTAGTTGTAGAGAGCAATAAGGTCATCACTGAGTCTCCTCTTCTCCAGGCTAAACAATCCCAGCTCCCTCAGCCTCATTGCCCTGTTTGACCTGTATCTATTCCCCTCAGGAATAGTGTGGCCGGCAGGAGCAGGGAAGTAACTCTCCCCCTGTACTTGTTAAAACACACCTTGAGTACTGTGTCCAGTTCTGGGCCCCTCAATTCAAGAAGGATGTTGAGTTACTTGAATGTGTCCAGCAAAGGGCAATTTTATTAATCATAAAAATCCTGAAAAAAATAAAACCTATTTACAGGTTTGAGATGTTAGGTCGTGGAACAGTTACTTCACCAGCAGGAACAAGTAACAATTTAAACAATATGTACAAAAATCCAGAAACAACAAACAGCACTTTGAACTGTAAAGAAAAGGAACATCGGCAATGAAGCCGGCGATTGCTCACAAAGGGGGGGGACTCCAGAATTCCCTAGGGCAACAGACCTTCATTAGGTGCTTATAAAGACTCAGATTTCATAATTACTCACTGATCCTGATACATCATGGCACACGTTAGGATTTGAACAAAACCAAAATGGCGTCAACCACGTGGAAGCTGCAGGAGCACAGTTTCACTTTCTGTTGGTGTCTGCAGATTGTTGCTGAGACAGGATTTACTCCCGAAGGCTTTGTATCTGAAAGCTTTGTAGAAAAGAAGTTCCTCTGCTGCAATCCTTTTGCAGCAGCACTCACTCCTTGCTCCAGTCAAATGAAACTGTCCCGGGGACTCAGCTCCTCCGGGGATTTGCCTCTCGGCCTGGCAAGATGCATCTGTCTGCCCCTGGGCTTTACAAAGATAAAAACAGTGAGGGGTCTTTGGTGTCCTGTCTGGGTAAACTGAAACACAGTTCAGCTACCAAGCGAGGCTTGTGGTTCCTTCCAGAGTGTGGACAACTTCAAGGCAAGGCTCTGGCTCTTTGGGCTGGTACTTACAGATTTCCTGAGACAATAATGGCCAGTTGCAACACAGATTGAGGGATAAAACCCTGACACTGTAACCTATAGAAAGGCTTCTCTCCAAACGTGGCCAAAAGCACACCCACCTGGCTCACTCGGGCTCCAAGACATGTTCAAGCAAGCCTGGGCAATGAAAACCCAGACCTGAAAAGCCTGAAAAACCAGACCTACTAGCTCCTGCCTCATTGTCTGGTTCAGAGCATTTTTGAGGCTTTTTGTCCCTTTGGGACACTGTTGTTACTAGTACTCCCCTGTTGCTCATCAGCAGGGGGGATGCATTCTTTAACTCTTCCTTCCTGGTTTAATGTACCTGTAGAAGCCTCTCTTGTTTGTCTTTACAGCCCTTGCCAAGTTCAGTTCCCGGTGCATCTTGACTTTCCTGACTGCATTCCTACACAACAAGGTTACATCCCTAAGCTCTTCCCAGGATGCCTGTCCCTTCTTACATTTCATCTGTATCCCAGCTTGCCCTTTAGTTTGACCTGCAGGTCACGACTCACCTATGGGGGTCTCTTGCCTTCCTTGTCCAATTTCTTACATGTGTGGATTGAGATCTCTTGTGCTCTATGGAAAGCATCCTTAAAGATCTGCCAGCTAATTTCCTCTCCTTTGTCTCTAAGGGGTGTTTCTCATGGGGTCCTATTTACTAATTCTTTCAGGAGCTGAAAGTTTATTTTACTAAAATTTAGAGTCCTAAGTCTTGTTGGCTTCATACACCTCAGGACACTGAACTGCACTAACTCATGTTCACTGCAGCCCAGGCTGCCGTTGACTTTGACAGCCATCATGACTTTACTTGCATTTGTGACTGACAGGTCCCAATAATACATCCCCTTGTGTAGGGCTGTTAATTTCTTTTCTTAAGAAATTGTCATCTAAGCATTCCATTAACCTCCTGGATTGCCTACAGCCAGCTGTGGTACTTTTCCAACAGATGTTGGGGTGGTCAAAATCCCCCAGAAGGATGAGAGCCTGTGATCACAATTTCTCCTTGAGCTGGAGTAAGAAGGTTTCATTAACAGACTCTGCTTGATCAGCTGCCTGTGTCAATTCCTTCTCACAAGACTCCATTTGTTGTTCTGATCCCTAATTCCTACCCATGACTTCTTAACAAAAAGTTGACTTTTCCTGATATCTTTTGAGTAGCTTTTGGAAGAATATGTGGACAACAGGTAAAAAAAAAATAGAACGAGGGATAATAAATTATGTGTTTTTCTACAAATGCTGAGAAGTTGTATTGACTATGGTTAGGATGGAATTAATTTTCCCCATAGCAGACCTCATAGTGATGTGTTGTCTGTTGGTAGCTGGAAAGCTGTTGCTAATACATCAGTGTTTCTCTGCTGCTGAGCAGTGCTCGAACTATCAAGGCTGGCTCCATTCCTCCCTCACCAGAATGGGGAGTGGGCATATCCAGGGCAGCTCACCAAAACTGTCCAAAGGGATATTCTATACCATACGATATCTGCTTACCAATAAAAGTTAAGGGAAAAGAGGAGAAGCATTCATTATTATGACTTTTCATTCCAGAGCTACTGCTTCTGGACATTTCCTGCTGATGGTAAGCATAGAATGAAGCATAGAATAAGAATTTTGTTTTCCTTTACTTACATGCCTGGCCTTTGCTTTTGCTTTATTATTTTGCTTTATTATTTTGCTTCATCATTTTGATGAGCTTCCAGGGATCAGTGCTGGGCCCCATCCTCTTTAATGTCTTCATTGATGATCTGGATGAGGGGATTGAGACAGTCATCAGCAAATTTACAGATGACACCAAGTTGGGAGCAGATATTGATCTGTTAGAGGATAGAAGGGCTCTCCAGAGAGACCTTGACCAACTGGACAGATGGGCAGAGTCCAACATGATGGCATTCAACAAATCCAAGTGCCATGTGCTGCACTTTGGCCACAACAACACCATGCAGCACTACAGGCTGGGGTCAGAGTGGCTGGAAAGCAGCCAAACAGAAAGGGACCTGGGGGTGCTGATTGACAGCTTCCTAAACATGAGCCAGCAGTATGCCCAGGTGTCCAAGAAGGCCAATGGCATCCTGGCCTGTATCAAGAATAGTGTGGCCAGCAGGAGCAGGGAAGTCATTGTACCCCTGTACTCTGCACTGGTTAGGCCAGACCTTGAGTCCTGTGTCCAGTTCTGGGTCCCTCAATTCAAGAAGGACATTGAGACACTTGAACATGTCTAGAGAAGGGCAACAAGGCTGGGGAGAGGCCTTGAACACAAGCCCTATGGGGAGCGGCCTTGAGCACAAGCCCTATGAGGAGAGGCTGAGGGAGCTGGGGGTTGTTTAGCCTGGAGAAGAGGCAGCTCAGGGGAGGCCTCGTTGCTCTCTACAACTACCTGAAGGGAGGTTGTAGCCAGGAGGGGGTTGGTCTCTTCTCTCTAGCAACCAGCACCAGAGCAAGACACAGTCTCAAGCTGCACCAGGGGAAGTTTAGGCTCGAGGTGAGGAGAAAGTTCTTCACTGAGAGAGTCGTTTGCCATTGGAATGTGCTGCCCAGGGAGGTGGTGGAGTCACCGTCCCTGGAGGTGTTCAAGAGGGGATTGGATGTGGCACTCAGTGCCATGGTCTAGTCATGAGGTCTGTGGTGATGGGTTGTACTTGATCTTTGAGGTCTCTTCCAACCTTTGTGATACTCTAATACTGTGATCTTATTTTTTGCCTCCCCATATTGCTGAGGAGGAGAGTGATAGAATGCCTTGATGGGCACCTGGTTTCCAGTCAGGGGCAACTCACTACACAAGTACTTTTTAAAAATCTACTGTGTCTTTCAATGAAAGTCTATCTTCCAATCACAATGAGTCAGAAACAGTCATCATGGAAGAATTTTCATCACACAAGTATTATCTTAATGGTCTAGGCAAGGGTTTAAAGTGGGTGTTGAAACTAGTCAAAATTCAGATCAAAATGCATAATTCTACTCTCACATGCACACTGAGAGTGTTAATGTACACTAGTTTTACTAATTGCCCCTCTTAATCTCCCTTAACAGTCTCTCAGACGCCAGCTTTTGAGAAGCTCTCATTCTCTACTACTTTGTAGGTAGGCAGGTGTAAAGTAAAAGCACAGACAGTATTACTTTCAGTAGGCAGAGGAAAGAAGGAATAACGTAAGATTATTTCCACCACTGAAAATGATAGAGACTGGTAAGTAATCATGCCAGACTGGCACTGATTTGCAGTCAGAGCTAAGAGAAATATTAATCCAACTTGCAGTGTTTACTGTTCCTGCTGAAACCAAAGTTCCTGAGTTTTATTATCATTCTGCATTTTCCAAAAGAAATATAAATTAAGCAGCTATTCTTATTCTGAGAGCATTGTTTTCACTCCTACAGAGGAATGGAGAGAGAAGCTGAAATCACCCTTGCAGCATCACTCAGAAGAACAATTGCAGTCTCTGTGTAGGAGATAGACAATTCTCTGTGTCACTGTGCATTGAGTAGCCACCACAAAACTGAGGTGTCCTGAGCCTCTCTACAGGCTGTAAATCAGAACAAGGTTTATCTCATGTATTTAATGATTCACAGGAGGAAGAGAGAAAGGAAAAATTATGCTTCAGTCAAGATAACAAGATGCAGGTCTGCTGATTTTGGCAGCAAAACAGTGCTGTAACAGTTGAGGGTGTTGTCCAGGAAAATTTGTGCATGTCTTCAAGGTGTTAAAGATGCGTAGTCTCTAGAAAGAAGTTTTAAAAAATTACAATAGATAGATGAATGTTTGAGAAAACACACTTTTCTTCAATATTTAGCAAACTGTATACCCTAAGATCATAAACATCACACAGTGCTACTTCCCTAAAATGTTAGATGTCTTTCTAACTGAGTAATGCTCTGCTTCACAGTGCTCTCTGATGTCTCTTTGTGTGAGGGCTGAAGAGAGCAAAAAAGGGTCGGTTCACATATACCCAGATGCATGTAGAGAGAAAATTGATACTATTTCTGGGTTGAGAGAGAGAAAGACTTTATGCCTGATGATATGGGGGATGGAGAAATGCATACTGGAAAATGTAGACTTTTCTTCAGTATTAGAGATGTAGGAGAGCTGGTTTTACCATATTCTGTGCATTTTACATCTTATGTCATTTTCATTCGGGTTCTTTCCTGTAAGATATCATTAGTGAATGATCTCATATTGTGCTGTTTCCTGCAGTGGTATCAACAAGCTATTTGGTCCTTTATGTAATGTTTCCTAAATAAAATTTGCCTATTTTCTTAAACAGTGAATTGGAATTCCAATCTGTACTCACACTGTAGAACAAGTTTTGATGAAATACATTTTCCTGGAGTGTAGAGGTTATTTCCTGTGTACTGCTAAATGCCTTGATTTGGAAAATGCACATTGTAGAAGTAGCCCAGGATAAAATGTGATATATAATTACTACAACACACTTTATCAGAAGTGTTATTTTATTTAATAATCCTTCCTTGTGCCTTCACTCTGGCCAGTTTACACTACTCTTAATAACTAAACCCTGTTCCTTCTTAATTTAAGTCTTCAGATTTAACTTTTACTTTGAGCTGGGACACAGCAGATGTAAATGAGGTGCACTTAAGTTTTTTTTCTCTCCCTCTTATTTTCCTATATAGTAAGTTTGCTCATCAACTTTTTTTTTTATTTTCTGTTTTTTGAGATGATGAAGATGATAGTTTCTGTACCTGCACACTCAACAGCTACATTTGTTGGGATCTTCACTCCCACTTTAAAGATAGTCTTGGCCCAAACTCTTGCTTTCCTTTGTTTATAAAGTCTAAAAACCTGTGCTGTATCTCTGGAGTTTTGGAACTTCATTATGAAAGTCTATATATTCTCCACACTAATCTTTATTTTCATTCTTAAATTGCCAAAGATTACCAAAAACTGAAAGAGAAATTGTGCTGGGAAACATCCCTGCCTTTCTATGATCCATGACATGTAATTTATTATCTCTTTTCTATGACTAACTAGTCTTTCATCCCTTTCTCTCACTTGACATCTTAACAGGGTTCTCCCCCTTTGCATTCGTATCTACTCAGTGTTATTCCTGTAAACCCCAAATGCATTAGCATGGCCTTCATTGCCTCCCATTCACCTTCTCAAATCACACTTTCATTAATTTTGTTTGTGTGTTTGTTTGTTTTCTTCCCTTAATGCTACATTTCTTTCCATCTCTATTTCCCAAAAATATAATACAGAATGGATTTGAACAAGGCAGCAACCATTTTATTTTAAAATTTTCTTCAAAGACATGTAGAATGGAAAACTAAATGCTTGCATGCAGTAAAGGCATTAAAAACTTATTGGAACCCAGAACAATTGACTGATTAAATGTTCTTCTTCTTCCCATCCAAAGTAATAATATGCCATTAGTCAAAACAGTTTTGTAAATACGCTTCCAAACAGTATCTCTGAAGGACTATATGAACTGAGGTGCATTGGAAAGAAGGCAGAGTCACTGGGCTGGTAAAAAGAGATAAAACACCCAAATTCATTAACCATTTTATATACATGCAGGCACATACATTAAAATCCTGTATTATGTATACTCAAGTAAATGCACATATTCATACATATAAATACATTTTATATCAATAAGGTTGGAAAAGACTTCAAAGATCATCAAGTCCAACCTGTCACCCAAGACCTCATGACTAATAAACCATGGCACCGAGTGCCATGTCCAATCCCCTTTTGAACACCTCCAGGGATGGCAACTCCACCACCTCCCTTGGGCAGCATATTCCAATGGCTAGCAACTCTCTCTGTGAAGAACTTTCTCCTCACCTCAAGTCTAAACCTCCCCTGGTGCAGCTTGAGACTGTGTCCTCTTGTAGTAGTGAGAGGTTCAGTTCTCCTCCCCACACAAAGAAACCACAGCTAACTCAGTCAGAGAAGCAAAAATGGACAAGCTATATTTGCAAGCAGGATGAAATGCAGATGAATATGTGCACAATATACAGTATTTACAATATATACAGAAATATACTGCAAATAACGTAACACAGAAAGACCTTTCCCTCCTCCAGGAAGGAGGGTCCCCCACTTCCCTTTCTCCCCCTTCCCCCCTTTTTTCCCAAACGGGGTTAGAGAGAGAAAAGGTAATTATTAAGGAGGAAATTCCATTAGCTCAAAGCATATGCAAGAATTAGTTTCTTATCTGGTTAGCTCAGTTAGTTCAAGGTCAACTCCGTCCAGCACAGTTGTTGCTCAGAGAGACTGAAACAGACAGGCTGAAAAAGACAGACTGAAACTGATTGAGATTCAAACTGAACTAAAGATAAAAAGTTAAAGTTGCATTCTACCAATCTACCAATGAAATTAGTTTAGACTTTGTTTTCAAAACATTCAGCCAGAGCGTTCCATTAACTGTCCCTTTCTTAAAGGCACAGCCTAAAACAGTCACATTCTGCTTCTGGTTGCCTAGAAGAAGAGACCAACATCCACCTGAACAACAACCTCACTTCAGGTAGTTGTAGAGAGCAATGAGATCTCCCCTGAGACTCCTCTTCTCCAGGCTAAACAACCCCAGCTCCCTCAGAAACTCCTCATAAGTCTTGTGCTCGAGGCCTCTCCCCAGCCTCATTGCCCTTCTCTGGACATGTTCAAGTGTCTCGATGTCCTTCTTGAATTGAGGGACCCAGAACTGGACACAGGACTCAAGGTCTGGCCTAACCAGTGCAGAGTACAGGGGTACATGACCTCCCTGCTCCTGCTGGCCACACTATTTCTGATGCATGCCAGGATGCCACTGGACTTCTTGGTCACCTGGGCACACTGCTGGCTCATGTTCAGCTGGCTGTCAATCAGTACCCCCAGGTCCCTTTCTGTTTGGCTGCTTTCCAGCCACTCTGACCCCAGCCTGCAGTGCTGCATGGTGTTGTTGTGGCCAAAGTGCAGCACATGGCACTTGGATTTGTGGAATGCCATCATGTTGGACTCTGCCCATCTGTCCAATCGGTCGAGGTCCCTCTGGAGAGCCCTTCTATCCTCTAACAGATCAACATCTGCTCCCAATTTGGTGTCATCTGCAAATTTACTAATAATGGACTCAATCCCCTCATCCAGATCATCAATAAAGATGTTGAACAGGCACACACACACGCTATAGCATATATATCTTTCACTTTCGTAAATTCATTGCTTCAGGAAATTTTACCCTAAATTCTTATCTCTGGTTGTATGACTACTAAAGGAAACAAGATTTTAGACAATCCCATGAGTCTTCCAAACTGCAAACTACATCCAAGTGTTCTCAGAAGACAGAAAATTTTCAGCCTAACTATACAACAACTAGTTCTCCACTCTACTACTATATAAAACTAATCACAAAACATTCCTTTTGCCATAGTGATATTGCCAGTATTGAAAAAGGGACTTTTAAAGGGAAATATGAAAGCAAAGGGCTCTCTAAATCTATCTGTAGTTTAGGAAGTTAACAGAAGTGTGAAGTGGCCAATTCATCTCCATGAAAAGTTCCCAGTTGAATGAGAAAATGGCATGGAGATGAATTTAGTCTGAAGCAGCAGCTTTGAAATGTTTGAATTGTTTCAGTCACCTGAGATGGCTCTTTTATTACTGTCTCAGAAGCTCCAATGTTTCTGTTGCTATGATGTGCACTTTGCATATGCCCTCTTCACTCTGCCCTGGCCTGAATGTGGAATCCTTGACAGATGAAGTTTATGTCCAAAGGATCAGATTTTCTTCTGTACCTTACAGACAGTACACAGAAGAAACAGGAGGGTTCAAAACCCTATCAGAGGTGAAAGCCAGTTGGAACTTGATACTGTAGGGAAATGAGAGTAATTAAATGCCTTCAAAAAAGGATGAATTCCCAAACTCAGGGTTCATGCAGAATTTGAATACAACAAGGATTGTACATAGAGTAAAAAATTCACATTAGTGTCCCTACAATGCTTGACTTAGAGCTCACAATAACAGAATCACAGAAAACATCTGGTTGGAAGAGATCTCAAAAACCATCCAGTTCAACCCTCAGCCCAACACTGAAGGGTCACCATTATGCTATGCACCAGGTCCACATGCTGCTTAAACACCTCCAGGGGTGGTGACTCTACCACTGCCCTAGACGGACCATTCCAATGTTTGATAACCCTTTCAGTGAAGAAATACTTCCTAGGCTCCAGCCTGAACCTCCCCTGGTGCAGTTTGAAACCATTTCCTCTGCTCCTGTTGCTTGACACCAGGAAGAGGCTGGCCACACCTTTGCTCCAACCTCCTGTCAAGTAGCTGTAGAGAATGATAAGATCTCCCCTCAGCTTCCTTTTCTCCAGACTGAACGACCCTAGCTCCCTCCTACACTCCTCACAGTCATGTGCTCCAGGCCTTTCATGAGCCTCCTTATGCTTCTTTGAACATGCTCCAGCACTTCAATATCCCTCTTGTAATGGGCGCCCCAGAAGCGAGCACAGTACTTGAGATCTGGTCTTGCCACAAATGATCATGTCCCTGTTTCTGCTAGACACTATGTTTCTACTACAAGCCCTGATGCCCTTAGCTTTCAGGGTCACCTGAGCACACTGCTGACTCATATTTAGTTGACTGTCAACAAACACTCCCAGGTCCCTCTCTGAGCTGCAGGTTACCAACCATACATCCCCAAGTCTGTAGCTTACCATCTGGTTGTTGTGAGCCAGGTGAAGGACCTGGCACTTGTCCTTGCAGAACTTCATACAAGTATCTTTGGCCCATCAGTCCAACCTTTTACGATTCTGTTGTAAAGCTTCCCTACCATCTAGCAGATTGACACAGCCACACAGTTCGGTGTCATCTGCAAACTTACTGAGGATGCACTCAATCCCCTCATCCAGATAACTGATAAAGATATTAAAGAGGACAAGCCCCAGTACTAAACCCTGAGGGACACCACTAGTGACTGGGCACCAGTGAGATTTGCCTCCATTACCACTCTTTGGACCCAGCCATTCAGCCAGTTTTTAATCCAATGAACATGTATGTTTCTTTTTTTTTTTTTTAATTTTTCTATCCCCACTTATTCCTCCAACTTGAGACTACAAATATTTTTGTTTCTCAAAAATCCTCAGAAATCTTTTATTCTATGGTCCTGCTCACCTGACACAGTTCCATAGCAATATATCTTCAATGCTCTCATTACATACACACACACTAGTATTAATGCTAGAAGTAGACATTAAAATTATTACCTGTATGCATATAGGATTGATAAATATAAAAACCAGGTTTTCTTGTTCTAGAAATAGCAAAGTGAAACTAAGCAACTCCAAACCAGACATTCTAATTTTGGGAACATCATTGTGTTTAGTATATAAAACATCTGAGTGAAACAAAAAGAACAAACAACAAATACAACAGAACAAATAAATAAGAAATCAGCTTTTGAATGATATTTCAAGATTCCCTCAAGAATTGAATACCTATTTGTACACTCTGTTTTGTTTAAAATTTGAGTATGTGTCGTGGTTTGGGAGAGCAATTCTCCCACCACGTGCAGAAATAACAGCTCAGACAAACAGATTGCAAAAGTGATGGAAAGTTTAAGTAGAAAAAAAAAATAAAATAAAGCAACAATGAAAGTTTTACAGAAAAACCACAAGCACCGTGACAAAAGAGAGATCCCAGAACATACCCAAGAACGTCCCATCCCCACCTGGGGGTACACCCAAACCCCCACCCAGGGCTCTTTCTTCCCCCTCCCCCCCCCCCAACCCAGCCTTGGGCCTGAGGGAGGCAGCTCATGCCATTTTACCTAGGCAGCAGTGAGGGGCAAAAGAGGAAGTGAAGACCCCACGTGGATGTTTTATAGGGGAGCAGGGCATTATAGGAAGTGGAATACCTGGTTTCCTGTGACCACCCCCCTGGGCTGGGCACACCCTTTCGGACCTCCCAGGTGTGGTCTGTGCAGTGGCATCCAGGCCAGCCTCAGCCTAAACAACCACAGTATGTAAAACATTGTTTTAAGCTTCAAGGTAATTAGAAAAAAAAATCTTAAAATTTGCTGAAATAAAATGTTATAGTCATAGGGTAGAGAGCTATCTTTGGAACTTTTTGCTCAAGGAACTGCAAATCTGAACCACAAATCACCCTTTACCTCCATAAAGGAACACAGTATTTCCAGTGTTTATGAGCAGCCTTTCTATCAGAAAGATCAGAGAATAGATAACCTTTAAAAACATCTTTTCAGCATCAAGACCTAGCAGGGTTACTTTACTTCATTATCATCACTTGTTTGGAGATATCTAAGACTGGAAACAAAGGTGGAGAACTTAAGGAGGGAGGGAAAACACATCCACTTTGAGGTACTAAATTTCAAAAGAAATGTCAAACATCTGAAAGGAATCAAGAAGGAAATAACTAAAATTTCAAAACACATTTGCTAAGAGGAAAGACTGAACAGCTTGCAGTTGTTTTTCTGGAAGAATAACAGCAGAAAGAGCTGATCGCAACCTTTTCTGTAAGAAATGGAAGAAATTATTTATTCATGGTGTCAAAGATCATAATAAGATATTATTTTTTTAAACCCTGGCAAGGATTATCTACGAATCACTTGCACCTTCTTCACTACAGACCAAAAATAGATTACCCAAAAAGCAATGAGGAAGAATATATATATATAAAACATACATACTGGTACATAACATACATACTGATAAACTTGTTTAAGTACAAAAATTATGAGCTAGATAATAAATTAGAATCTATTTCTTCTCTCTTTGAAGTACTTAAGGCAAATATGGAATAGCAAGCATCACAATCAAATGTAGGGCTGTATAAAAAAGAAAGGAAAAGAATGCTCAAAATATGTAGTTAATACGTTTGCAAATTTAAAGCCACAAAGTGGCAATAGAAACATGACTGAAACGTGATGAGAGAGAAAAATCTGGGGACTGTTCTTGCATGCTTTGTTGTCTGCATCCTGAAAAAGAGAAGCAGCATGTACTATACAGGGCTACTGGAAAAACTGAGGAAAATTATAGCTGCAGCGTAAGTTTAGAAGATCTAGAGATTCTCCACATGTATGTAATGTCAGTCACTCTATAACTGTGGTGTGGTCTACAGGGTCAATATCCCTTTCCCCTCCACCTGAATTGTGCTGCCAGCAACAGTATATTACTAGCAGTGAAGTTAAAGAATCATTGTACCTTACTTGGATATCTGAACCTAGGAGCTTTGCCCCCTGTAAGAGAATGCTTTTCTCTATCTACTGTGCTGGTAACTCCAGAAGTGATAATTTTCCACTAAATACCCCTCTTTTAGACAGATAAAATTGAATGAGAAAAAAAAACATCCATAAGCACCATGATCATAACCAGGAAATAATTCCATAGTTTCATAGTTTCAGTCAGGGTTGGAAGGGACCACAAGGATCATCTAGTTCCAACCCCCCTGCCATGGGCAGGGACACTCTACACAAGATCAGGCTGGCCAGAGCCTCATCCAGCCTGGGCTTAAACACCTCCAGGGACGGGGCCTCAACCACCTCCCTGGACAACCCATTCCAGGGCTTCACCACCCTCACGGTGAAGAACTTCCTCCTCACATCTAGCCTGAATCTCCCCACCTCCAGCTTCATTCCATTCCCCCTAGTCCTATCACTACCTGATAGCCTGAAAAGCCCCTCCCCAGCCTTCTTGGAGGCCCCCTTCAGATACTGGAAGGCCACAATGAGGTCACCTCAGAGCCTTCTCTTCTCCAGACTGAACAGCGCCAACTCCTTCAGTCTGTCCTCATAGGAGAGGTGCTCCAGCCCTCTGATCATCCTCGTGGCCCTTCTCTGGACACCTTCCAGCACCTCCAGATCCCTCTTGGAATAGGGGCTCCAGAACTGGAGGCAATACTCCAGGTGGGGTCTCACCAGAGCTGAGTAGAGGGGGAGAATCACCTCCCTTGACCTGCTGGCCACACTTCTCCTGATGCAGCCCAGGATCTGATTGGCTTTCCGGGCTGCAAGTGCACATTGAGAGCTCATGTTGAGCTTCTCGTCCCCCAGCACCCCCAAGTCTCTCTCCTCAGGGCTGCTTTCCAGCCAGTCCCTGCCCAGCCTGGATTTGTGCCTGGGATTGCCTCGACCCAGATGCCGGACCCTGCCCTTGGTCTTGTTGAAGCTCATGAGCTTGGCTTGTGCCCAGCTCTCCAAGCCTGTCAAGGTCCCTCTGGATGGCATCCCTTCCCTCCAGCGTGTCTGCTGCACCACACAGCATAACCAGAGATCATTTAGATCCCCAGAGTCCTTAGCTAAACTCCTTACTCTTTTCTTTAGATAGCACAGAAACTGAATGTCAAAAGAAATTTGCCTCCACACGATTTTCCAAGTGTCATACACAAGGTATCTGACATTTGAAAACTGAGTCCTATACCACAGATACAAATTAAAGTAAAATTATTGAAGTAATCTTCTCTAAGAGGGAGGAACACAATGCCACAGTACTCCTAAATTATGAAAGGCTCCTTCCCTGAATGCACATTCTGATTCAAGCACACCTTTAATATATATACCTCTTGTAGTACAGAGTCTTTTAGAAAACTCTTAGCTAATCCCTACCAGCAGATGCTATATCAGTCAGCTTCGAAAGCAGACCATGCAGGGAAGGTAAAAATAAATCATTTACAACAGACACAGACTATCACCTTTTGAAACACTGCCATTACCATTTAGATGATCCTTGACAAGAATCTTGTTTTGCTCCATTTTACATTCATGCTTAGCAAACAAATGCTGAACAATCATTAAGCAAACCTGATATAACAAATGAAAACGTGACTCTAGGAATGTTATCACACTCTATGTTCTGTGCATGATAAATAATTAAAAACCAATTGGCACACTGGTGTGCAGTTTTATGTTTTATGTATGTATAACTCCACATCTTCAGCAGACAGGGAAAATATCTTTCCTACAAGAACCTACCACTACTGAATTTGGAAACCAAATGTTGGAGTTCTTTGCAGCTAATCAGCATTGTTCTTTTGAAATCTGTATAGCTCCACTGATTTCAACAGAATGGTGCTGGTTTACATCATTGCAATAAATCTTTCCTGCTATTTAATTCCCAAAGAAATGAAGTGATGACTAACTTCTAATTGAACTGAGTAGTTCTACAGATGATTGTGAAATAGATACCTATTTAATTTATGCTTTGAATTTGTGTCTTTTCACAAATGCAATGGAAGGTGAAAAAAGTACAGTAAACTTCAAATCAGATATTTCTTTCAAAATTTGTATCCTGTGTTCTCATTTTGACTGTGCAGATATTTCCTTGTACTATTAACCACTTACTCTGAGGGACTGCGTGATATGTAGGACTTTGCAAGTGCTCTCTCTGACTTGCAGTTAAAAATGAATGTTATGAATTTAGGAAATCAATATGGCAAACATGAATATTAATAAAATATTAATCACTTTTAATTAGTGTGAAAAATTGCCCAAATTTATTAAATAGGTTCCATGTACAGTTAGAATATATATTTACAGTGGGGATATATTTAGGCAAACATAATGATTTTAAACTGGGAAGAATAACAGGAAAAAAGAGAATTCCCCAGTGCAAAATGATGCTCAACCATGGTGGGGAAGACTCAACACAAACCATAAATGCAGGTGGCAAGTGAATTAATTACTCATGTGGAGTTCTACCCCAAGTAGGGGGTTGCTGCTGCTGTATTATTAGCTGCTGAGGTTTTCTGGGACTCTCTCATGCACCAGGCATGGCTGGTTGCTGGCAGGAATGCCATGCAGTCTTCAATCGCTGGTCTGGCCCCAGCAGGACAGCGGGCTGTTTATTACACAATTACTGTGATGGGCTCTTGCATCTCCCTGGGTAAACTGAGGCACGGTTCAAATTCTAGTTGCAAGGGAAGCGAGGTTTGGATCCTGCAGCTCCTGGCTTCTTGGTTTGCAGTGAGTAGACTTGGGGCTTCTATTCCAGGCTCTGGACCAGGCAACTCAAGGTGAGGCACAGCAGCTTCAAGCAAGGCAGGTTCAAGCAGGCAAGGCAAGATGACTAGAAATAGGCCTGTATACGTATCTTGCCAGAGATTCAGTTGTCCCAGTAGGGCAACAGAAGTCAGCAGACAGTCACCCAATGAAAATGGATTCTGCCAGGCTCTGGTGTGGTGGTGAAAGTTCTCCTCCCCCCCCAAAAGAAACCACAGCTAACTCAGTCGGAGAAGCAGATGAATAAGCTGTATTTACAAGGAAAATGAAATGCAGATGTATATATACACAATATACAGTATTTACAATATAGACAGAACTATACAGCAAAGAACGTAATACAGAACAAAACTCCCTCCTCCAGCCAGGAGGGTCCCCCTCCCTGTAGCCCACTCTCTCCCCCTACCTCCCTTTTTTCCCAATAAGGGTCAGAGAGAGAGAAAAGGTAATTATTAAGGAGGAAATTCTGTTAGCTCAAAGCGTATGCAAGAATTAGTTTCTTATCTGTTAGCTCTGTTAATTCAAGGTTAACTCCGTCCAGCAGCTGTTGCTCAGAGAGAGAGACAGAAACAGCCAGGCAGACTGGAACAAACAGAACTGAACTGAAAATTCAAACAGAACTAAAACTTAAAGTTGCTTTCTACCAATCTACCAATGAAATTCATTTAGACTTTATCTTTGTTTTCAAAACATTCAGCCAGAGTGTTCCAGCAACTGTCCCTTTCTTAAAGGCACAGCCTAAAACAGTCACATGTGGCCATAAAAGGCAGAAATATAGGTCTAGTCTGGGAGAAGCAGTGGAATGTACATGTGCTCTTACCCCAGGAGGAGGCTTGTTTACCCAGACATATTGGGGCCTGTCTTTTGTCTTTTTTCCTGCATTACCCCAACTCCTGCAGGAGGGAGGGGGAGAGGGGGACCATGTCTAGAACCATGAGGTCAGAGATGAGCTCAGAGGTGAGACACATGGGCCAGAGATGTTACCAGAAGGCTGCATAGTCTGGTAGAGTCCACTGATTACTATCCCTTGATAGCTATGAACATGGGGAGCAATGATGTTGAAACCACAGGTCCCAAGTCTCCTCTTCTCCAAGCTAAAGAGACCCAGCTCCCTCAGTCTCTCCTCATAAGGGAGATGTTCCACTCCTCTAATCACTTTAGTGTCTCTGCACTGGACCCTTTCAAGCAGTTCCCTATCCTTTGTGAACTGAGGGGCCCAGAACTGGATACAATACTCCAGATGTGGCCTCACCAGGGCAGGGATAAAGGAAGGAGAACCTCTCTCAACCTAATAGCCACACCCTTTCTAACACAGCCCAGAATGGCATTTGCCTTCTTGGCCACAAGAGCACATTGCTGGCTCATGGCCAAATCTTCCATCCACTAGGACCCCCAGGTTCTTTTCCTCTTCACTGCTCTCCAGCAGGTCAGTCCTCAACCTATACTGATACATGGGGTTGATCTTTCCCACGTGCAAGACTCTACACTTGGCCTTGTTGAATTTCATTAAATTTCAACCTGTCCAACTCTCCAGCCTGTCTGAGTCTCACTGCATGGCAGCACAACCTTCTGGTGTGTCAGCCACTCCACCCAGTTTGGTGTCATCAGCAAACTTGCTGATACTGCACACGGTGCCCTCATCCAAGTCATTGATGAATATATTGAACAGCACTGGTCCCAGTACTGAGCCCTGAGGAACTCCACTAGTTACACACCTCCAAATAGACTCTGTCTCACTGGCCACAACTCTCTGACTTCTTTCCTTCAACCAGATCACAATCCACCTCACTACCTGCTCATCCAGACCACACTCCCTCAGTTTATATGCAAGGATGCTGTGGGGAGACAGTGTCAAATGCTTTACTGAAATCAAGATAAACCACATCCACATCATCTATCCATCTGTCATAAAAGGCTATCAGGTTGGTCAAACATGACTTCCCTTTGGTAAAACCATGTTGACTGCTCCTAATGACCCTCTTTTCCTTAATATGCCTAAGGATAACACTGAGGATAAGTTGCTCTATTACCTTTCCAGGGATGGAGTTGAGACTGACCAGTCTATAGTTACCTGGGTCCTCCTTCTAACCCTTTTTGAAGATTGGAGTGACATTTGCCTTTCCTCAGTCCCCAGGCACCACTCTTGTCTGCCATAACTTATCACAGATGGTGGAGAGTGGTCTGGCAATGACCTCTGCCAGTTCTCTCAGCACCTGCAGGTGCACGCCACCAGGACCCACAGATTTATGGATATCCAGATTGCTTAACTGTTCCTTAACCCAGTCCTCATCAACCAAGGAGAACTCCTCCTTTGTCATGTCTTCCTCTGGTTCCTCAGACTGTCCTCAGGGGTCTGGGGCTCCTGAGGACAGTCTCCAGCAGTATAGATAGAGACAAAGAAGGCATTTAGTAACTCTGCCTTCTTTGTATTCTCTGTCATCAAAGCACCCACCTCATTCAGCAGTGGTCCTACACTGCCTCTAGTGTTAGTTTTGCATGCAATTTATTTGAAGAAGCCCTTTCTGTTGTTGTTGACCATCCTTGCAAGCTTGAGTTCCATTGAGGCCTTAGCCTTCCTAGCAGCCTCCCTACATTCTCTGACAGCAGTCTTATACTCCTCCCAAGTGGCCAGCCCCTCCTTCCATGATCTGTGGACTTTCTTCTTCCACTTGAGTTTGCTCAGCAGTTCCATACTTAACCATGCAGGTCTCCTGGCTCACTTTCTCAATTTCCTACTTGCTGGGATGCTCTGATCTTGAGCCTAGAAGAAGAGGTCCTTGAATACACCAGTTATTTTATTTAGGTTTTTTATCTTATGTCTCACCTAAACCTACTCTGGTGCAGTTTAGGGCCCTTCCCTCTTGTTCTATCACTAATTACTTGTGAGAATAAATCACCACCTACATCCCTATATTGTGCTCTTGGATAGTTGCAGAGGATGATAAGGTCTCCCTTCAACCTCTTTCTCCTCTTAGATTAAACAGCTGCTTAGATTCCTCAGCTGCTCTTCATAAGACTTATTCTCTAAGCCCTTCACCAGCTTAGTTGCTCTTTGTACCCACTCCAGCACCTCAACATCTTTCTTGTATTGAGGTGCCCAAAAACTGAACACAGTATTCAAAGCATGGCCTCATCAGTGCTGGGTCCACAGGATCAATCATTTCCCTACTCCTTCTGGTCAAACTATTTCTGATACAAGCCAGAGTGTCATTTCAATTCTTTGCCACCTAGGCACACTGCTGGCTCACATTCAGCCACTTCTTGATTAGAACCCCAAATTCCTTTCTGCTGGACAACTTCTATTCCACACTTCCCTAAACCTGTAGTTTTGCATGGAATTGCTGTGGCCCAAGTGCAGGACCAGGCACTTGGCCTTATTGAAGCACATACCACTGACCTTGGCCCATTGATCCCATATGTCTAATTTGTTTAATGACAGAGTCAGAATAGTCTTTTCCATCTAAAAGTTGTATGAAAGTAAGTTGTCTTAGAAAGCATCATACATAAAATGCATATAGATTATACAAGTATGTAAATAGTCTATAGCTGTACATATCTTTAACCAATATGCTTCTTTGCTTGCCTTTCCACTTGAATAGTCGGGAGGTTTGAATTTCAGGGACTCTTAAAGGTTACCTAGAAGAGCTTAAATTTAAACTGAACTGAACTAAATCTACATCTCTTTATCAGAGAAGGGCACCCTTTGTTCTATGTCTCAATTCCACTGTAGTGCACTATCCTTTACAAACTGCCAGAACTCCAATCAGCTGCTCAGTCACTCCCTCTCCTCAGTATGACTGGATACAAAGTTTCATAGGTCAATATAAAGGCACCTTTCACCCTGTCTGATTCTGGGCTGGATGTTCTAAGGGAGGGCTTCCTCTACACACTGTACAAATGATATCATGTGGAGTAAGCGTGTTGCACTGATAATAAAATGGCCTTGAAGAGGGTGATGCTCAGGAATCTTGGAGGTGATCACAAACTGACCAAAGATTTCAGGATATCACCAAAGGAGGAGGTGGAGGTAAGTCCTGCTGAAGAGGCCCCATGTGGTGGGTTAATGTCCATTTTGAAAACAAAAAACAAAGCAGAGTAGAGGGCTTGCAGGTACTTTGCCCTCCCTGCAGGGCATTTTTCCCCTGGGAAGCTGAGTCTGTTCCACTCCCGCTCCCTGCCCAGCTAGGGTATAAAAAGCAGGGCATTGCAGCTATCAGGTCTCCTTTTGACTCCTGCCTTTCCTGGATGAGAGCTACTGTGGCTGCTTTCCTGCTCCTCAGCCACGTGGTCAGGCCTGATCCTTCTCCCTGCTGCCTCCGTGCCTCTTCAGAGAGAGACTGGTTTTGTATTATTCTTTTTTGTTCCCCTTCCATCCTTGTTCCTTGCCTTTGTGAATCTTACCTGTTATTGTTATATATATATATATTGTTTAAGGAAAACTCTTTACTTCTCTACTTCCAAGCCGACTCCAAATTATTGTTTGGTGGATTTGCTCCTTCCTTTTTTTCCCTCTCTGTTGGGATGGAGGAGGGGGAAGTGGGGGAGAGATTCTCAACCTCGCCCCCATCTGAGCTCTTAACTCTCAGTTAAGGCTTAAACCATCACACCCCACCATACAACAAACTACTTGGTAATAAGAGGAAATATGCCCTGTTCACTGATGAATCCTGTCACACTGTGAGAAAACACTAAAGGTGGCAGGCTACTGTGTGGAGTCCTACATGATGGGTTGTGGAAGCTGCTGAGGAAAAAGGTGAATTGAGTCAATGTGAAAGCCATTCAACTGGCTTTGATTATTGCTGAGTGGGAAAGGTGTCCAGTGCTCTATGCCAGCTCATGGATGGTGGCTGTGTGAGGGTCGGCTGCCAGCTAAGGTTAAAGCACAATACCACCACAGGCAAAATAGAATTTACCTGGTGAAAATTCTATTAATTTGTTGTCATTTAATACAGATTTGTGTAGGGAGAAACATCAGCCTCTTCTCACAGAGGGCACTCCTCCAACAATCTACTTCTAAAACCTGAATGTGGACATCAAATACACCCACATAAACAGAAACAGGCTAAAAAAAATATGAGAGAACATAGACTACTATATTATTCAAAGTCACCAGAAGACATCATTGCAGTTAATCTGACAGTCTGTTGGACTGTATGAATAGACAGTTAAATATGGAATAAATGTCTTTACAAGCAAGAATATCCAGAAACGTCTGTTTTCTCCAAGTCTTTCTTTGACAGAATAATTTATTAGATGCAAAGCTGATGCTTGTAGGTTATTATGCATGGAAAACAAATACAATTAATGCCTATTGTCAAGTCACAGCAATATAGAATGGAAATGTAAAACTGGACAAGGAAAATGGGTAAGTGACCAAAGCTATGGAATTTGCTGTAATTCTCCTGCTTAGGAAAACTGGAAAGCAGGTACTCTCCACGGCCGTATCCAAGCAGCTTTCCAAATTACCTTTCAAAGATGTTCAAATTAAACAGGGAGAAAGAAAAGCACACACTCTATGAGCTAGAGGATATTTAAGTGTATCACCCCCAAGATGACAATTTCTGTGAAGAATGGAAAGAAGAGGAATGAGGGGCTTGTCCAGGTCTGGTTAACATTAAAACAAAATGCTGAACATTGTTTTAAAACTGTGAAGCTCTGCTAATACAAATTTAGGGCAGTGGTCCTTGTTGAGTCTTGGGTGACAGATGAGATACTTGCTCATTTGTTGAGCAAAATCTCTTTAATGTTTGTTTTTATAAATTGATGTTTACGTACCCAAGGATCTACTGATGAAAATCCCTGTGTTTGTTTTTCAGTGATCTAGACTAAAAATTGTTACCATACCAGTGTTTTTCATCAGTCTGCCACAGTCAATCCTTAGCCAGCCACTGCTGAAGCACAGGCTGCCATTATAAAAACAGGGAATTTGTCAAGTGGTTGACATGAATGACACATTTGTTTTTGGGAATAGGGCATTTGGAATAGGGAGTTTATCCATATGAATCCAGTCTGTGCTTCTTCAAAAGGTGTTTGGCTCATTTTATTTCCCAGTATTGGCAGAACACCAGAACAAGTGTCAATACTAGCAGAAAGCGTTATGGGGAAAATGTTACCAATTTCTTACCTCAATTTTATGCTTACATGGGTAACTGAAACAAATGAAGAATTGTATTATTGTTTATATATGAGATACTGTGATTTCATTAAGAGTTAAACAATTTACTTTTACAGTTGCCTGAAGAGAGCAAATAGGAGGAAACTTACCTTGCTGATTGTAACCACTCTACAATATTATAATATGCACAAAAGTTTGTTAGAGATAGAATACATAGTATAACAAATTCAAATTTTAAAGAATAGGAAAAAATTGTTTTGACTGTGTTGAAATAATTCTTGCCTTCAAAAATGGTGGTTGTCATGTTACTACTGACCTTAGACAAAGATAACCCTAGTCTTTAAATTTAGTGAAAAATGAGAACTTCTTTCTACTAAATGCATCAAAATCAAAATGCTTGTTTGAGTTATTATAGAACGGGTACAGAGCACATAAAATACTTCAGATTCCAGTGTTTTATGCTCCCCTACAAGGAGTGCCTATCAAAGTAAACTATTTCTGTTTGCCTAGATCTGATTCAAACTTCGAAGTATTATGCTTCTCATTAAAACTGGTGACTGTTATGATGACATCTCATGTGTATTTCCTATCCTTTGAGGGAAGTAAAACCAAAAATAAGTAGTTGAGTTCTATACAAGGTGTGTGCAGGTCAAGGCTTTCTGAGCATATGAGTTTCTATTCATTACACACAGGAGTAGGTTTATGTAGTAGCTCTCACCCTTTAGTGCTTTGCTGAGGCTAGGTCAAGTCTAGCTCTTGGAAAGTTGTATCCTTTGCCTATGCAAGACTACAAGTGTCCTCTCTCAGAGGACTACTATTTATAATCTGAGAACACCCACAAATTAGCAATTGGATATTAAAACTAAGAAATAAATACACATAAGAATGAGAGAAAGATTGGAAAACAAATAGCAGAAAATGATGGCTGAGACTCTGAAGAGACAAACACTGTCAGAGGTGTTATAAATGTAATAGTGATTTGTGATTTGTGTTACAAGATATAATTTCAGGGTGTTCTAGGACCAAGGTTGGAGGGGAGCTTGTTTTGAGAACGGATGGTAAGCTGCACATTTGAATTGAGATTGTTTTGGTTATGCGCCTAATAACTAGACGCAGCATGAAGAGAGAGCAGTTCCAAGGAGAGCTTGGTATGGATAAATACCAGTTTTCTCAGGACTGTGGAATGTGTTTACCTTAGATAAGGCAACCTGAACAACTGCGCCTTTGTGAAAAGATGGGGTTATTCAGAGGACACATGAGGAAGACCTTCCCTACTTCATCCACAACCCCCAGGGAGACCCCTACCACACGGAATGCTCACAAGCAAGGAAGCTCAACCGATTCCAGGAATTTGCTAGAACTCATTATTATATCCCTGCCTTCTATTTAGCATAAGCATGCATATGTAGATGATGTCACTATATAAAGAAAAGATAGTAATTATAATGTTGCTGTGAAGAGACTGGAGGTGTGCTGTGAGGTGAAGTCTCTGCAGCCTGGCGTGTTGCTCTTTCTTGTCTCTATTTTTTAAATAAACCAACTTTCACAAGAAACTTAGAAATTTTCTTGTGTGGTCCATTTATAACAGAGGGAAAGGATGATCATAGCATGTGGGGAAGAGCAGGTAGTATGCAGTTAAAAGCAAGGCTGGACCCTAGAAATGGCATCTGAGCAAAAGCAGCATTTGCAGGGCTTTCTGGATTATATTCTTTTCTCTGCTAGGTGTGCTGGATCTAGAACAAGTAGCACCACTCTTTAGAATATATGAGTTGCTGCATTTGCTACCCTCACAACCCAAGATCCTTTTGAAATAAGAATGATAAACTTTTCTCTGTATACTCATATTAAGCAGCAGCTTAACTCAAATCTTCAAAAATAAGAGCTTCCAGTAACTACCTCTATAAGTGAGATGAGAAAACTAAAGAAATAAAGATTCCCAAGTTCTCATCTGATTCCTACCTTAGGCTGTCCCACAAGAAGTCTTCTCTCAAACATTGTAGTTCAGGGAAGTCACCCTATACATGAGATGCAGATGCTGAGCCCAGTCTGTCATCCACAGAATTGAGTTACATTTAGAACAGTCACAGAGGAAAAGATAAACCAAAGCTGCTACTCCTTAAACTGCAAGTGTCTGAGGTAGGATATTTTATGGTGGATCACAATAGCTTCCTCTAGTTAAAACCCTTCTGGTGAAGACAGTTTCCTCTGTCTTCACCAATCATTCATCCTTTCTCTTATGTAAGCTACTACCATGCCTTAGGATGATGGAAATAAGGTTCATGAGAAGTGTGAGATTAAAAATGGAGACAGTAATAATGTGAAGGAGACAACATGCAGCAGGAATGTGATCATCATTCCCTGGGTAAAACAAAACTGTACAGCCCATCTGTGCAGGCATGAAAGAAGTACAGTAAAAGCAAGATATATATA
Source organism: Colaptes auratus (assembly GCA_015227895.2). Classification (NCBI taxonomy): domain Eukaryota; kingdom Metazoa; phylum Chordata; class Aves; order Piciformes; family Picidae; genus Colaptes; species Colaptes auratus. The sequence goes on along the minus strand of CM026897.1, from coordinate 11,589,621 downwards.
ACTGCAACAAAACTAGCTGTCAAATACTAGAAAACACAACATTGTTAATGGATTCTAACCTGCCAAGGTATTAATGAAATGAAAATGGGAGGATGGCGAGGTAAAAGCCTCTTTGTAGAAAACAGTGGAGGAGAGTGGAGGAAAACTGTTATTTTCTTTCATATGACGAAATTGTTGACCTTGCTTAACTTCATGTCTGTGAGCAGCTACACATTCCAGACATTCAAAAATGCAGCCATAATCCCCAATCTACTGTAACAAAACATGATTAATAAATACCTTACTGGGGTAAATCAGGGCATGAATTTGTGATGCAGTTGGTTGTTATAGTAACTACATATTTACACAGTGTTTCATTTAACAAAAAGTGAGATATATTTTCTTGCTTTTTTTTTTCTAGAGAAGGAGACAATTGCAAAAGCTTTTAAAGAAAACCTGCGCATTTATAATTTCTGGGTGCGCATTTATAATTTTAGGTGCAATCTAATGTGTTCAAGTTTTACATCTGTATTTCCTCACCATAATTTGAACAAATTTGAATTGTTCAAAATTATGCAGAAATGCAAAAAAATTTGCAAGACACAGAGCATGCCCTTCCTAGGTCTGATAACATCAGGATGTCTGTTATTACTTCGTGTTTACTCCTACAAATAGTTTTTCTCCCCATGAAGAAATACAGATCAATGATGAAAGGCAAAAATAGTGGCCCCAGGTTGTTCTCAAAAATGTTACTTTTCAGTTAGCTTTTGCAAGACTTTGCAAAGATATTAAGAAAACAGAATATTCCACTAAAAAGCCATAACTCTGTGATTAACATATTATTTACCACTTAATGGACATATAAGCATTAAGAGCCCCTATAAAATTGATGACAAGGAAGGGTACAGAGAGAAAAGTATTAATTTAAATAGTATTTTGAAAACATGGAGTTTCCTATTAAGAAAAATGACAACTCTCATTTCAGAATTATCCTGATTCCTGATAGTGGAAAATAGAACTCAAAAATATGAATGAAAAATAAAAAATATAAGGAAATTCAATAATATATATCACTTTGTTCAATATTATCACTGCAGAGAATGAGATGCTTGCATCACATGAAACTGATTGACAGCTTCATAAACTATCAGAAATAAAAACATTTATATGCTGCACACTAACATAAATTGTATAGAGGAATATTTGAATGGGTGACTGAACTAAGTAATAAAGAATTAAGTATCTGTGGTGAAGGCACATTCTGCCCAGATACTAGATCTGGTCCCTGCATGTGGACGAGTTTCCCCTCCTTCAGGAGGAAGACAAAAGCCAAGGCATTAGCCAGGCCAGCACGCATTCAGCGCATGTAGTGCGTGTGCAATTACCAAGTATGGGCACAATTTCAGCTTCACGCTCTCTATAGGCTGAAGCCAGTTATCTATGAGAGTGCCCATTGGTCAAACAGCCTCGAGGAATCTATAAGTATTACCCCAGTTGGTAAACAACTTGCCCCCTCTTTCACTTTGTCTCTGTACTCGCTCGAGAGAGGAGCTCTCGAGCCACAGCCTCTGCCATTGAGCTTATTGTTATTAGCTTCTATCATACGTGCACGCATACTGAAGCCTCTGCATCGTGAGAAGCACTTTGATCGTGAGGATCATCCCAGAGGGAGGACCTTCGCCGAGCCCGAGAAGCCAGCGTCGCCACAGCCAGTCGTACCGACCGGGAAAGCCCACCGTGCTACCGGAGGACTGGACCAGCCCCCGAGGGTAAGATCTGCCCAGTTGTCGGGGAGAAGGGACTTACTAGAGACTACGTCCGCATATACCTAGCCCCGCCATAGCAGGAGAAGAGCCACCACGTGTGCCGCTCCAAGCCCTGTAACCGCAGGGAAGACTAAAGCACTGTTTGTGCCTATACTGCACCAAGCCCGGGACTACCCCGATCATCCCGCTGTGCCTTTAAGTCCAGAAACGGAGAAGCTGCAGCTCAGTGCAGCCGCATTCTCTCTCCGAGGCTGTTTACCTCATCCCCGAGATCTGTCGCCACAAGGCCAACCCCATAGCTATTGTTGTCCGACCGGGAACCTCTGAACCCGCCTACCGGTAACCGTCGCCCCACCCTGCCGTGCGAGCCGACTTCCAGGGCCGACCCTACGAGCCGAACCCAACCAGGACCTATCCCTATTGTCTGGAGGGAACCGACCGAGTCCTGAAGGGAACCTGCTTCCAAGCCAAGCCCAGGTTCCAGCATTCCTTCTCCACTGCTGCGGAGAGAAATAATACCCAATACCACCGTTTCAAGTCTACTAGGAATCAGTCCAGCGGCAGTAGTCAGCCAGACCCCCCTTGCTACAAACAACAGCCCAGAGTATCTTCACGTGCTTTCCACCCACTAGCACTCAGTTCCAAGTATCCACGTGTAGCAGAGTCATCGCTGATGCACAGAAAGATTGTAATATTGTTGTACATAGCCAGAAACCGCCCGCGTTCCACCGAGTCGCCAACTAGTGGCCAAGCGGCGGAACTGCACTCTTCATTATATAACTAACTAGTCTGTAGATAGTTTTAATTAAGTTCTGATCATAACACTAAGCCATTTGTGGAATGTATTTCCCGAACGTGCACTAGAACATATATGTTGTTGATTCATCTGTTATTATAATTTGATAATTAATAAAATTAATATTTTCATAATTCATATTTCATATTCAATAAATTTAATAACCTCTTCACAACAGTATCTATTTTAAAGAAAATTTTTAAATCAAAGAAAACCTAGAGTTCTGAAAGAGTGATACCATGCTAATGATATTCAAAAAGAATGATCTGGCTAGTCCTACTAATTATAGGCCAATAAACCAGATATCACACTCAGACAATACAATGAAAAAGTCAGTATGATTTTCCAATAACAGAAAATCAGAAAGAGGAGACTGCAAATCAAGCCAGTCAATGTGGTATTGTGGAAAATAGGTTTTGTCAAATAGTTTGGATTTTATTATTTTATAAGATTACAAATTTATTTGGTAAGGGTAGCTGTATATACATCTAGACTATTGTGTGGCATTTCACTTTTACAAGAAAAGAAGAGGATTTTAAATAAAAATTACAAATTACTATAGGTCAAATGGGTTGTGAATTTGCTAAGCAACAACTTCCAAGTATTCATCAGTGAAAAATCCTCACTGGTTGCATTAACATTCAATATGTTTATTTCATGTTTATTACCTGAAAATGAAACTGCTACAGAAAAAAAAAAATCCTAGTAATGTTAGTGTTCAGCAATTGTCTCTTTCTTAAAGACACAGCCTAAACCAGTCACAGTTAGGATGTCACATAAGAAGATACCTCATTGCCCTTCACAACTGACTGAAAGGGGGTTGCAATAAGGTGGGGATGGGTTTCTTCTCAGAAGCTACAAGTAATAGGATAAGAGAAAATGGCCTCAGGTTGCATCATGGGAGGTTTGGGTTGAATATTATGAAATATTACTTCACCAAAAGGGTTGTAAAGCCCTGCAACAGGCTGCCCAGGGAACTGGTGGAGTCACCATCTCTGGAGGTATTTAAAGAAATTTAAAGGGACATGGTTTAGGATAGTCTTGACAGTGCTGGGTTAGCAATTAGACTTGATGATCTTAAAGGTCTTTCCCAACCAAAATGATGGTATGCCAAGGGCCAGGCTAGCTAGCACAAAGATCAGAGTCTTTGATCAGAGTTTTTTAATCAAAGAGGTGCACTTAAGTTAGATACCACTAGAAACAGCTACAAGCATTTTTTTTCACACTTCATCTGTTAGCTTGTGATAAAAATTGCTGATAATTAGGATATAGAATAATAAGCAGATGAGTGGTAATTCCACAATTGTGAGAGACTAAAGCTTGTCTCTCCTGGTGTGACTCAACAAGATAAAATCACTTGCTGCTTGCCCAGACAATAGCTGATGTGCGTTGGGCAGAGCCACTGGAAGGACTCTTGGAAGGTGCAAAGATAACCTTGCTCACTGGACTGCAGCTGGCCTACAACAATGGCCCAAGGGCCCAGCCATCACGCCTTCAGACAGGATCATTTCCAGCTATCAGATACTCCAGGGAGGGAGGATGGTGAGACAATGGAATCACCACCTGTTTTCCTGATGTGTAATGAGTGTGTGGGTAGGTAGATGGAGAAGAAGGAGGTGGAGGCCTCCCCCTCTCCATCTAGATGGTTGCCCAAACTCACCTGAGTACACAGAAAGATTTCCTGGGGAACGATACCTGGACACTTACCTAAGGATGATTTCCCAGAACGATATCCTGGGGAACAACACCTGGACACTTGCCTGAGGACTAAAAAAATGTATAAAAGACTGGAGCAACTACTGGCTGAGAAGAAGAAAACAGGAGAAGAAAACTGGAGAAGAAAAATGCAGCACCACACGCTGGAAAGATCACGGGGCCAACACAATGGATCCTGGACTCTGAAAACCCTCTCTCCGTGCCCTAAGTTCCACCTGCTGCAACTCATGGAGCTGAAGAAGCTGCTCAGAGGACCACATCCCTTCTACAGCCAAAGCCTCAGCACCCTTCCTCTACAGACCCAACTTCTCCTGCAAGCACCGTTTCTCCTACGACCCAACATCTCCTGCAGCACCTTTCCTCCACAGACTCACTGTCTTGGGGGTTGAGGGGTGTGGTAATATAATTCCTTTCCTCTTCCTCTCTTCTCTCTCTATTTTCTCTCTCTCCCCCTTCTGATCCATCCACTTTTTTATGTCCATCCACCTTATTTTTGTAATAAATAGTCTAGCTGTTGATATTTTGGCCTCGTTTGTGCCTCTAATTTCACAACACAGGAATATTCATTAAAAACCTGAATCTCTTTCCCTCTCCAGATCGAGACAACAATGTCTGCATATGGCGGTACTGAAAGAGGTGGTGATACATTGCCTGGATCTCTTGCTTTTATATTTTATCAAAAAAGAAAAAAACACACTGAGATCTACCAAATGTGGGTTTTAATGAAAATGTTAGGAGTCTAGATGAACTACTTTATCAAAATAAGATTGATAAAGTAACATCTGCAATTTGTAATCCTGTCAATCTGCAATTTGTAATCCTGTCAAGACAGCATAGTGCATAACAGGAAACTCTTTTGCTTACTCACAGGAAAGAAAGAAACAGAATACAAAAGTGAGGAATTTCAGCTTCAAAATTGTGATTGATTTCTTCCTTGAAGGGTAATGATGATCAACAAATATCTGTGATCAATGCAGAAGGATAAAGTGATTGACATCTAATGAATAGGTTGGAATACAGAAAATCAGATTAAATGATCTATAGATAAAGATTGAGGGATTTGGCTCAACCTTTTTTAATAGCATTCCTTTATTTGAACATCCCAGAAGTAGCATGCAATAAGCAGCTGAACACACACCTTAAAACAAACATGCCTCTTGCAACTACATTTCATTCCTAATACTGACTCCATTCTGAATCACAGTGAGAAATTCCCAGAATCACAGGTGTAGTGGGTTGAGGCAGCCCCCTCCCCACTACGGGCAAAAATAACAACTCAGACAAACGGATTGCAGAAGTGATGGAAATTTAAATGAAAAAACAGTGAATGTTTACAGAGAAAGCCAGAAAGTGACAAAAGAAAATTCCCAAAGCATACCCAGAAAGATCCCATCCCCACCTGGGGGTACATCCAAGACCCCCAGGGCTCCTTCTTCCCCCCTCCCCACTCTAGGCTAGTCTCAGCTGGCCAGATCTGAGACTGACCATCCCCCCGTGGCCTTGGGCCTAGCCAGGCCCATGGCCGGGAGACAACATCTCCCCCAGTTACCGGGCGGCGGCGAGGAAGAAAGAGGAGGTGCCAGACCTCGCACTAGATCTTATAGGGTGGTGCAGAGAATTATGGTGAAATACCTAATTTCCTGTGTCCACCCACTGGGCTGGACCTCTGGACACAGGAAGCACCTCATGTAGCAGAGGGCACCCAGCCCAAACTGCAACAACAGGACATTCTACTCCTATTATACTTTGTGTATGGCTGTTCATCTCTAGTTAAATAATATCCATTAATCCCTTGTAAGACTGTGGCCGGTTGATGCTATGCCTTTAAGAAAGAGACAGTTTCTGAACACTCTGGCTGAATGTTTTGAATATTGAACAAAAAAGATAGTCTAAACTAATTTCATTGGTAGATTCATTGGGTCTGTTGGTTCAGTCTGTGTCTGGTCTGGGTGCAGGCTGGGTGCAGTCTGTGCTTCTCTGTCCTGTGGGCTGGACGGCTTCTTTCTCTCTTTCTGAAGCAGGAACGGCCTTGAGTTAACAGCTAACCAGATAAGAACACTAATTCTTGCATGCGTTTTCTGAGCTAACAGAATTTTTCTTCCTTAATTGCCTTTCTCTCTCTCTCTAACACTTTTTGGGGAAAAGGGGAGGTGGGGAGGGAGAGAGGGGGGTCAGGGAACCCCCTGGCCGGCTGGAGGGAAAAGGTTTTTTTCTGCATTGTGTTCATTGTTATATTTTCCTGTATATATTGTAAATATTGTATATTTGTGTACATATTCATTGCATTCCATTTATGCCTGTAAATATAGCTTTCATCTGCTTTTCCGACTGAGCTAGCTGTGGTTTCTTTCCCTGTGTGTGGGGAGGGAACTTTCTCACCCCACCACAAAGACTTATCAAATATGACATACAAGGAAAAATGTAAAATCAGAGGTTAACATCACAGAGATTTTTTTTAGTGGTGATTTATCATTAATGATGGCAGTTTATGAACCATATTTAATTAAATTAATGGAGGAAGTAAAAATCACCCTTATATTGAGCTTTACCTCAGGTTACACCCTTCAATGTTCAGAAGAGGTTATAAGTAAACTTCCCTCCAGTCTCTAGTAAGGGCTATATATAACTTAAATCCAAAATCAATTCCATAGATTTTATCAGCAGATTAAACCTGGTCACCAGACAGCTTTAAAGTGGTGTGAATTGACAGTGTTTGTTTGTTTGTTATTATTGAAGGAGGTGTAGTGGATGATGTCAGCTTCATATCTGGTCCATTTGTGTGGTTTGAAAAGCAGGTAACCTTTATTGACATACAGCACATGCACACAGAGCTGATGTTCAGGCCACTGGAATAGCAAAGTCTCTTAGATCCTTGAGAGGAAATGCTAAAAACATGTTTCTAAGGTTGCAATTCTTGCTGCTTTGGTAGGAGTGGTTGCTCCCAAAGAGCTGCATTTGGTAGCTTATTTCACAGGGGTAGTGATTTAAATACTACTTTTTGTTATTGAATGAAGCTGGAGGTGGGGAGATTCAGGCTGCATGTGAGGAGGAAGTTCTTCACTGTGAGAGTGGTGAAGCCTTGGAATGGGCTGTCCAGGGAGGTGGTTGAGGCCCCATCCCTGGAGGTATCACAGTATCACAGTATCACAGTATAACCAAGGTTGGAAGAGACCCCAAGGATCATCAAGTCCAACCTGTCCCACAGTCCCACAACTAGACCATGGCACCAAGTGCCACGTCCAATCTCCCCTTGAACACCTCCAGGGACGGCGACTCCACCACCTCCCTGGGCAGCCCATTCCAATGACAAATGACTCGCTCAGTGAAGAACTTCCTCCTCACCTCGAGTCTAAACCTCCCCTGGCACAGCTTGAGACTGTGTCCCCTTGTTCTGGTGCTGGTTGCCTGGGAAAAGAGACCAACACCCTCCTGTCTACAACCACCTTTCAGGTAGTTGTAGAGGGCAATGAGGTGTTTAAGACCAGGCTGGATGAGGCTCTGGCCAGCCTGATCTAGCGTGGGGTGTCCCTGCCCATGGCAGAGGGGTTGGAACTAGATGATCCTTGTGGTCCCTTCCAACCCTGACTGATACTATGATACTATGATTCTATGACTCATCTTCACAGAACTGCACCATCGGACAATCATAACACTGAAAAACACTGCAATAAAAATGTTACACACCATATACACTGAGGGAGTAATAGAATAGAACAGAAAAAAATGAATTGAAAATAATGGCTAAGGCTATGCTTTACTCATTTTTTGCCTACCTGGTTAATGGAAAGGAATCATTGCTACAAGAAACATTCTGTGAATATGCATCATCATCATGTATTTTCCTTCTATGATTTTCATATCTCTGCTAGTATATACAGTTTCTTAACTTAAATTTTGGAGGCATTAAACTCTGTGTGTGTATGTGTATATATCTATGTCTGTATATATATATATGTGTGTGTGTATATATATATGTATGTATATATGTATGTATATATATATATATATATATATATATATAATATATATATATAATCTGCTGATGAACATTTATACCATGATGGTGGCATTCTAGGTTTATAATGAAAGTGATGGTCAGAGCAAAGAATCATGGAGCTTGGAGTCCAGGCTAAAACCTGTGACATTTCTTGTTCCAAGGTTTGCTTTTTTTCTTGTTTGAGGGGGTTCAGTCCCTTCACAGAACCACAGAATTACTGGCCGTAGGGTTGGGGGGAAAGGGTTGTTTTATGGATGGCTTGCTCCTGTTGCCGCACCTTTTGTGCTATATGTGGTATTTGTATTACTTCACTAAACTTTCCTTATCTCAACCCACAGGGCTTTTTGCTCTCAATCATGGTAGTGAACCTTCTTAGAGCAAACTGTCTTAAACTAGGACAAAGGGTATTCTGTTATCCCAGGCCCATACCGTTGTTTTTCTGCTCCCAGCAAACCTAGTGTCACAGTTTCTCTGTTTCTGAGCAACTATGTTTCAGCTATGGGTATACAGTATGGAACACATACATTCATACAAAGATATGTACTTTGTGATGTCAGATATCTGTGCTGCTCTTTTTCCCATACTTCTATTTGTTCCTGAGCTACAATGTGTCAACTTATTGCTCTATCTGCAGTTGGGCACCTATGTATTTCTATATGACATTTAAACGCTCTTCTCTGTCACCTTCTGTCAAAATCTCATGTTAAGCATGATACAGAATTTAAATAGAAAGCAAAGCATCCAGAATACTTCAGAATAAAACACTGGAAACAGATATTGTAATGAAAATTAGAATGTACCATATGCAGTGAGTTTATTACTGTTTCTCTCAAAACCAAAGTAGCTTAGGACTTCCGCTTTACAGCATTTGTCCAAAATTATAATTCCTTATTTAAAATTATTCATTATAAATATGAAACCAAATTATATATGGGTAGATGTTCATACAAAGATTAAAATTTTTCAGATTCTACAATCTAGTAGGCTTCTGGTAGATGATTGAAAAGTTGTTACAACACAGAGGTCACACAATTCTACCAACACTATTATCATGCATCTTCTGTTTCACATGATTGAAAGAAGAGAAGCTGTTGTCATGGTGAGAAATATTCTTAATTTAGTAAGAGTTTAATTAATTTTCTGTCTTAAGCCTTAAGACAATTTCTCTGAAGGCTCTGCTTCTCCTTGCCTGGTGACAAAATTGTTGTGACTGATACCCTGCACAACAGAGGGGTTATGATCTTACATTTATAAGTTGAAGACTTTATAAGTTGAAGAAGAAGAGAG
>CM026897.1:11543726-11579580 GCA_015227895.2 Colaptes auratus | reverse complement strand
CTCCAAAGAGGGGTGAACCATTACCTCTCTGGACAATCTGTTCCAGTGTCTCACCACCCTTACTACAGTAAGGGTGTAAAGAATTTCTTCCTAATATCTAGTCTAAATCTGGCCTCTTCAGGCTTCAAGCCTTTTGCTCTTCTCCTATCACTACAAGCCTTTGTAAAAATTATCTTCATGGCTTTCAGGCCCCCTCCAGGTACTGGAAGGCTGCAACCAAAGCCTTTTTTTCTCCAGGCTGAACAGACCACACTCTCATAGCCTGTCCCCATAAGGAAGGTTATGCAGCCCTCTAATAATTTTCATGACTCTCCTCTGGACCTGATCCAGCATTTTCGTGTCTTTTTTATGCTGTAGGCACTAGAACTGGACATGATACTTGAGGTGGGGTCTTACGAGAACAAACTAGTGGAGGAGAATCAGTTTTCTACTTTTGTTGTCATCACTTAATCACATGTTGTCTCTCCATTTCTACCAGCTTCATGAGCTGTTCCAGCATGTGTCACATTCATTGGGTGCAGTCCTTCAGGACCAGATTGCTCCTTCATGGGTCCCCCATAGGGTTACAAGTATTGCCAGAAAATCTGTTCCAGTGTGGGTTGTTCTCCCCAAAGGTTTCACAGGATTTATCAGGAGGCAGTTCCATCATGAGCTTTTCAGGGTTAATGCTCCTTTGAGCATGCAACTGCTCTGGCGTAGGGTACTCCATGGCTTCAATGGGGACAGCCTACTTCACCGTGATTTAAATCTTCATCATGGGCTGCAGAGGAATCTCTGTTATGGTACCCGGAGAACCTTCATCCCCCTTTTATTTTTTTTTTTTTTTTTTACTGGCCTTGGTGTCTGCATAGTTGTATTTCTCACATATCCTAATGTCTTTCTCTGACTGCAATTTCTCTTTTTCAGTCTTTTCACTTGACTATGTTACTGTAGAGGGGCTGCCACCATCACTGATATATTCAGCTTTAGCCAGCAGAGGGTCCATTTTAGAGTCAGCTGACATTTGCTTTATTGAACATAAGAGAAGCTTCTAATAGCTTCTCATAGAAGTCACCTCTATCTCTTCTGCCATGAAAACTTTCCCACACAAACCAAATACAACAATTTTTTTTTTCAATTTTAAAATGAAAAATAATAATTGTAGTGCAATATTCAGTTACATTAAAAATTCTTTTTAGATTGTAGTGGGTTAAACCATGCCCTCCAACACAGAAGTGAGAGGAAAGTAATAAAAATCCAAACCCTCTGGGCTGAGATAAATAGTTGAGATAAAAGGAGTTTAATATAAATGAGATAACATAATGCACCTTTACCTTAGCTTATTCAAAGGGGGAAAACATAAAATGAAAAAAGAAAATAAACAAAAAACCCCAACCAAATAAATAAAAATAACACAGCAAAATGCAGAAAGCAGCAATTAGGAGAAGCAAGTGAGTTAAACCCCCACCCCTTCTATCCCATGCCAACCCCAGAGGAAAAGACCAACACACCAAACGGGAAGCCTCTCATGTTGCAATCTGAACTTCAAGCTCCATAATACATAGCTTCAGCCAGAACTTGCATTTTGAAGCTGACATGACAGAAGCATGGAATGAATAGCAGAAGATTCAACACAAGCCATGACATAGATGCAGGAAAAAAGAACAAAACTTGATTTTCAAAAGAGAGGAATTATGTTCAATTTGATGAAATTTATCAGGAGTGACAATTATAAGGTAAGAAAATAAATCAAAATAATGAAAATAGCGAAATCAGAATAATGAAAATAATGAAACTAGCTGGTGAGAACAATAGTAGAAAAAAGTTGGAGAATTTTAAGTTTTGTTTCAAGAAGGGACCAAAATATCCATAATATATTAGAAACATACGATATGAAATGACCATGTAATGAAATGGGATTCAGAGATTTTGCAGTAAGCAAAGACCTACAGCAGTAGTACTACATGGCAGGTACATCATCCCAGGACATTGTACAGCCTGGGTATAGCTATTCTACTTCAAGACTGAAGTTGAATTGATACCTTAAATTTCACTGTTCTTTCAGTGCAGACTGTCATCAATGAAGCATGTCTCTGTATCTGTGCAGGAACACTCTTGCCACTTTCCTACGTCTCTGTTTTTCAGAAACTCTCCCTTCTAAGAAATCTACCTAGATTTATCTGCTTGTCTTTGCAGATGTCTTTGAATTTCTTGCTTCTTTATCTGTACTACACAGCTGCAGAATAAATCAAGAGCTAATCCAACTGCCATTGAAATAAAAATCTGAAATAGATTGTTTCCTCACAGATGACTTGTTGTATGTTGGAGACTAGGTGTCCTACCATAGAGATACAAAGTCCTCCAGAGGTTAGACAGTCCAGGGGTGGCACAGGATATCATGATTTTTGTTATTTCATCCCATAATCCTGCAATTCCTATATGAGCAGACCTCACAGCCCATTCTTTCTTTTTCTTCCTCCTCTCTACTCCAAACATGTGGCTTCTGTTATTTCCTTGGCTTGTGGAAGAGTGTGGCCTTTCTCTGGCCTTCACAGCAAGACACGCTGGAGGGAAGGGATGCCATCCAGAGGGACCTTGACAGGATGGAGAACTGGGCACAAGCCAACCTCATGACCTTCAACAAGACCAAGTGCAGGGTCCTGCATCTGGGTCCAGGCAATCCCAGGCACAAATCCAGGCTGGGCAGTGACTGGCTGGAGAGCAGCCCTGAGGAGAGAGACTTGGGGTGCTGGTGGATGGGATGAGAGCTCAACATGAGCTCTCAATGTGCACTTGCAGCCGGAAAGCCAATCAGATCCTGGGCTGCATCAGGAGAAGTGTGGCCAGCAGGTCAAGGGAGGTGATTCTCCCCCTCTACTCTGCCCTGGTGAGACCCCACCTGGAGTACTGCCTCCAGTTCTGGGGCCCCTATTACAAGAGAGTTATGGACATGCTGGAAGGTGTCCAGAGAAGGGCCACGAGGATGATCAGAGGGCTGGAGCACCTCTCCTATGAGGACAGACTGAAGGAGTTGGGGCTGTTCAGTCTGGAGAAGAGAAGGCTGTGAGGTGACCTCATTGTGGCCTTCCAGTATCTGAAGGGGGCCTCCAAGAAGGCTGGGGAGGGACTTCTCAGGCTATCAGGTAGTGATAGGACTCAGGGGAATGGAATGAAGCTGGAGGTGGGGAAATTCAGGCTAGATGTGAGGAGGAAGTTCTTCACTGTGAGAGTGGTGAAGGCCTGGAATGGGTTATCCAGGGAGGTGGTTGAGGCCCCATCCGTGGAGGTGTTTAAGACCAGGCTGGATGAGGCTCTGATCTAGTGTGAGATGTCCCTGCCCATGGCAGGGAGTTGGAACTGGATGATCCTTGTGGTCCCTTCCAACCCTCACTGATTCTATGATTCTGTGATTCTAAGATAACTTCTTGCTACACCACTGGGTTGTGGTGAAGGATGCGTATGCCCAAAATTATGCCCTAAATATTGCCAAAACATGTCACAGTATCACAGTATCACAGTATAACCAAGGTTGGAAGAGACCCCAAGGATCATCAAGTCCAACCTGTCCCAACAGACCTCACAACTAGACATGGCACCAAGTGCCACGTCCATCTCCCCTTGAACACCTCCAGGGACGGCGACTCCACCCACCTCCCTGGGCAGCCCATTCCAATGACGAATGACTCGCTCAGTGAAGAACTTCCTCCTCATCTCGAGTCTAACCCCCTGGCACAGCTTGAGACTGTGTCCCCTTGTTCTGGTGCTGGTTGCCTGGGAGAAGAGACCAACCCCCTCCTGTCTACAACCACCTTTCAGGTAGTTGTAGAGAGCAATGAGGTCACCTCTGATCCTTCTCTTCTCCAGGCTAAACAATCCCAGCTCCCTCAGCCTCTCCTCATAGGGCTGTGCTCAAGGCCTCTCACCAGCCTTGTTGCCCTTTCTGGACACGTTCAAGTATCTCGATGTCCTTCTTAAACTGAGGGGCCCAGAACTGGACACAGGACTCAAGGTGTGGCCTAACCAATGCAGAGTACAGGGGCAGAATGACCTCCCTGCTCCTGCTGGCCACACTATTCCCAATACAGGCCAGGATGCCATTGGCCTTCTTGGCCACCTGGGCACACTGCTGGCTCATGTTTAGGTGGGTGTCAATCAGCACCCCCAGGTCCCTCTCTGTTTGGCAGCTCTCCAGCCACTCTGACCCCAGCCTGTAGCTCTGCATGGGGTTGCCGTGGCCAAAGTGCAGGCACCGGCACTTGGACTTATTAAATGCCATCCCATTGGACTCTGCCCATCTGTCCAGTTCGGTCGAGGTCCCTCTGCAGAGCCTTTCTACCCTCTAACTGACTAACATCTGTTCCCAACTTGGTGTCATCTGCAAACTTGCTGATGACTGACTCAACCCCTCATCCATATCATCAATGAAGATGTTAAAGAGGATGGGCCCAGCACCGATCCCTGGGGGACGTCGCTGGTGACTGGCCGCCAGCCGGACGCGGCACCATTCACCACCACTCTCTGGACTCGGCCCTCCAGCCAGTTCCTAACCCAGCACAGAGTGTTGCGGTCCAAACCACGAGCTGACAGTTTAGCCAGCAGTTTACTGTGGGGGACGGTGTCAAAGGCCTTGCTGAAGTCCAGATAGACTACATCCACAGGCCTCCCCACATCCACCAGACGGGTCACCTGATCATAGAAGGAGATCAGGTTGGAGAGGCAGGACCTGCCCTTCCTAAATCCATGTTGGCTGGACCTGAGCCCTTGGCCATCCTTCAGGTGCGCAGTTATTGCCTCCAGGATAATCTGTTCCATCACTTCCCTGGCACTGAGGTCAGGCTGACTGGCCTGTAGTTTCCGGGTTCCTCCATCCGTCCCTTCTTGTGGATGGGGATCACATTGGCCAGTTTCCAGTCATCTGGGAACCTCCAGTGAGCCAGGACTGGAGGAAAATGATGGAGAGCGGCTTTGGACAGCTCATCTGCCAGCTCTCTCAGCACCCTAGGATGGATCCCATCCGGTCCCATGGACTTGTGGTGTCCAAGTGGCTCAGCAGGTCCTAAACTAATTCCTCATGGATTTCTGGGGCATTACACTGCTCCCCGACCCTATTACCCAGCTCAGGAGGCCACTCATCCTAGACTCCTGCCTTGCTGTTAAACATGGAGGCAAAGAAGGCGTTCAGGACCTCAGCCTTTTCCTCATCTTCGGTCACCGTGTTCCCCTCCAGGTCCAGTAAGGAGTGGAGGTCTTCTTGCCCTTCTTTTTAGCGTTGATATATTTGTAAAATTGCTTTTTATTTTCTTTCACAGAGGTGGCCAGTTTCAGTTCTCTACTGGGCTTTGCCTCTCTAATTTTATTCCTACATATCTAACCACTTCCTTGAACCTACCTCGAGAAGCCTTCCCCTCCTTCCAAAGGTGATACAGCCTCTTTTTTTCCCTTAATTCCCCCAGGAGCTGCTTGCTCATCCAGGCCGGTCGCCTTCCCCGCCGGCTCATCTTTCGACACATGGGGACCGCCAGTTCCTGTGCCCTCAAGAGCTCCTTTTTGAAGTAGGTCCAACCCTCCTGGACCCCTCGGTTCATGAGGGTTGGTACCCAGGGAACTTTACAAATAAGTTTCTTAAAGAGGCTGAAGTTTGCCCTCCGGAAGTCCAGGGTGAAGGTTCTGTTGGTACTCCTCCCTATCTCCCTGCATATTGAAAACTTCACTATCTCGTGGTCACTGCACCTAGGCAGCCTCCCACGGTCACATCTCCCACCAGCCCCTTCCCTATTGGAGAGCAGCAGGTCAAGCAGAGCCTGTCCCCTGGTAGGCTCGCTTAACAGCTGCGTTAGGGGCAGTCCTCTATTCGCTCCAGGAATCTTCTGGACTGCCTTCTCTCTGCTGAATTAAGTTCCCAGCAGATATCTGGCAGATTGAGTCACCCACGAGGACAAGATCTGATGATCTTGAGACAGCCTCCAGTTGTTTATAGAATAATTCATCATCTCCTCATCCTGGTTGGGTGGTCTATAACAGACTCAAACCAGGATGTCAGATTTGTGGGGTTGCCTCTGATTTTAACCCACAGGCTCTCAATTCCCTCATCTTCCACCTCAAGTTCTGAGGCGAGAAAGTGTCTCCCTAATATACAAAGCCACCCCTCCTCCTCTTCTCCCTCTCCTATCCCTCCTAAAGAGCCTGTAAACCCCCAGTGTAGCACTCCAATCGTGCGTGTTGTCCCACCATGTTTCTGAGATGGCAACTATATCATATTGCCCTGGTGGATTAGGACCTCCAGCTCCTCTTGCTTATTGCCTAGGCTGCGTGCATTGGTACATGCACTGCAGCTGGGCTCCCGACCTCTCAGTTGACCCTACCTTGTGCCCTACTCTTACCTCTGCAGAGGGGACCGATGTCTTCACCACCCCTTCAGACCTAGTTTAAAGACCTCCTAATGAGCCCTGCCAACTCTAGTGCTAGGACTCTCTTGCCCCTTCTAGATAAATGCACCCCATCAGGACCCAGCAGGTCGGGTGCTGTAAGAGTCGGCCCATGATCAAAGAAACCAAAGTTCCTCCGCTGGCACATTCCCTGAGCCACTATTGATGGGGTGGTTCTCCCGTTCCTCTCAGCGTACTCCCCTGCCACTGAGGGAACTGAGCAGAACACCACTTGCGCGCCTGCCCCATCAATCAATTGTCCAAGGGCCCTGAACTCCTTCTTAATTGCCCTGGTGCCCTTCCTGTCGATCTCATCACTCCCAGCCTGTATTACCGTAGAGGGTAATAGTCAGAGGGACTGATGAGCTTGGGGATTCCCCTTGCAATATCCCTTATCCGTGCCCCAGGTAGAGAGCAGACCTCCTGTGGGATGGTCGGGACGACATAGGGCCCTCAGTACCCCCCCAGGAGAGAGTCCCCAACAACTATAAAACCTTCTCCTTCTCTTTGTGGAGCCGGTCATTATAGCTGGTGGTGGCTGCTTGGTCTTAGGCTTGGCCTTAGGCTGCTCCCCAGAGCTGGTCGTTACAGCCGGCGGGGACCGCTTGGCCCTGGTCTCCCCTCTGGTGGCTGCTTCCTCAGCCCTCTCATGTCCTTACATGTTTTTGGTGAAATTCCCTCTTACCCCTCCCTTCTGGAGTGGGAGGTGGGGAGGGGGGGGTGTAGTGGGGGTGGGATTTTGGTGCCAAATAGACAAAGGAATGGGGCATCAGTGAATCTAGGTGAACAATCTACCTGGGCATGTTTTCTGCCTTTGTGGTAAACAAGGTTCACGTGATTTACTCATGCTTGCCTTGTGCACTGCCTATATATAAAATAGTTGGTAAAGCGCTACTTTATTAGTTAATTATTCTGTGTACGTTTTGCTATTGGTCTAGTATTCATTTCAGAAAATGTTAATTGGGGCTGTTTTGGCAAACAAGGCTTGTGCTTGTATTGTGTTTACTCCATGCTCCACATTCCTAGAAAGTCTATTTTACCTGGCAATCTGCATACTGTTCATCCCTTCCAATGTAAGTCTTGAAAATGTTGCATGAAAGAAGAGGGGAAAAAACCAAGCCAAACCACCACCACCTCCACCAACAAAACCCCCAAAACAAACAACAAAACCAACCAAACAAAACCAACCAAAAACCCACAAAAACTGGTGATGGTTTTCTTTTTCTGTGGGTCAACTGAATCCAGAAGACACATCCTTAGCCTCATATTTTATTCTAGAAGAAGCTATCATTAATGCTTTTTGCTGTTCTTTAATTAGATGTCATCTTAAACAGGTGTGGGTTTTTTTCCCATCTACATTTTCAGTTAAAACCAAGAAGCAAATAGAAAGTAAATGTGAGATAGAGCTTCAGGAAGAATTTAGTAACTTAGCTTTTAACCTTCTAGTTAACCCTCTAGGACAGCTACAATTTGGCATTTGGAGTGAATATTAAAAACTGATGGGAAATCTGGAAATGCAATGCCCTAATACCTTAAACATCAGCTTCCTTCTTCAAACCATGCTCATGAGGCATTATTTTGGGTAACTTACCCTTGAAATTCACCCATGTTCATCTCTCTATCCCTTAAGACTGTGAAAGGTTCTGGGAATTTCCTTTTCTTACACAATAAACCTCATCTGCTTTACATATATTTCATTAAACTTTTTAAACACTGATTTCCAGGAAACTTGTGGGTGTAAATGAAAAGACATCAGATCTCAAGTCCTTTATTCTATGCTCAGTTCCATTCACAATTATTCTCAGAGACTGCCCCAAATATTCACAAAAAGCCTCCAAACAGTTACAGATACCTTCTGTTCACTCATTTACAGCTTATTATTCTCTTTCAACTTAAAAATATGTTGCTATTTCTGAAGCCCAGTTTGAATTCCTCCTCATGGAACACACACAGCAGTTATCTCTCCTGCTGTATTTATGAACTGTTAACTGACATAGGAGCTTTTACTCTTGCCAGTTTTATCCGGATGAGACACTACCCATTCTCTCTGTTTAGACCTCATGTTGAATTCTAAATTCTTGACATTTGCCTTACCAAAACCAAACCAAACCAAAACATGACCTTACCTAGGAAAGGTAAATTGTTTTCTATCTGAAGCAGGCAAGCTTACAGAAAACTGGACTTCCATACCTGCCAGTGAGGCAGTACATTTCAGGATTTTTGCACCAAGTTTTTGCAATTTAAAGAGTGAACTTTTCATGATAAAATGAGTACCCCAGAATATTTCCCAGGTGTGAGTCATAGACTTGAAAAATTTGCCTTAAAATGTGATGGCATACCATTTAAGAGGCATTATCCTTTGTCTGATGCTGTGTGCACACAAATTCATCTCCAGGCGGACACTTTTCAACCTGACAACAAAGGTGTGCTCAGTACTGAAATCCATCCCTCCAATTTTCTGCTAGACATTGTCATGAGTAAATTAATTCCATTTTCTCTTTAAAGCATAGTGGTAGTGAACTAAGTAACAACCATCAATGTGTCATGGTAGGGCCAAACAAGCCCAGCACAAACCCAGACAAACGCTGATGCGTCTAGACATGGTGCCCCTCTCCCCGCCTCCTGCAGAAATCAGAGTAACATTGGAAGAGGAACAAAAGAGAGGCCCCAACATGTCTGGACAAGCAAGTTTCCTTCTAGGGTAAGAGCACACATGCAGGCCCCTGCTCCCTGACCAGGCCTATGTTTCTGCCTTTTATGGCCACAGCCTGGTGGAATCCCTTTTCATTGGGTAACTATATGCTGGCTTCAGTTGCCCTATTGGTGCAATTGAATCTTGGGCAAGATATATGTACAGGCTGATTTCTAGTCACCTTGCCTAGTCACCTTGAATCTGCTTTGTCTTGGACCTGACTTGCTTGAAGTTACTTCAAGTTGTCTCTCCTTAAGTTGACCAGTCCAGAGCCTGGGATGAAAGCCACAAACCTACACACTGCAAGCTAGAGAAGCCATGAGCTTAGGAGCCGGAGCCAAGCCTTGCCTCCCCTTGCAACTAGAATTTTGCCATGCCTCAGTTTACCTAGAAAAGCCAACAGCCCTTGACAATAACATCATAAAACAGCCTGCCATCCTGCTGAAGCCAGACCAACCCTCAGACCACATGGCATTTTCTGCTGGCAACCAGCTAAGCTTGGTGCATGAGAACATCCCAAAAGCCTCAACTGCTGATAGCATCAGCAGCACTCCCTGCTTGGGTGGAACTAACTGTGAGTAATTCATTCATTGCCTCTTTGGCTAAATGATTCTTATCGAGTCTTCACCCCCACTGTGGTGGGGTGCCATTTTGCTCCGGGAGATTCTCTTTCCCTGTTATTCTTCCTGGTTTGCAGAGAATTGTTTTGATTTTAATGTTGCCTAAAATACTGTGATTTTTAATGTAAATACATATTCTAACTGTACAATGAACCTATCTGATATGTTTAGGCAAATTTTTCATATTAATGAAGATATTAATATATTTATTAATAACCATTTGCCATATATATTTTAATTAGTTATTTTAAAAAATATGTAATGTAGGTGAAGAACATTAATTTTATTTGTGTGGTGGTGTTTCACAGGCTGGTGATAACATAATTAGAAAGCCCAACTGTAGCTGTGAATATTTGGTGGATTCTCAAGGCAAGAAAGAAATCTCTCCTAAGACCAAGTTATTTCATATGGGAATGGACAGATTTTCAAGAAACACACTTATTTGGCACAGATATTGAGTGAAAAGAACAGTTCCAGTAAATCATATATGAAATCACAGACCTGAGTCCAATTTCCTTCAACTCATAAGCAAAGTATTCTGTGGCTTCAGTGGGAAAATTTCTAGACATATACCAACCAAAAAAAAAATTAACAAGAACAGGCAACTAAAAACTAAGATTCTCTGTCAATGAATGAATCACAGTGCAATAAAGGATGAATCAGTTTGTATTTCTAGGCCTGCATTGTCTTCATGACAAACAGATGACATATGATACAATACAATACAATACAATACAATACAATACAATACACCGTGTTGAAAGAGACCTTCAAGATCATCACTTCCAACCCATCAACCAATCCAACCACCTAAACAACTAAACCATGGCACCAGCACCCCATCAAGTCTCCTCCTGAACACCTCCAATGAAGGTGACTCCACCACCTCCCTGGGCAGCCCATTCCAATGGGCAATCACTCTGTGTAGAACTTCTTCCTAACATCCAGTCTAAACCTCCCCTGGCGCAGCCTGAGACTGTGTCCTCTTGTTCTGGTACTGGCTGCCAAGGAGAAGAGACCAACCTCTGCCTGTCCACAGCCTCCCTTCAGGTAGTTGTAGAGAGCAAGAAGGTCACCCCTGAGTCTCCTCCAGGCTAAGCAACCCCACTTCCCTCAGTCTCTCCTCATAGGGCTTGTGTTCCAAACCCCTCACCAACTTTGTTGCCCTTCTCTGGACACCTTCCAGCAAGTCAACATCCTTCCTAAACTGAGGGGCCCAGAACTGGACACAGGACTCGAGGTGTGGCCTAACCAGTGCAGTGTACAGGGGCACAATGAGCTCCCTGCTCCTGCTGCTAGATGTTTCAGGGAGTAGGTGTTTAGTGTGAACATCAGAGATTATTGAGTCTAATAGTACTGACTCCATACACCTTGCTACCATTCCACTTCAGAAAAGCCAATGCAGAAAAGCCAATACTGCAGATAGAGGAGTACTTCTACTGT
Organism: Colaptes auratus; assembly: GCA_015227895.2. Lineage (NCBI taxonomy): Eukaryota > Metazoa > Chordata > Aves > Piciformes > Picidae > Colaptes > Colaptes auratus. Next base: position 11,568,421 of record CM026897.1, on the reverse strand, counting down.
AGTCAGTTCTCTTTTTAAAAATTAATTTTTTTAATCTTTAAATGCTTTCTCCTTTGCTGCTTGTATTTTGTTAACTAGTAACTTCCAAAACTAGATAAATGTGTAGTGATGTTGCTGAATGGTTTTGAACTTTTCAATAATATAAGAAAATTTAAAATAGGTTTATTACCAATTCTGATAAATGTAAAAAAATCCTTTTCTCTTCTTCAATGTTTCCTTGTAGTGTTGGGTTTTTTTATTATTATTATTTATTTGGTTCTTATGTGCTTTTTTTGGAATGCACCTATAGAAACACATCCCATAAATAAATTTCACCCAGATCTGTTTATTGCTTTTTTTTTTCTTTTTCTAAGAATAGAAACGCTATTGCATGCATTGTCATTATTGAATGGCACTGCAGCCCTTTGAAGTCACTTCTAGCAGACATTGGACATGCTCTGTGTTCTGATTTCTTTTTATATATCTTACTGTCCTAGATAATCTGCCAGGAACTCCAATTTACAGAGGTTTGTCTATCAAATATACTTGTTACCAAGCAGCTCTACACAGACCAAAAACTGCTTTCTGTCTATGTACAGATTTTCTAAAATTTCACATTGAAAAGTTTTCAGGACTAAAATGTTTCCTGCCTGATGAGAAATTGTGTAACAGCCCTGCCTATTGTGATTTGATATGACACTACAAATGACCAAGTGAAGGTCTTTTTCTGAGCAGGCTGTTAAGGCTTTCAAGGAAAAGTGGCTTGTCCTAAAACCCTGTAATTTTCAAAACTTATTTTATGTTTTTTCTGTAGCTGCTGGGTACTGAATGCTGTTGATAAACAAATAAAAAAGAAACAAAACATCCATCTGGCAACCAGTCACTAGTGGTGTGCCCCAAGGATCAGTGCTGGGCCCCATGCTCTTCAACATCTTTATTGATGATCTGGATGAGGGCATCGAGTCCATCATCAGTAAATTTGCGGACGACACCAAGCTGGGGGCAGGAGTTGATCTGCTGGAGGGCAGAGAGGCTTTGCAGAGGACCTCGGCAGGCTGGACAGATGGGCAGAATCCAACGGCATGAGATTTAACACATCCAAGTGCTGGGTCTGCACATTGGCCACAGCAACCCCATACAGTGCTACAGGCTGGGGTCAGAGTGGCTGGAGAGTGGCCAGGCAGAGAGGGACCTGGGGGTGCTGGTTGATTGTAGGTGAACATGAGCCTGCAGTGTGCCCAGGCAGCCAAGAAGGCCAATGGCATCCTAGCCTGCATCAGGAACAGTGTGGCCAGCAGGAGCAGGGAGGTCATTCTGCCCCTGTACACTGCACTGGCTAGGCCACACCTTGAGTACTGTGTCCAGTTCTGGGCCCCTCAGTTTAGGAGGATGTTGACTTGCTGGAATGTGTCCAGAGAAGGGCAACAAAGTTGGTGAGGGGTTTGGAACACAAGCCCTATGAGGAGAGGCTGAGGGAGCTGGGGTTGCTTAGCCTGGAGAAGAGGAGACTGAGGGGTGACCTTCTTGCTCTCTACAACTACCTGAAGGGAGGCTGTGGACAGGCAGAGGTGGTCTCTTTTCCCAGGCAGGCAACACCAGAACAAGAGGACACAGTCTCAGGCTGTGCCAGGGGAGGTTAGGTTTAGCTGGATGTTAGGAAGAAGTTCTACACAGAGTGATTGCCCATTGGAATGGGCTGCCGGGGAGGTGGTGGAGTCACCATCATTGGAGGTGTTCAGGAGGAGATTTGCTGGGTGCTTGGTGCCATGGTTTAGTTGTTTGGGTGGGTTGGATTGTTGATGGGTTGGAAGCGATGATCTTGAAGGTCTCTTCCAACCTGGTCCTATTCTATTCTATTCTATTCTATTCTATTCTATTCTATTCTATTCTATTCTATTCTATTCTATTCTATTTATTCTATTCTATTCCCCATACCCTACACATGAAAACAAATGACACCACCAACAAAAAGCAAAATAAACATAACAAAATGAAAAATCAAGCAAACCAAAACCTACCCAATCAACTCAAATCACAATGAAACAAAATTTACATAGTCCTACCTGAGTCATTCGAACCTTTTGAATTACAAAACTTCATGAAATATTTGGCTGAAAGAGGTTTTCAAATATGTTATAGTAATTTCACACAAGGAGTCTAAAACCAAAGGTTATCCTCACAGGTGACATTCCAATAATTTTGCCCAGAATTTGAAAATCGTTTTCCCCTTGCACTGAGATGCAGTGTTTCAACTAAGGCTCTACTTACACAAGCCCACAGAATGTCACTGAAAGCAGTGTTTCAGGACTGTATTTACAGATGACAATCCAGGGACTATCACAATGCACGCAATGCTGCATGACCATCTTACCTGCACCAGAAGCAGATGTGCAAATATAGAGGAAAAAAGAGCAGTGGGATCTCCCTCATGCTGGAAGTCATGGGGACATGATAATGTAGTACTTCGTGTCACAGAGTCATACTAGATTTCAAAATTGTAAGCAATACAAATGAGCTGTCTGACTCAGAGGGCTCCTTCTTGACTTCTGCAAAGCTGCACAAGCCTCACTGGGGAAGATGGAAAGTCTGCAATGGCCATGTAAACTGACAAAAATTTGTCTGAATCTCGGGCAAGCCCTTGCTTGCATCTGCAGTTATTACCTTCACTAGAGGGTTGTCTTTTTTACTTCTGATGTTTACTAAAATGTAATAACTGAGTTATCAGCTCTTTCTCTTTAATTTATGATGCATTTGTGATAAAAGGTGACAATTTATTTTATGGCATATCAATGAAGAGAGAGGGAAAGTATTATACAGTGCACTATAATCAAATCCAGTGGGGGGTTTTAGAGGTAGTTAACAAGGAAGATTGCTTCAGTGCCTGCATTTAGAAGAAAATTACTAAGGTGTTTATCCCTAAGAGAGAAACTATTACCATCAATATGAAAGAAAAAGACAGTTCTTTAGTTAGGGAATGTAGTACTGGCATTTTTACCAGCATTGTGAAGAACTGATACAGTGATTGTGTCCATATTTTGGGGGGAATGAAAAGCAGGTATCTCCCAGGTGATGACTGAATATTTTCATTACTGACCATGAAAAACTATCTGTGAAAAGGGAGGATTATAAACTTAACAAAAGCACAGTTGCAGTAAACTGGCAAGTATATTATAGTCTGAAAGCAGAAGGGCAATTAGATTGGAAACCTTAGCAACATCACTGCTGAGAAGCTACTTCTGGAGGGGGGATATTAATACCAGTGCAAGTTATTTATTTCTGCCTTTGGTCAGAAAAAAGGGTCACTGCATGATGCTATTTTTTAATCCTGAGATATTTTATGGGAAATTATTTAATTTGTCTTTTTCTTTCTTTTCTTTTCTTTTTCCCTGCCAGGCTGACATGGTTCAATCTTACTTCATAAGCCAGCATGATACAGAACAGCAAATGCATATGAAATGTTCTGCAGTTAGCAAATGAGGCAGCACAATAGCTATTTGTCAGTTTCAGGATGTGAAGGAACATCTATACCTGCCTTTCATGTGACTTAATCCTTCATGGTCTGTGACTGAGTAATACCTGATATTACTGAAAGAGATGTCATAGCTAAAAAGAGAAAGGAAACATTAATTTTAACCAACACATGGGAAATTACGCATATCCATAAATCATGAAAATAGATTGTGTCACACAATTATTTCAAAAAGTTGATGATCAAAACAAACTCATAACTGATATTCAGAAAGGGTGTAAATTTAAACACACCACTTGAAAGTCTAGACTCATCCAAATCAAGGTAAGACTAATCTTCTCATGAGTGATCTAATATAGTAGCCCAGATTAAGAATAACAAAAATAAAAATAGAAATATTTACTCTTTATAGTCAGGATGTTAGAGGTTCATAAAGTCTCTCCAGTAGTCAGAGTTTAAAGATGTGTAAGTGGGTGTGAAGGAATCCATTATGCCATTTGCCATAAAAATGAATATCATACCTGTTTCCAGCAAAGAGCATCTGTCATGAATATTTTCAGCCGTCCTGCTTATTACCTTTCTAGATAAATAAATTACCTTAAACAGAGGGAGAATTGGCTAGATAATATGTACTGATTTCAACAGGTTTGATATAGTTGCTGCTGTAGTCTTCTAAATTAGAGATTAAATTCAGTATCTGTCTCAGCTTTGTGCTTGTACATTCCAAGTGTTAAGAGAAAGAGACTGATTTTCTGTAATGTGGAGCTCAAATATTTCCTGGGAAGCCTATCAGATTAAGTTCATAAAAAACATTAGCGTGCTGGAAACATGAACTACATCTTTTATATTTTCTTTAGACTGTTCCCATTATCAGTGATATGCATTTTGCCCTGTGACAAAGAGGTTATTAATTTATGTATATGAAATATGAATTACATAAATATTAATGTTATTAACTATTAAAATTATCAATATAACCATGAATCGCTATTTTATATACATATTCTAGTGTACGATAGTGAAAACATCCCATAAGTGGCTTAGTGTTATAATTTGGACCCAATTGGAATATTTACAGAATTATTTCTATTAATATAATGAAGGGTGCAATTATGCCGCTTGTCCACCAGGTGATGATCCGATAGGGTGCTGGCGGCTGCTTAACTATATCAGAGAAACTACAATATGTCAAAGGCTTGAACTGGAAGTGTGGTGCTAGGCACGGGGCTTTGAAATGAATGTTAGTGAGTGGAGAGCACGTGGAAGGTACACTGTGTCGTTTGTTTGTAGCAAGGTTAGGAGCTACGCTCCGGCAGGCTGCTGTTGCCGGGCTGGCTCCTGGGCTTGTCCAGATGGCAATGGTGGGGTCAACTTCTCCCTCCCACGGCAGCGGAAAAGGGGCAGGATGTAGCCTAGCCGGTAGGCAGGCTCCCTTCGGACTGCAGAGAGTGGTCCTGTGGGGTCAGCCCGGAAGGACTGGTAGGGCTGGTCTCTGGATGGTTGGTCCTCATGGCAACAGCCTTCGGGGCCAGTGAGGATGGCACTGGGGAAGAGGAGCGTTTGCATGGAGCAGCGACTTCCCCTCTGCTTGGCTCGAAGGAGCGGGCGGGCCCCTCTTGGAGTGGTCCCGGCCTTGGAGCACAGGCACAGACAGTGCTCTAGATTTCCCTGGGATTCACAGGGCGTGGAGCAGCGGAAGTGGCGGCTCCTTTTCCCTCCTGCAAAAGAGAGAGGGCAAAGAGAAAGAAGGCAACTTGTTTACAAGTTGGGGTAATACTTAGAAGTTTCTCGAGGCTGGATTTGGCCAATGGGTGCTCTTGTGAACAACTGACTTTAGTCTATAGAAAGTGTGAAGCTAGAATTATTCTTGGTATTAGCACAAGCATCCCATGCAATGGGTGCATGCAGTTGTTTGTGCTGTCTGGCTGACGCCTTGGCCTTTGTTCCCTTCAGAAAAGGAGGGGGATGTTTTTATGCATGCTGGGATAAATTTCAGTATCTGGGGCATGATTCTGGGCATATGTGCCTTCACCACATGCCCCCAGTGCAAATTCACAGAAAGAAATGGATATTGCTGTTTTGCAGAAGAAATAAGGATTCCTTCTGTAATTATAACACATAAGACACTGACTGATCATTAATCAGGGGACTGATTATAATTATAATCCACTTCTTCTGCAGTCTTATGGGCTAATTCTCTTGTATACTGATCCCATTTTGAAGTTCTCCTGGATCATTACTAGAGCAGCCAGAAAGGGCCATGAGAGAGGAGTTTTATGTAAAACCAGAACAGTATAAAGACTTGATGCAGTGAAGAATCAGTCACTGTCCTCCAGTATTAAGCTAAATCCCCAACATTTTTTCTGGGTCTAAACTGTTTTTCATCTTTCTCTCTTCAATCCAGTGATGTGGCAGATGGTTTAGACTACCACAGATGGCAGAGTACCACCTGCTGAATTTTTTCTGTATCTTTTGCTATATAACACCTTTTGTAATTGCTGTTTACAAAGAATGACTGTAAATAGAAGGGAAGCCACAAAAGAATGTGAAGTGATGCTGATATTGTTCAGTGTTTTTTGGTTTTGTATTGTGTTATTGGTGGGAACCTATAGATCATACATGCTGATTCTGCAAGTAAAGGAAGCAAATCTGGAACTTTGACTTCAGTGATGGGAAAGTGTATGTGTTTATTATCTCCTAGTGTAACTTAACCCATGATGAGGGATGACATTTCCACTGCTGAGTGCTGTGAAGGAAAATATCCTCCATTGGCATTAGGCACTAGATGTTACATCTCTGACTTTTCAGAGTCTGTTGAAATAAAACAGCCTGGTAGAAAAAAATAAATGGATGAAAAAGAAGAGAAGGACAAGCCTTATCATCAAAATGCATGAAGGATATGACTTGCAAAGGGTTGTGGCTGATCTTGTGGACCTCAGAGACTAGGACTGGTATTTAGTTTCCCTTAAGGCAGTGATAGACATATGAAGGAAAGACATCTATGCTGTCTTAAATAGGTCTCTGAGGATGTGTTTACTTGTTCTCTGGAGTCAATCATTTCTCTCTGTTGTAGACAGAGATTTGAGGACTAATGTAGGTGACTTCCACTGCAGCAACAGAAACCAGATGTACCAAGCCCATTGCATCTAAATTAGTAACAGTGTTATGGGAGTTATAAGATAATATCCACCCAACTTCCTCTATAGACACTTTGTATTGGAAACATAACTGCTGCATGTTTCTTGATGCTTGCTTTCATAAATAAGATTTTAAAAGCTACTGACTTTTACGTCTTGCCTCCCCCAAACAAGGAATAGAAAAAAGAAAAGAAAATAATTATCACAGCACTTCTCACCAGGTGAGAAGTTATGTACCTAAGGTACATTCCTCAAGTAATCTATTTCAGGAAGTGAAAGAAAAGCACACTTAAGCAGCACCAGGTAAATGTTGTGTAATCCCAATGAAGTTTGATGTTGGATATGTAAGTGTGAGAGAGCTGCATTTGGCTTCCAAAAACATATGATTAAAAATAAAATAAAATCTTGACCTTATCAGCAAAATCTTTCCTGAGAAAGAATAAATTCTCAACCCATTCATAACAAAAAATCTGACATTTTTTAAAGTGCTTTTCTCGTATTTCTTTTATGTTATATAGTCTTGACTTTTGATTCTCTCATTACCTCAATTTTTTTAATTAGTTTTCTAATGCCAATTGAGTTTCCTGTGCCCTTTTTGTTAATTTTATCCGTGTTATTCGTTGTCTTAGATGAATACTATCCTGCATATTCCTCAAATATATGTGCCCCCTCCTCCAGTGTTCACTGGAAATATACAAAAATCCCCTTCATAATAAGAATGACCCTGTGGCAATCAGGGAGACAGATTTGATTAAGAACATCTTTTAGCAGATTACTGGTTCTAAAGTCAAGCAGAATATAAGAAAAGAAGATATAGAAGTGGGTTTCTCCAACTGTGAGGCTGGCTTCCCTGGGGAGACTCTGACCTCTTCAGAGACAAAAGCCAAGATCACAAAAAAAATGAACAGTCATCAAACATGTGGGGAGTGTGTGTGTAGTTTTAAAAACATGACACCTTTGTTTCTGAGGTGCTGCATCATTAAATTTCTAAGTAGTACACTTCTGCACAGAGGGAAAAAGATTGCACTTCTAAGCATTGTACTGTGTTACTCCTCAAACACATCACCATACAATGAAAAGAAGAGATAGATATGGTAACTCCCTGCTCATTGCCCGTGTCCCTTTTATTTTTTTCTTTGTTAATTTTCCCTTTTCTCTTTTAAGGCTGACAAGGCTATCTATTAGCAAAGTGTAACACGGGGATCCAGGACAACTGGCTTCTTTTGCTTTCTGCTGGTGAACAATAGTGATGTTGAAAAGGCTGCCTCTTACTTTTTTCTAAGCTGGTCAGAAGATTTTCTATCCCACCAACCTTTTTTTTCCTTTTTTTTTTTTTTTTCCTTTAGCATTTTTCAGGAATACTTAAGAAACAGAAAAGAAACAGACTTGGTTTCAGTGAATTTTGTGTTAAGTCTCCCAAATTCTTGAAGATAGCAAGGCAGGGTTATTCTAAGCTAAATGCTGGATGTAGACTCTTATGCTAATCATAATCTATTCACTAATTCTTCATAAAGATCTAGCTAGGTATCTAAGTGTAGACTGTCTGACTTTGTTGTTCAGTGTCTTTGTTTCCTCTTCTGGAGACGTCAAGATACTTGTCTTATTTAGAAAAGAAAAACAAAAACCAATGAACAAACTACCTGAAGGGAGGTTGTAGCCAGGCAGAGGTTGGTCTCTTCTCCCAGGCATCCAGTACCAGAACTAGAGGACACAGTCCCAGGCTGTGCCAGGGGAGGTTTAGGCTGGATGTTAGGAAGAAGTTCTGCACAGAGAGAGTGATTGCCCATTGGAATGGGCTACCCAAGGAGGTGGTGGAGTCACCTTCATTGGAGGTGTTCAGGAGGAGACTTGATGGGGTGCTTGATGCCATGGGTTAGTTGTTTAGGTGGGTTAGATTGGTTGATGGGTTGGACGTGATGATCTTGAAGGTCTTTTCCAACCTGGTTATTTGTATTGCATTGTAACATACAAGTTCTATTTATATTTCAAAAAATGATTATATTTCAACAATATAAATTTATAAGTAATTATAATTATTGCTCTTAATGGAAATCTTTTTTTCATGTCATGAAACATTGGGCAATGTAGGATAAATAAGATGACAGAGAGAAAAACAGAGATCAAATATTTTCCTGTTTATTGAGTTGTTCTCCCAAAAGCTAATAGAAAAAAGCAAGAAGATATGGAAGGATGAACTGAGGAAACAGGTACAGTTTCCCAAGTGCCAATATGTAACATTTCTTGTGTACGAATGGAATGGACTATGAAAGTCAAAGTGTTGCTAGGGTCAAAACTTTTCAGAGATGTAAAAGGCAAAAATACAGGCTTCTATAGGTACACTGGCAACTAAACACAGACCATAAAGATTGTGAGGCAACTGCTGAAATAAATGATCAGCATAATGACAAGGAAAATTGAAAGGACTAACACACTTAGGATTTTCTTTATCAAGAGTTTATAGGTAGCTATATTAAACTGGCTGTGTACAGAACAATGGAACAAGATAGGATGCATCTAAGCATGTTGAGGGAACTGCTTTATTGGACCTGGAGCAGAACACACTGACTGAAGATGAGGAAAAGGCTGAGGTCCTGAACACCTTTTTTGCCTCAATTTTTTACAGCAAGGCAGGAGGAGTTCAGGACGAGTGGCCTCCTGAGCTGGGTGATGGGGTCAGGGAGCAGTGTAATGCCATGGAAATCCATGAGGAATTAGTTCAGGACCTGCTGAGCTACTTGGACACTCACAAATCCATGGGGCCGAATGGGATCCATCCTAGGGTGCTGAGAGAGCTGGCAGATGAGCTGGCCAAGCTGCTCTCCATCATTTTCCTCCAGTCCTGGCTCACCGGAGAGGTCCCAGATGACTGGAAACTGGCCAATGTGGTCCCCATCCACAAGAAGGGTCAGATGGAGGAACCTGGAAACTATAGGCCAGTCAGCCTGACCTCAGTGCCAGGAAAATGATGGAGCAGATTATCCTGGCAGCAATAACTGCGCACCTGAAGGACAGCCTGAAGCAAGGGCTTAGGTCCAGCCACATGGATTTAGGAAGGGCAGGTCCTGCCTCTCCAACCTGATCTCCTTCTATGATCAGGTGACCTGCCTGGTGGATGTGGGGAGGCCTGTGGATATGGTCTACCTGGACTTCAGCAAGGCGTTTGACACTGTCCCCCACAGCAAACTGCTGGCTAAGCTGTCAGCTTGTGGCTTGGACAACAACATTCTGTGCTGGGTTAGGAACTGGCTGGAGGGCCGAGCCAGAGAGTGGTGGTGAATGGTGTGACATCAGCTGGAAGCCAGTCATCAGTGGCATCCCCCAGGGATCAGTGATGGGCCCCATTCTCTAATATCTTCATTGATGATCTGAATGAGTGGATTGAGACAGTCATCAGCAAATTTGCAGATGACACCAAGTTGGGAGCAGATGTTGATCAGTTAGAGGGGAGAAGGGCTCTGCAGAGCGACCTTGACTGACTGGACAGATGGGCAGAGTTCAACAGGATAGCATTCAACAAATCCAAGTGCCAGGTGCTGCACTTTGGCCACAAACAACCCATGCAGAGTACAGGCTGGGGTCAGAGTGGCTGGAGAGCTCCCAAACAGAGAGCGACCTGGGGGTGCTGATTGACAGCCACCTGAACATGAGCCAGCAGTGTGCCCAGGTAGCCAAGAAGGCAAACAGCATCCTGGCCTGCATTAGGAATAGTGTGGCCAGTGGGAGCAGGGAGGTCATTGTGCCCCTGTATACTGCACTGTTTAGGCCTCACCTTCAGTACTGTGTCAAATTCTGGGCCCCTCAGTTTAGGAAGGACATCAAGACACTTGAATGTGTCCACAGAAGGGCAACAAGGCTGGTGAGAGGCCTTGAGCACAAGTCTTGAGGAGAGGCTGAGGGAGCTGGGATTGTTTAGCCTGGATAAGAGGAGGCTCAGGGGAGACCTAATTGTTCTCTACAACTACCTGAAGTGTGGTTGCAGCCAGGAGGGGGTTGGGCTATTCTCTCTAGCAACCAGCATCAGAACAAGAAGACACAGTCTCAAGCTGCACCAGGGGAAGCTTAGGCTCGAGGTGAGGAGAAAGTTCTTCACAGAGAGAGTCATTCATCATTGGAATGGGATGCCAGGGAGGTGGGTGGAGTCACCATCCCTGGAGGTGTTCAAGATTGGACATGGCAATTGATGCCATGGTCTAGTCATGAGGTGTGGTGACAGGTTGGACTTGATGATTTTTGAGGTCTCTTCCAACCTTGGTGATATTGTGATACTGTGATATATTTAGAAGTAAGACAATAATTGATTTTCTTGCTATATTTCAATAGGTACAGCCAGACAAATATGTTCATATAGAATTAGTATCTGTTTTATTCTGCATTCAATTAGAATAAAAAAAAAAGTTCTGTTGCCTCTTTTCAACTTTTATAAAAGTTATATTTTCTTTCTATCCAGAGACGATTCTTGTTCTCTCCATGAAAAATGGTGATTCATTTCAAAACATTCTTGCCACACTCTTCAGTTAAAGTCTTAGTCATAATACACAAGAGAGTATTAGAGACTGATAGCAAGATTAAAAAATGACAAATCTTCACTTTTGTTCTCAGAATTCATTTCCGTTTGAGGACATATGATTTCCTTCTGTTGCTTCCCTTTGACATTTACTGACTTGGTAGTGTTTCCCTTACTGAGCAGCAAATTACATCTAGCACTATTCCTGAGTAATTTTTTAACAGCCATTTTTACAGCAAGAAACAATTAAATAGGATATTGCCGTGCCAGTCATAGATTCATTATTGAGTATTTCATAACAGAAACAGAAAAATATTAAAATAAACCCACTATAAAACACTTAATACATTTTGGTCTGTCTCCATCTACCTCTAAATATCCACAAAATCCAAAGGAACTTGGATTTTGGCAAACTGTGAAATCTAGAATAGAATTGAATAAAATTTGAAGATTTATTTACCTCTTAGTCCTTTGCCTTGTATATACTAGCATGTTTACTGGAAATTGTAGTCTTTTTCTTTTTCTTATCATCTATTATTATATTGGGTTCATGAGAAAATCCAAGAAACTGCTTTTTTTTTTTTTATCTTGAAGTCCTTGTCTCACTAATGAGCAATCATGTTAGAAAAAAAAACAGCTGAGAATTGAAAGTCAAAAGAAAAGATATAAAAAAAAAAAGACTGAGTGGACCAAATAGATGTCTATAATCCACTTTACACAGAATAATTAATGCCTCTGAATATTGATCACTGGAAACATGAGGAAATGGTCTTAAGTTCTGCCAAGGGATCTTTAGATTGGATATTTGTAAAACTTTCTTTACTGCAAGAGTGGTATGGTATTGGAACAGGCAGCTGATTGAGGTGGTAGAGTCACCATAGTTGGAGGTCTTCAAGAAGCACTTCAGGATATCGTTTACTGGCCATGGTCGTTGTGAGCAGTAGAAAAACCTGCAGAAGTTAATTTATTCCTGTCCTTGAAATCATAACTTCAAGGCATGAGCCAGAACATGTAGGTAAATGATTCTGAGTCATGAACTACAGTGCCTAAAAGCTGAGCACTTTGTCCTTTTGGAATAATACAATAAGTAGAATTAGGAACCCAGAGTCTTCTAGCAGTCAAGGAAAGCCATTAAGCATTCTAGAGGAGTACTCCTGAGAGTCCTCATGTTGCAGTAAATCACTCATTTTAAGTAACTTAAACAGGGTTACATACTTCACTCCTTCTTAATTTAACATAAATTACAATAAATGACCATAAAAAGTTCTGCAAACTTCCTAGAGGTAGATAATTTCACTAAGCAGAATTCATTCTTTATAAAAGACTATGCAAAAGGGTTGTGTCCATGTTTCAGTAGTTCATAAATGATAGAATTGCTTTCCTGGGAAAAAAAAATCTTTAAATCATTAAGTCTAACCATTATCTTTCTGCCAAGTCTGATGCTAAACCTTGTCCCATAGCACCGCGTTATACTGTCTTTGAACATCTCCAGGCATGGGGATTCAACCACCTCCCTGGGGAAGCCTATACTAGTGCTTCATAACCCTTCCAGCAAAGAAGTTTCTTCTAATATACAATCTAAATAACCTAGGTAATTGTGTAACTAAAGCAACAGCTATGTTTCACAGAATCTTAGAATGGTTTAGGTTGGAAGGGACCTGGAGTGTAACCTATTTTCAACCCTCTGCCATGCACAGAGATGCCTTCCAGTAGAACAGGTTTCTTAAAGCCCTGTTCTACAAGGCCTTGAACATTTCCAGGGAGGGGACATCCATAACTCTTTGGGCTAAAAACCCCCACAGTCATTAATTTCTTCCTAATATTAATCTAAATCTACCCTCTTGGGTCTGAAACTGTTATAGCTTCTCCCACTATTACATTACTTGTAAAGAGTCCCCCTCCATCTTTCTTAGTCTTGCTTTAAGTACAGGAAGGCTGCTATAAAGTCTTGCCAGACACAGAAAGCAGGAACAGTCTGAAATAAATTAATTGCTTTAACTGTCTTATCATTTTCTGCAATGGGGGCTTAGACAGTGGTCTTCAGCTGACACAGTTAAATTCGTCAGCCTTAGTCCAGAAGTTTACCTGCACATAAGTTTTCCAACTATCTACTCAGCCTGAAGGAATCCTGGCCTTATTCAGATGGTGCTTCAAAGGATACTACTCTGCTAATCATGATGCAGAACAGTTCCAAGAGATTGATGCCAAAAAGAATAAAACTGAGGGTGTGATGGATGGAGGGATATGAAGACACCCTTTCTTTTCTGGCAGAAATGCCTGAGATAAAAGTATGAGTAAGGAAGAGGTTTTAGTTCTCGTGGTTAGTCTTTAATACCCTCTGTCCATAACTTAGAGAACTTGAACATTGTCCTCAGTTTGATGTTGTATCATTTACCAATCCAGTGGCTGGCTGACATAATGTGGCAGCTGAAGACCTGGGAACAGAGGCATATCTTCATTCATTGACTTGCCCAAACCAGAATAGTGTAGAATGCTTGTAGTTTGATATATTCGGTGTTTCACCTTACCGGTGCCCTCCTTCTTACAGATCTAGTTTCAAGAAGATGGAGAACATGGCCTAATCCAATCAAAACTGCAACTTGGCAGTTAATACTCTCCTGGGATGCAAGTGAATTTTAGAATCAGTAAGGATGGAAAGACCTCAGAGATCATCGAGTTCAACCTATCACTGAACACCTCATGACTACCTAACCATGGCTTCAAGTGCCACATCCAATCCTTTTTTTAACACCTCCAGAGGCAGTGACTCCACCACCTTCCTGGGCAGCACATTCCAATGGCAAATAACTCTTTCTGTGAAGAACTTTCTCCTCCCCTTGAGCCTAAACCTCCCCTGGCTCAGCTTGAGACTGTGTTCTCTTGTTCTTGCTCTTGAAGTGGTGACAGTTTAGAGATTTTGGAATTCTGAGTAAGTCTCAAAGAAGAATCCTATCCTTAAAGTGCCTGTTTTGAGGTGTAGTCTATGAACTTTTTCCTGTAGCAGGTGAAATATTGTGAATGACCATGTAAGAAAGCCCTTGGGTAAAAGATAAATCATGAATAAATGATAATGGTCAACACGAACGTCTATTCATAGAAAGTATTATCAACCAGCACGAGTAATTATTGAGAGAGATTTAAAGATGAGACTCTTTAAAGAGCATAACCAACCAATTTTCCTTCAATTTTCAGAAAGAATTATAATCAAGCTGCTATAAAAATCATAGCCTAAATTCTCAACAGTGTAAAAAATACAGGATTTGATATTCCCATGCTGCTACTCACAGAAATGGTCCAATGTTCAATGTGTACTCCCTGATTTATCAGACTTCCCAGCATCTTAAGATCCCTGGAGACCTGATTCTGTCAGGAGGATTCTGATCCTGACCAGCTGTTGCCCTAGTATGGGTTATTCTGGGCCATGATTAGGAAGAGCAAACAACTTAAAAAAGAAACCAACTTTAAAACATATTCTCAAGCTACAGCGCCTGTGACTAGCTTTTGAAAATTGAATCTTGGGGTTTGTACAGTGTGTCAGCTGCTAAATTCTTCTGGAAAACCATACTGATAACCAGAAGTGTTGCTGTGAGATAAATAATCCAGAAATAAAGAAAAAATCAGCAGGAGAAATTGGACCAATATACACACAATTTGAAATTGTTCACTTTCATTTGATGGTATTGTCCAACATGAACTGAAATTCCCAGCTTGTCTGAGAGCATTTGAATGAGAACTTTTTGTAGATTATGTTCCAGTTATACTAGACAATATTCCAAAGCTGGTGAGAGTCAGTGAATGCTTTTTTGATATCACTAAGCTTTTGAATTGAGTACATAGTGAGTTTGTACCTGTTTCTGATTCCTAGACTGTAATATAGTTCTTCTTTTACACGTTAGCATTCATCTAATTGCAAGTAATTTATATGAACTGAAAGTGCTGCAGAAGGTTCTAGAAATACATATTATTTCTGAGTGCAGGCATTACATAATGAGTTCATATTCATAGAGGATAGAGTCCCTTGATGTAAAAAGAAAAAAAAAAAAAAAGCCCCTAAGACAATCCTGCATTGTTTTATTCATCAGGATGACCACAGGATAATGTACAAGCCTCTGTAAGCAGTATTAAAACATTAAATCAAGCAATGTGAAATTATGTAGGGAACGGGAGAAGCTTTCAGCAGTTTTATTATTTACAGATGGATAATTTTGTTTGTGAAATTACTGAGCATGTTCTTCCTATTCCACAGGCAGAATTCACAGCCATGAGGGAACATATATGTGAGGTGGAGAAGGCTTTATTATCTGCTATTCTGTCACAGACCACAAATCCTTTCAAGAAGCTGCTGAGTTTAGGGAACTTATTATCATGTCAGCACACCTATGATATCCCTTGGTGCTGGTGGGAAACAAACAGACCTTGAAGAGTTCAGACAGGTAAGCAGCTTCTCTTCTGTTTTTGGCTTGGTTTTCTTGACTGCCTCAGGGATTTCTGTAGCATGTTGCACAATACTACTGATAATTATTAACACAATATGAGTTTTAATCAAAGAGCAACATATGAAGACTAGTAAACAATTAAGGACTTAATAAACAGACTTAGCAGTACTGTTCATTGTATGTTGTGGATCTTAAAGTTGTCTTAGCCAATCATATCCCAATGTCCTTTGCATTTACTTGAAAAGAATCTTACTATTTTTGTTGAATGTTACATAGTGTTCAATATATGAAAAAGAGTCATTCAGGGTATTTTGTGGCAAAAAAAATGTTGGGATGATGTCAATCATAAAATACAGATTTTATTTTATTTTATTTATTTTCATAAACATATTATATTTAATTAAAGGTTTCTCAAACTCGGTTGGAAAAAAATATCTATTAAGCCAGGGAATTTAATAGAAAATGATGAGATTATCTTTGCCTGAGAGAGCCAGCAGCATTCTTGTTACAGTGTTCTTTGAATTCATTTTGATTTATATACAAGATTCAAGCCGGAAGGACTTTGACAGTGGCTTGCTCATGACTTCAGTAATCTGTATTCAATCTGGTTGTGTGTGCCCATCTTAGAAATGGCTTGGTTGTGACCTAGTATTGAGTGAAAAATAATCTTAAGCACAAACTTTGAAAAGAGGGAAAAAACAAATTTGTATGGAAATGTTAAGAGGCTTTTTATGCACACTACAACTGCATTCAAATGACTGACTTCTGTGCAGACCTATTAACAGTTAAATAAGATGTTTTTTTAATTTATTAACATCTTTGCTCACATAATCCTCTCTACTCTTTTCCACTATACAGTCACTCTTTCCCCCATTTCTTTGTCTTCTTTCTTCTACTTGAAGACAGTCCATGATACTGTTAGCCTGAAATTTGTGTGGAAGATTTGATAATATGCATTTAAAACTCCACATTGTTTTGCAGATGATTGACTTCCTCCCAATATCAGACTATGACAAAATCTTAATTGTGACAATCCAGCAGTGCTTAGCAAGCAGCTAGAGTCTTTGAACAGTTGTGCCATGTGCAGCATGCAGTAGTCGGTGCAGGTTCTGGAGATTTCATATACAATAGAATAGAAACAACAGAAAACAATAGAATAAACCAGGTGGAAGAAACCTTCAAGATCACCGCGTCCAACACATCAACCAATCCAACCCACCTAAAAACAAAACATGGCACCAAGCACCCAGCAAGTCTCCTCTGAACACCTCCAATGAAGGTGACTCTACCACCTCCACAGGCAGCCATTCCAATGGGCAATCACTCTCTTGTTGTAGAACTTCTTCCTAACATCCAGCCTAAACCTGCCCTGGTGCAGCCTGAGACTGGTCCTCTAATTCTGGTACTGCTGCCTGGGAGAAGAGACCAACTCTGCCTGGCTACAACCTCCCTTCAGGTAGTTGTAGAGAGAATGGGGAGGATTGTTCTGCTGAGGAAAAGGACATAGCACCTGATTCCAACAGAAATGGGATATGTTTACAGTTATGTGTTGATGAGGAGTTTTGAAGTACTCCATTAAGTGATATGAAAGCTTTCTTTCTGTGGTGTGGTCTTTCTGATCTTACATCTTGTTGGGCTTTTATATTTTAATCTCTATCAATGCATATATAAATATATGCTGATGTAAATGTTCTGTATGATTCTTGATGATATTCTCCAGTCTTACAAACAGGAAAAATTGTGTGCAAGTATGTTTGAATTGGATAATGCAAACAACACTCAAGATTAAAGGGCATGGGAAGGCTCTTGGAATCATATTTGAAGTTATGTCTTTGAGATGTGACAGACAACAAAAAATTGTCATATAATGTTGTCACTGAAGATCCTGCTTGAATATATATCAAGGCAATTCCAATTTGTGGGGCTGCATTTAAAATAGACCAAAAAAACTTTCAATGATCCAAAGTTTAAATCATCAGACCCTTTTCTCCATAAGCTTTCTAAAACTGTCAGCAAGTACTGTGATTTCAAAAGGGGCTTTCTTGTGTATTCTGCAATCAGATTTTGAACCATGGGACACTCTTTGAATAAAGCACTTGATTATGACTATGTCTACATAAGCAAGTAGCATGAACCAACAGGAACAGAAGGGTAGAACAACCCGGTTTATTCTGAGCTCACATTTCAAGTCTTTTTTTAACTTTGTACTAACTTGGCATTAAGGCCAATCTGAAGCAAATCCTGGTTAAGTGAAGATAACTGGAAGATATTACACAGAGCACCTCTCTGACCTAAACTAAAGCACTAGTGCATTGGAGATCATCTCTGTGTCCAGGCTTAAGTGGGTTATATTTCTGTGCTAGGAGAGAGGTTGTGCTGCATGTTTAAAAAACAGTGAAAAGTTTAATTAATTGTTTACTTGTTATGTTAAGCAATATCTAAGAATTTTGGAAGGTATATTGAAAGAATCTTTTCAAGGTCACTAATGTAGTTATGCTTCACTAAAAGTGCTTGGATGGGCAAGAGTGGTAGCCAGATAATTCTGGGAGGACAGATGGCAATAAACTGACAACTTACAACATTAACATATCAATGAACAAACAGTGGTACATAAACACATTGAATTCAAACAACTGATAAATACCAGGTTCAGAATGCAATTAACCACACTGGAATTTGGCCAGGGCACAAGGACTAATGTTGTTATTTTGTTTAATGACATTTGTCTCCTATGAAATTCATTAAAGCTACTGTAATGTTATTCATTGTATTTGGAACATGAATTATGTTCAGCATTCCCTGGCTCATTTCCATTTAATGACAATTTCTGCAACAATCAGACAGTCTACAGTGCTCCACCAGGCAAAGCCCTTCTTTGAAATGTTACACTCTAACCAATACAATTAATGATGTATGCTGCTTGCCTCAAATCTATCAACAGGAGTAGAACAACAAAGTTAAGCTGCATTTAAAAACATTGTATTAGGAGAAACACTACTGAAAACCACAAATCACAAGCTTATTGTATTAAATAATGTATTTATTTTCTGATGACTTCAGTGAAATGATTGTGTCTTTCTTCCTGATATTTTTAATGTCTTTGGAAGGATTTGTGTATTCCTTCTTAAAACAAGTTGTAACTTGTAACATCAACCTAAAGTATAAATAATTTCCTTTCTCTCTGAAAAAAACAACAACCAACAACCAACCAAACAACCATGTAGAGAAACAACTGCGTAAAATCTGTGGGGGAAATATGCAATAACTCATTACCTTGATATGCATGTCCAGTCTGGTGCAAGGCTGCATCCATCCTCCATTTCCTTCCAGCTGCATCCAATCTTGTCTGACTTTCTTCTGTTTCATCTTCAGAGATTCACAGGGAAAGTGAAAGGACATGAATGGTTAGGGCATTAATTCTATCCCATAGCTGTTTGATGTAAAACATAGAACACTAAATGCCTGATTATATATAATTTTAATGTCAGTGTTTCTAACATTGAAGTCATGACATTAATAAAAGTAGGCTGTATGTCTTTTAATGTCATTAGAGTTTTAGAAAACTTAAGTCTAGCTAATATGGCCTTCATTGTGGCCTTCTTGTAGGCACCCTTCAGATACTGGAAGGCCACAATGAGGTCACCTCGGAGCCTTCTCTTCTCCAAACTGAACAGCCCCAACTCCTTCAGTCTGTCCTCATAGGAGAGGTGCTCCAGCCCTCTGATCATCCTCGTGGCCCTTCTCTGGACACCTTCCAGCACCTCCAGATCCCTTTTGTAATAGGGGCTCAGAACTGGACCGCACGAGTACTCCAGGTGGGTCTCACCAGAGCTGAGGAGAGGGGGAGAATCACCTCCCATGACCTGCTGGCCACACTTCTCCTGATGCAGCCCAGGATCTGATGGCTTTCTGGGCTGCAAGTGCCAATTGAGAGCTCATATTGAGCTTTCGTCCACCAGCACCCCAAGTCTCTCTCCTCAGGGCTGCTCTCCAGCCAGTCACTGCCCAGCCTGGATTTGGTGCCTGGATTGCCTCGACCAGATGCAGGACCCTGCACTTACAATACATACAATACAATACAATACAACAGGTTGGAGAGACCTTCAAGATCATCACGTCCAACCTATCAACCAATCCAACCCACCTAAATACAATACAGTACCATACAGTACAATACAGTACAAAAGAGTACATACAGCACAATACAGTACAATACAACCCACCTAAACAACTAAAAAACTAAACCCTGGCACCAAGCACCCCATCAAGCCTCTTCCTGAACACCTCCAATGAAGGTGACTCCACCACTTCCACAGGCAGCTGATCCAGTGGGCAATCACTCTCTCAGTATAGAACTTCTTCCTAACTTCCAGTCTAAACCTGCCCTGGCGCAGCCTGAGACTGTGTCCTCTTGTTCTGGTACGGCTGCCTGGGAGAAGAGACCAACCTCCGCCTGGCTACAACCTCCCTTCAGGTAGTTGTAGAGAGCAATAAGGTCACCCCTCAGTCTCCTCTTCTCCAGGCTAAGCAACCCCAGCTCCCTCAGCCTCTCCTCATAGGGCTTGTCTTCCAAACCCCTCACAACTTTGTTGCCCTTCTCTGGACACGCTCCAGTAAGACACATCTTTCCTAAACTGAGGGCCCAGAACTGGACACAGTACTCAAGGTGCGGCCTAACCAGTGCAGTGTACAGGGGCAGAATGACCTCCCTGCTCCTGCTGGCCACACTGTTTCTGATGCAGGCTAGGATGCCATTGGCTTCTTGGCTGCCTGGGCACACTGCAGGCTCATGTTCAGCCTACAATCAACCAGCCCCCCAGGTCCCTCTCTGCCTGTCCGCTCTCCAACCACTCTGACCCCAGCCTGTAGCACTGCATGGGGTTGTTGTGGCCAATGTGCAGAACCGGCACTTGGATGTGTTAAATCTCATGCCGTTGGATTCTGCCCATCTGTCCAGCTGTCGAGGTCCCCTCTGCAAACCCTCTCTGCCCTCTAGCAGATCAACTCCTGCCCCCAGCTTGGTGTCGTCCGCAAATTTACTGATGATGGACTCGATGCCCTCATCCAGATCATCAATAAAGATGTTGAAGAGCATGGGGCCCAGCACCGATCCCTGGGGCACACCACTAGTGACTGGCCGCCAGCCGGATGTGGCACATTCACCACCACTCTCTGGGCTCGGCCCTCCAGCCAGTTCCTAACCAACGTAGTGTGCTCCTGTCCAAGCCATGGGCTGCCAGCTTGGCAAGGATTTGCTGTGGGGGACGGTGTCAAAGGCCTTGCTGAGGTCCAGGTAGACCACATCCACAGGCCTCCCCAAATCAACCAGGCGGGTCACCTGATCATAGAAGGAGATCAGGTTGGTCAAGCAGGACCTGCCCTTCCTAAAGCCATGCTGGCTAGGCCTGATCCCTTGGCCATCCTGTAAGTGCTGCGTGATCGCACTCAAGATGCCCTGTTCCATAATCTTGACTGGCACTGAGGTCAGGCTGACAGGCCTATAATTCCCTGGCTCATCCAAGCAGCCCTTCTTGTGGATGGGCACCACATTGGCCAGCTTCCAGTCTTCTGGGACCTCTCCAGTGAGCCAGGACTGCTGAAAAATGATGGAGAGCGGCTTGGCCAGCTCATCTGCCAGCTCTCTCAGCACCCTAGGATGGATCCATCTGGTCCCATGGCCTTGTGGGGGTCCAAGCGGCTCAGAAGATCTCTAACTTCCCCTGGAGCAGCGGGAAACATGCAGCTCCCTGGCTCCTTCTGCCAGCTCTGCAGGCCAGCTGTCTGGAAGATGTTCTGCCATGCTAGGATAGATTGAAGCAAAGAAGGTGTTAAGTACCTCTGCCTTTTCCTCATCCTTTGTTACAACGTTCCCCTCCGTGTCAACCAAGGAGTGGAGGTTGTCCTTGCCTTCCTCTTGCTATTAATATATTTATAGAAGGACTTTTTGTTGTCCTTCACAGCAGAGGCCAGTCTAATTCTAAATGGGCTTTTGCCTCCCTAATTTTCTTTCTGCATGTCCTAGCAACATCCCTAAACATTCCGTAGGTTGCCTGCCTTTCTTCCAGAGATGGTACCCCCTCTTTTTTTCCCTAGTTCTAATAAGAGTTCATTGACCAAACCAGGCTGGCCGTCTGCCCCGGCGCTCATCTTCCGGGACACTGGCACAGCCTGTTCCTGACCTTCAAGAGTTCTTCTTTGAAGCAGCTCCAGCTCTCTGGACCCCTTATTTTTAAGGGCTGTATCCCAGGGAACCTTCTGAGTTAGTTCCTTGAGTATCCTGAAGTCTGCCCTCCTGAAGTCCAGAGTGGAGGTCTTCTTGCTGCCCCTCTGGCTTGGCTGAAACCGAAAACTTAATTATCTCGTGGTCACTGGTGCCTAAAACCCTCCGACCACCACATCACCCACCAGCCCTTCCCTGTTGGTGAAGAGGAGGTCAGCATGGCCTTACCCTGGTAGGTTCACGCAGCACCTGGATAAGAAGCTGTCCTCCGTACACTCCAGAACCTTCTAGACTGCCTTCTTTCTGCTGTGTGGAGGATCCCAGCAGATATCAGGCAGGTTGAAGTCGCCCATGAGAATGAGGTCAGGTGACCTTGAGACAGCCATTAGCTGCCTATAGAATGCCTCATCTACATCTTCTCCTGGGTGGTGGTCTATTACAGACTTCCAACCAGGATGTCTGCCTCCCGAACTTCCCTCTAATTTGTACCACAAGCATCAACCCGGTCATCCTGATCTCCATCTCAACGGCATCTAGTGCCTCCCTGATTACCAGGGCAACCCCGCCACCCTTCTTCCTTGCCTCCTCCTCTGAACAGCCTGTAGCTGTCATTGCAGCGCTCCAGTCATGTGAGTCGTCCCACCATGTCTCTGTGATGGCAACTACATCATAACTTTCCTGCTGCAACAGGGCTCTAGCTCCTCTTGTTTGTTAACCCATGCTTCGTGCATTAGTGTACATGCACTGAAGCTGGGCTGCTGGTTTCATCTCTAGCCCTAGCTTATCTCCCCAGACTCCTGCCTGAGGCGACTGGTTCCAGCCCCTTCCCCTTCGAAGCTAGTTTAAAGCCCTGTCAATGAGGCCTGCCAATCTCTCCCAGAATCTTTTCCCTTTGGGGACAGGCCATTTCATACTATATGCCTTCCCCCTCCTCTGGGACAGATGGAGTCCATCTGTTACCAGCTGACCTGGTGCAGTAAAAAGTTCTCCAAGATTGACTTGGCTCATGAGGTTGGCTTGTGCCCACCTCTCCAGCCTCTCAAGGTCCCTCTGGATGGCATCCCTTCCTTCCAGCGTGTCTGCTGCACCACACAGCTTGGTGCATTCAGCAAACTTGCTGAGGGTGCACTCAATGCCACTGTCCATGACACCCACAAAGATGTTGAACAAGCCTGGTCCCAGGACTGATCCCTTAGGGACTCCGCTTGTCACTGGCCTCCACTGGGACATGGACGGGTGTGACCATCAAGCCAGTTCTTTATCCATCTAGCGGTCCACCCATCAAACCCATGTGTCACCAGCTTGGAGACCAAGATGTGGTTGTTGAACCACTATGGGGATCTAACTACATAAGGTCTTTTGAAAAATTTGTTGTAACTCTGAACTGGGAAGAATAGATACATTCTAGCAACTTTTTCAAACTCTAATGTGGATGTGAGTACCCTTCCAGAAATTCTGTCTATGCAGAAGCTGCATAGTCTTCATGGAACACTTTTTCTAGAACACTTTGTTTAATCCCAAAGCAATAAACTGGGGCTCAGTCAAACCCATGGATATCACGTCCATTGCGTCCAAGGTTGTCAGGGTAGCTCATGCTTCATTAATCTTTAGGAAGCCTGTCATCAGTGTTAGTTTTCCCAGACCAGTCCTGGTCTTGAAAAGAATATGTAGTTGTTTACGATTCCAAACATGATTTTTTTCAATGGCTTGAAACAAAAATCAGATAAGGAGCAGTGGGTTTGAAAGCATTCCTTTTCCTTCTCTCTGTCTCTACATCTCCCTCTTTCAATACGACATAAAATCAGTATGAAGTCTGTCATTAATATGGAACAATATCTTACTTAGAGTAAAAATTATTATAGAGGCTTCATTGCATTTTTCCTAAGATTCTACTGTACTATAAAAAAATTATTTCAAACCAGGATTACAGTGACTCAAGCATCCTTGTGATTTCAAGGAGCTGCCTGCAGAACACTCACTTCAATGAGGTTTTGGGCTGGAATTTGTTCAAGTTGAACTGAGTGTTTATCAGATACTGCAAACATCAACCTTACTTTCTTGTTTTGATAATTGCTCTATTTTGATTCTGATTTCTAAAACTTGAAACATTTGTGGAGTCTGATACACTGATGTTCTCTCTTAACTTGTTTGGTTTGGTTTTGTATTGTATGAATAATGTTCAGTATATTTGAAACATGTCAGTCTATACCTTCTGGAGACACTGAAAGTGTTAAAGAATGTGACATTATATTTTATTTTCATTTTTCAACTGTGACTATGAAGCACTACTTACTAGATTATCTCTTACTTATATTATACTCATATTACTCATGAGGCTGCTGTAGTTTGTGATTAAAACTTCTCTAAACAGCTCTTTTAAATGCCCTTTACCACCATCAGTTCCATTTTTTCTTAGAGACTTTAAAGTGGAAAAGCTTGTCTAATGAAGATTCTTATTCCCATTTATAAGGCCAGGGTCCTATGGTAGAATAGCAGGTTTTGCTGTTTCTTCTGACTTTCTACTTCAAATCGAGGAAAGGATTTTCTACTTACTGACAAGAATAACATACATTTGAGTATGTGACTAAACAAATGAGTTATCCAGAGTCCTATAAAATCTATGTAGAAACCCAGGATTTATCGTGCATCATAGAAGTGTATCATAAAAAGAGATGTATCTGCTTGTGAAGACATCTTTCTACTGACAGTAGAGGAGACATGGACAACTAGCTTCTTAGCCTCCATACAGCAATATGTAAGTGAGATGAAGACTAACAAGTTGTTTATGACTACTTTCAGCTGAGAATCCAAATTTATTAATCCATTCTGTTCTTGTTGCTGATGCTACCTACAAACCAGACTTTTGAAATATGTTTAACTGGGCTTTGGTTTTTGTATGTATGAAAATCTAATAAATAGTCATGCTTAGGTGGTAGTCCCTTCTAAAGAC
>CM026897.1:11505610-11543226 GCA_015227895.2 Colaptes auratus | reverse complement strand
CTGGAAAAGGCATAGTAATGATGCAGGCTTGAAATTCTTAGAAGTTTGCAAACTGCACAGGAAAGTTTCCATTCATTCCCTACCTGTATTTTGTAACAATTCTTCAGATATTCTTTTCATGCCACTTGGTTTCATTCCCTGTAATCATTCCCCTCCTTTTCTAGGCAGTACTTGTGAGAGACAGATATTTCAATGATTTGTGCTGACCTCACTGTGACTTTATGCCTAGCAATTAGGCTACAATTACAAACTGCCTTTAAAAAAAAAAGGATTTAAACCCTTCTCTTGTGTGTAGTGTTATACTCAGAATTAATTTTATTCAGATTTTTTTTCTTTTTATGAAATGCACAATATTTTCAATCAGTTAATATTCCCTCATTAAGAGGAATCTCAGTGGTCTTTATTGACACAGCAGGAAACCTTTCATCACAGCTTTATCATGTTGCAGAGTCAAGTAAATGTCTTGAGTTCTGAAGAGATGAGTTACTAGAACATTGATGGAAACTAATATTTTAATTTGTCTATAAAATCACAATCATCGAATCCATCCAAATATAAAGCTGGCAAGTGCACCCAGGTTTAAGAGATTATATAAACATCTGGAATGAACGATTTGTGTCTTGAAGCATTTGCAACCAGCTTTGAAAGATTGCTTGCAAATCTGATTGGTTTTGGGTGTGGGTTTTTGTTTTCATAGTTTCATAGTTCCAGTTAGGGTTGGAAGGGATCACAAGGATCATCCAGTTCCAAGCCCCCTGCCATGGGCAGGGACACTCTACACTAGAGCAGGCTGGCCAGAGCCTCATCCAGCCTGGGCTTAAACACCTCCAGGGACAGGGCCTCAACCACCTCCATGGATAACCCATTCCAGGTCTTCACCAGTGTCATGGTGAAAAACTTCCTCCTCACCTCCAGCCTGAATCTCCCCACCTCCAGCTTCATTCCATTCCCCCTAGTCCTATCACTCCCTGAGAGCCTGAAAGTCCCTCCCCAGCCTTCTTGGAGGCCCCATTCAGATACTGGAAAGCCACAATGAGGTCACCTCGGAGCCTTCTCTTCTCCAGACTGAACAGCCCCAACTCCTTCAGTCTGTCCTCATAGGAGAGGTGCTCCAGCCCTCTGATCATCCTCGTGGCCCTTCTCTGGACACCTTCCAGCACCTCCAGATCCCTCTTGGAATAGGGGCTCCACAACTGGAGGCAGTACTCCAGGTGGGGTCTCACCAGGGCAGAGTAGAGGGGGAGAATCACCTCCCTTGCCCTGCTGGCCACACTTCTCCTGATGCAGCCCAGGATCTGATTGGCTTTCCGGGCTGCAAGTGCACACTGAGAGCTCATGTTGAGCTTTCGTCCCCCAGCACCCCCAAGTCTCTCTCCTCAGGGCTGCTCCCCAGCCAGTCCCTGCCCAGCCTGGATTTGTGCCTGGGATTGCCTCCACCCAGATGCAGGACCCTGCACTTGGTCTTGTTGAAGCTCATGTGGTTGGCTTGTGCCCACCTCTCCAGCCTGTCCAGGTGCCTCTGGATGGCATCCCTTCCCTCCAGCATGTCTGCTGCATCAGCTTGGTGTCATCAGCAAACTTGCTGAGGGTGCACTCGATGCCACTGCCCATGTCACCCACAAAGATGTTGAACAAGCCTGGTCCCAGGGCTGATCCCTGAGGGACTCCGCTTGTCCCTGGCCTCCACTGGGACATGGACCCATTGACAGCCACTCTTTGGGTGCGGCCATCAAGCCAGTTCTTTATGCATCTACTGGTCCACCCATCAAACCCATGTGTCACCAGCTTGGAGACCAGGATGTGGTGTGGGACAGCGTCAAAGGCTTTGCTCAGGTCCAGGGAAACAACATCAGTTGCTCTCCCCTCATCTATTAATGTTGTCACTTGTTCATAGAAGGCCACCAGGTTTGTCAGGCAGGATTTGCCCTTGGCAAAGCCCATGCTGACTGCTCCCAATCACTCTTCACTACTCTTCTGAGTCAGTAGTGCCTCCAGGAGGATCTGCTCCATGATCTTTCCGGGCACAGAGGTGAGACTGACGGCCTGTAGTTCCCTGGTCCTCCTTCTTACCCTTTTTGAAAATGGGAGCAATGTTTGCCCTTTTCAGTCTGTGGGGACTGCCCAGTCTGCCATGACTTTTGGAATAGAATAGAGAGGGGCTTAGCAACCTCATCTGCCAGTTTCATAGTTTCAGTTAGGGTTGGAAGGGACCACAAGGATCATCTAGTTCCAATCCCCCTGCCATGGGCAGGGACACTCTACCCTAGATCGAGATACTTGAACGTGTCCAGAAAAGGGCAACAAGGCTGATGAGAGGCCTTGAGCACAAGCCCTATGAGGAGAGGCTGAGGGAGCTGGGATTGTTTAGCCTGGGAAGAGAAGGATCAGAGGTGACCTCATTGCCTTACAACTACCTGAAAGGTGTTGTAGACAGGAGGGGGTTGGTCTCTTCTCCCAGGCAACCAGCACCAGAACAAGGGGACACAGTCTCAAGCTGTGCCAGGGGAGGTTTAGACTCGAGGTGAGGAGGAAGTTCTTCACTGAGCGAGTCATTCGTCATTGGAATGGGCTGCCCAGGGAGGTGGTGGAGTCGCCGTCCCTGGGGAGATTGGACGTGGCACTTGGTGCCATGGTCTAGTTGTGAGGTCTGTTGGGACAGGTTGGACTTGATGATCCTTGGGGTCTCTTCCAACCTTGGTTATACTGTGATACTGTGATAGATCAGGCTGGACAGAGCCTCATCCAGCCTGGTCTTAAACACCTCAAGGGACGGGGCCTCAACCACCTCCCTGGACAACCCATTCCAGGGCTTCACCACCCTCACGGTGAACAACTTCCTCCTCAGCACCCGTGGGTGTATCCCGTCGGGTCCCATGGACTTGAACACTTTCAGGTTCTTCATGTGATCACCAACCTGAGCTTCACTTATGATGGGCAGTTCTTCCTCCCCGTCCCTGGCATTGTCTGCCATGACTCCAGGAGTGTGGCTGGAGGCCCTTGCAGTGAAGACTGAGGTAAAGAAGTTATTGAGTAGCTCAGCCTTTTCCACTCACTTGTGACACAATCACCACTTTCCTTTCTGAGGGGGCCCACACCTTCCATACTCTTCTTCTTACCATTAATATACCTGTAGAAGTTCTTAGTGCTCCCTTTAACCTCCCTGGCTAGATTCAATTCAAACTCTGCTTTGGCTTTTCTAACCAGGCCTCTTGCTGCTTGGGCAGCTTCCTTATATCCCCTCTGTTCTATCTGTCCTTCCCTCCACTTCCTGTAGAGTTTCTTTTTAAGTAATAGTGTTGCAGAGCTCCTTGTTCATCCAGGCAGGCCTCCTAGAGTTCTTCCCTGCTTTTCTCTTTGTTGGTATACATAGCTCCTGGACACAGAGGAGGTGGTCCTTGAATACTGACCAGCTGTCCTGGGTCCCTATTCCCTCCAGGGCTTCGTCCCACGACACTTTGGCTAGCAGATTCCTGAAGCGATCGAAGTCTGCACGCCTAAAGTCTAGGGTCATAAGCTTAGAAGTTTTGGTTTGGTTTGGTTTTATGAGAGAGTTCAATTCTGTAAAAGTTAATCATTTAGAGTTTAAATACAAAACAAAACAACAACAAAAAAAACCACAAATAAAAAACCCCACCATATCACCACCACCTTCAATATTCTCAACGAATGCTCAGAGAGCCAAAAGAAAATACTATTCTATGTTATGTGTTTGAGTATTTTATTGTTTGAATGTCACTGACTGCTAAATGCTAAATTCAGTTAGCCCTGTATAGAGTCCTAACTTACATTTATCCAGCCCCTTGCATGGAAAAAATGGTTTAGAAGGACAGATGGTCAAAAGCAATATCAATTGACATGGAGAAATTGCAATTATATTGTTGTTTCATTTTCATGTACAGGCCACCTGTAAATGTTAGCATAACCCTAAGCTTGCTGCTTATTTTCTGTTCTTGACCTACTTTCCTGACTATTCTTATTTCCAGCAAATACCTGGTCATTCACATGGTTAAATGATGACAATGAGGATGATAAAATGTTTATATGGAGCAAATGAATGGCAGTATGCCATTTGATATACCATATAAAGAATGGAAGAAATAAGTACAAAGAATGTATATTGATGATGTCTATGATATACTGTGCTATCTCCTAAACAATGCCAAATAAGTCAGAACATTGTAGTTTAAGAGTCTTGTTTTGTTAATTGAAGATTCATTATGAAATTTTATTAACAAGAGTACAACAAAGTTGCAGTCCATCAAGGGTGTTTCTGAATAAATTCCTCCCCTCAACTGACATTCAACAAGTCCAAGTGCCGGGTGCTGCACTTTGGCCACAATAATCCCATGCAGAGCTACGGCTGGAGTCAGAGTGGCTGGAGAGCTGCCAAACAGAGAGGGACCTGGGGGTGCTGATTGACAGCTACCTAAACATGAGCCAGCAGTGTGCCCAGGTGGCCAAGAAGACCAATGGCATCCTGGCCTGCATTAGGCATAGTGTGGCCAGCAGGAGCAGGGGAGTCATTGTGCCCCTGTACTCTGCATTGGTTAGGCCACACCTTGAGTCCTGTGTCCAGTTCTGGGCCCCTCAGTTTAAGAAGGACATCGAGACACTTGAATCCAGAGAAGGGCAACAAGGCTGAGGGAGCTGGGATTGTTTAGCCTGGAGAAGAGGAAGCTCAGGGGGGATCTCATTGCTTTCTACAACTACCTGAAGTGTGGTTGTATCCAGGAAGGCGTTTGTCTCTTCTCTCTAGCAATCAGCATCAGAACAAGAGGACACAGTCTCAAGTTGCCCCAAGGGAAGTTTAGGCAGGAGGTGAGGAGAAAGTTCTTCACAGAGAGAGTCATTCATCATTGGAATGAGCTGCCCAGGAAGGTGGTGGAGTCACCGTCCCTGGAGGTGTTCAAGAGGGGACTGGACATGGTACTTAGTGCCATGGTTTAGTCATGAGGTGTGTGGTGACAGGTTGGACTCGATGACCTTTGAGGTCTCTTCCAACCTTGGCGATACTGTGATACTGTGATACTGTGACATCCTGTTATGGATGACAGGATACAGCACATTCATACTTACAGAGTAGTTTGTCACTTATTAGTTGCTTTTATTATCTGTTCTATATTGTTTGCATTAAACAAATTAGTAGTGATGATAAAATTCACAAAACCAATGTTATATTCAGCTGGATTACAATACCTTGCAGGGGGCGCTCTCACAGAAAAGTTGTTTGAATCACTTAACTGTTGGAGGAATTTCTTATCACAGAATCACTAAATATTTCAAGCTGGAAAGGGTACATAAGGATCATTGAGTCCATCCAAGTCCCCGTTCTTCACAGAACTACAAAACACTAACCTATATGACTAAGACTGTCTTTAGATGCTACTTGAATTCTGACAGAATTGGTACAATGACTACTCGAATAAGGAAGGGCTGGTGGGTGATGTGGTGGTCAGAAGGTGTTTAGGGGCCAGTGACCATGAGATAATTGAATTTTCAGTATTCAGCCAAGCTAAGAGGGGAAGCAAGAAGACCTCCACTCTGAACTTCCGGAGGGCGGACTTCAGATTTCTCAAGGAACTAACTCAGAAGGCTCCATGGGATACAGCCCTTCAAACCAAAGGGGTCCAGGAGAGCTGGACCTGCATCAAGGAAGAAATCTTGAAGGTGCAGGAACAGGCTGTGCCAATGTCCTGGAAGATGAGCCACCGGGCCTGACAGCCAGCCTGGATGGGCAATGAACTTCTAAAAGAACTAAGGGAAAAAAGAGGGTGTATCATCTTTGGAAGAAAGGGGAGGCAGCCCATGGAATGTTTAGGGATGTTGCTAGGTCATGTAGGAAGAAAATTAGGGAGGCAAAAGACCATTTAGAGCTTAGACTGGCCTCTGCTGTGAAGGACAACAAAAAGTCCTTCTATAAATACATTAACAGCAGGAGGAGGGGCAAGGACAACCTCCACTCCTTGGTGGACACAGAGGGGAATGTTGTAACAAAGGATGAGGAAAAGGCACAGATACTTAACACCTTCTTTGCCTCAGTTTTTACTAGCAGGACAGAATGTCTTCCGGACAGCTGGCCTGCAGAGCTGGCAGATGGAGGCAGGGAGCTGCATAGTTTCCCTCTGTTCCAGGAGCAGGGGGTAGTTAGAGATCTCCTCAGCTGCTTGGATCCCCTGTGGTGAAGGCACATTCCGCCTAGATACTAGATCTGGTCCCAGCATGTGGACAAGTTTCCCCTCCTTCAGGAGGAAGACAAAAGCCAAGGCATTAGCCAGGCCAGCACGCATTCAGCGCATGCAGTGCATGTGCAATTACCAAGTATGGGCATAATTCCAGCTTCACGCTTTCTATAGGCTGAAGCCAGTTGCCTATGAGAGTGCCCATTGGTCAAACCCAGCCTCGAGGAATCTATAAGTATTACCCCTGGTGGTAAACAACTTGCCCCCTCTTTCACTTTGTCTCTGTACTCACTCGAGAGAGCAGCTCTCAAGCCACAGCCTCTGCCATTGAGCTTATTGTTATTAGCTTCTATCATACATGCACGCATACTGAAGCCTCTGCATCGTGAGAAGCACTCTGATCGTGAGGATCATCCCAGAGGGAGGACCTTCGCTGAGCCCAAGAAGCCAGCGTCGTCACAGCCAGTCGTACTGACCGGGAGGGCCCACCGTGCTACCAGAGGACTGGACCAGCCCCCAAGGGTAAGATCTGCCCAGTTGTCGGGGAGAAGGGACTTACTAGAGACTAAGTCCGCATATACCTAGCCCCGCCATAGCGGGAGAAGAGCCGCCACGTGTGCTGCTCCAAGCCCTGTAACCGCAGGGAAGACTAAAGCATTGGTCGTGCCTATACTGCACCAAACCCGGGACTACCCCAATCGTCCCGTTGTGCCTTTAAGGCCAGTAATGGAGAAGCCGCAGCTCAGCGCAACCGCTTTTTCTCTCTCCGAGGCTGTTTACCTCAGCCCCGAGATCCGTCGCCACGAGGCCGACCCCATAGCTATTGTTGTCCGACCGGGAACCTCTGAGCCCGCCTACCGGCAACTGTCGCCCCGGGAACCTCTGAGCCCGCCTACCGGCAACTGTCGCCCTGCCCTGCCGTGCAAGCCGACTTCCAGGGCCGACCCCACGGGCCGAACCCGACCAGGACCTATCCCTATTGTCTGGAGGGAACCAACCGAGTCCTGAAGGGAACCTGCTTCCAAGCCAAGCCCAGGTTCCAGCATTCCTTCTCCACTGCTGCGGAGAGAGGAGATAATACCCAACACCACCGTTTCAAGTCTACTAGGAACCAGTCCAGCAGCAGTAGTCAGCCGGACCCCCCATCTTGCTACAAACAACAGCTACAGAGTATCTCCCACGTGCTTTCCACCCACTAGCACTCAGTTCAAAGTATCCGCGTGTAGCAGAGCCATCGCTGATGCACAGAAAGATTGTAATATTGTTGTACATAGCCAGAAACCGCCCGCGTTCCGCCGAGTCGCCAACTAGTGGCCAAGCGGCAGAACTGCACTCTTCATTATATAAACATACAAATAGTCTGTAGATAGTTTAATTAAGTTCTAACCATAACACCAAGCCATTTATGGAATGTATTTCACGAACGTGCACTAGAACATATATATAAGTTGTTGATTCATCGGTTATTAATAATTTGATAATTAATAAAATTAATATTTTCATAAATCATATTTCATATTCAATAAATTTTAATAACCTCTTCACATCATCCCCACAAGTCCATGGGACCAGACAGGATCCATCCTAGTGTGCTGAGAGAGCTGGCAGATGAGCTCGCTGGGCTGCCCTCCATCATTTTTCAATATTACTGGCTCACTGGAGAGGTCCCAGAAGACTGGAAGCTGGCCAACATGGTGCCCATCCACAAGAAGGGTGGGCTGGAAGAGCCAGGGAATTCCAGGCCTGTCAGCTTGACCTCAGTGCCAGGAAAGAGTATGGAACAGGTCATCTTCCAACCTGGTGTAGTGTAGTGTAGTGTATTGTATTGTATTGTATTGTATTGTATTGTATTGTATTGTATTGTATCTTGAGTGCAATCACACAGCACTTACAGGATGGCCAAGGGCTCAGGCCTGGCCAGCATGGATTTAGGAAGGGCAGGTCCTGCCTGACCAACCCTGATCTCCTTCTATGATCAGGTGACCCACCTGGTGGATGTGGGGAGGCCTGTGGATGTAGTCTACCTGGACTTCAGCAAGGCCTTTGGCACTGTCCCCCACAGCAAACTGCTGGCTAAGCTGTCAGCCCATGGCTTGGACAGCAGCACAC
This sequence comes from Colaptes auratus, assembly GCA_015227895.2. NCBI lineage: Eukaryota > Metazoa > Chordata > Aves > Piciformes > Picidae > Colaptes > Colaptes auratus. Next base: position 11,534,938 of record CM026897.1, on the reverse strand, counting down.
TGCATTGGGTTAGGACCTCCTTGCTCTCTACAACTACCTGAAGGGAGGTTGTAGACAGGCGGAGGTTGGTCTCTCCTCCCAGGCAACCAGCACCAGAACAAGAGGACACAGTCTCAGGCTGCGCCAGGGGAGGTTTAGGCTGGAGGTTAGGAGAAAGTTCTTCACAGAAAGAGTGGTTGCCCATTGGAATGGGTTGCCCAGGGAGGTGGTGGAGTCACCATCATTGGAGGTGTTCAGGAGGAGACTTGATGGGGTGCTAGGTGCCATGGTTTAGTTGTTTAGTAGGTTGGACGTGATAATCTTGAAGGTCTCTTCCAACCTGGTTTATTCTATTCTATTCTAGTCTATTCTAGTCTAGTCTCGTCTAGTCTACTCTATTCTAACCATGTAATTGTGCATTAATTAAATACACCGTGCGAAAAAAACGGCATGTCTTGAGCTCATACTAAGAACCTAATCTTGTAACTTCCAGCGTCATATCTTTTTCTTTCACAAGTACTTTGAATGGTGATAGCAAATAATTTCCTAGTTGTTTATTCTATTTAAATAAATAGTGAACTCATGTCTTATTACACTCTCTAAAACACTTTACATGAAGCTAAAAGAGAATTTAATGCTTTGCATATAGGCAACTCCAGCTATGTAATGAGAGTGTGTTTCCCACAATGTAAAATAAGTGGTTTATAAATAAAGCAGTGGAAATTAGGGTTCTAAGAGTCTATAAATATAGATTTAAAATTAAAATAATCTATTAAATGTATTTCAAAACATTGAACTGCATCAATAACTTAGAAATTTTACATTTTCTGCATAAGGATCCTGTTGAAAAATCTCATGGGGAAAGAAAAAAAAAATTATTTTCCAATAAAATCTTCACTCTCAATAATTAAAAAGGTCCCAGAACACGTGGGAAAACCCTCAGTCCAATTTCCTTCAATGCTTTACTTATTGGCCATTGAAAATATTTTCACTTGCTGAAGTAACACTTTAGAATAGAATAGAATAGAATAGAATAGAATAGAATAGAATAGAATAGACCAGTTGGAAGAGACCTTCAAGATAATTGTGTCCAACCCATCATCTGACACCATCTAAACAACTAAACCATGCAACCAAGCACCCTATCAAGTCTCCTCACAAACACCTCTGATGATGGCAACTACACCACCTCCCTGGGCAGACCATTCCAATGGGTAATCACTCCCTCTATGAAGAATTTCTTACTAATAGCCAGTCTAAACCTCCCCTGGCGCAGCTTGATACTGTGTCCTCTTGTTCTGGTGCTGGTTGCCTGGGAGAAGAGACCAACCCCCACCTGGCTACAACTTCCCTTCAGGTAGCTGTAGAGAGCAACTGCTCTACCTGCTTCACACATTATTTTTCATTATAGAACACAACTATATTGATGATAACTTATGCTTTGTAAGGAAAGGACTTTAAATAGTGATACGTCCTTGTTATTAGTTTATGGCCTCATGAAACTGTGATTTTACAGCTAGTCTGAAATTACAAATTAAGTGAAAAACTTGGATGTCTAAAAATTAATTGCTAAATATATTGAGCCACATTAATTTCTCAGATATTTCTATTGATTAAATATCAAATGGATATTCTGTGATTCTATGGTTTTCTGGAGAAAATAAGACACAAGAGATACAAATTAAATTTAATTTCTTTTTTTCCTTTCACAAAAACTTCTTGTCTGTTAATGGCAGATGCATGTGAGTGTCAGAGATAGGGAGAGAAAGAGATGAGGAAGAGCCTTTTTTTATCATACACTCTCTGGACACATTTTTGCAATACATTGGCTATTAAACCAGGTCAAGGAATGTGCTATTTCTTTACCTGTTTTCACATAAAATTTTCTGATGCTACTTTTATTTGATTTTATTTACTTTAGCTCTCCAAAATTTTCTAAAATAACCACAGTAATGAGTTAATCATCAGTGAAGACTAAGTTCTGATATTTTTTTTTCTTTCTGCTCTCATTTTCACTCTTCTGTAAAGAAAGAAATAGAAGAGAATGCTACATGATTTTCATTTCATTATTCTCTGGGCTCTGTGTGGGTGGAACTTAATCAGCTGGTAGAGGAAAAACCATCACAGCTGTTCTCAGTATGAGAATAGCTATATTAAAATATTTAGAAGTAAAAACAAGCAAAAAGAAACTTTAATGTTTAGAATATTTGGAATTGTTATAGATGGTAAAGTAAAATAAAGGACAGGAGAAAGACACATCGAAGCCAAATAAATAACTTTTTTTTCTTTCCAAAGCTGATAGTTCTGTTCATATTACTGTTCATGAGTATACAGCTACTTGTCACACAATACTGCCATTAAGATTTCTTTGTGCACTGATACTGCTTCTCAGTAAGCACATTGTGCTACTGTTAATGTAGCAGATACTTCCCAGTCCTCTGCTGATGTTTCAAAGACGGCTAAGTAGTGTTTAACATTTTCTGCTGAACCTCAGACTTCAGCTTCATTTGCCCCTCTTAAGAGAAAAAAAACACTATTATTGTCAATTGTACGACCACCTGTAGTCAATGTTCTTTCGTATTTCAGGGAGTTTTGCAAGAAAGTAACATTTTTGTCAGAATTTTAAAAAGTAAGAGTGATTTTGAAGTAATTTCTATGATAACCCATACAGTGAAAAGAAATGTAGGAAAAACCCTGTAGCTTCTAGGAAATTGAGACTAGTGCCAGTGAATCAATAGTTGCAGTAACTAACCAATTTATGTAGCCAGCTGTGAATTCTTTCTGCATTTCTCTGAGGTTTCCAGAGTAGCTTTGCATGCTTATTTAAATTAAACCTCCCTTATGTTCACATCGTCTTTTAATGGACTGCAAAGTGACAGACTCAAGTTTCAGCTGGCTGCTTCCAAAAATTCCCTGTGTCATTTTGGAGAAACCTTATTTCCTTATTTACAAAATAAGAACATTATTTGCTACTCATCTTCTTTACCTGGTCTGGCTGTGCTGCAACAGAGAACAGAGGGCTTTGAAAACACTTCTTACCTTAGGGCCCTTGTATCAGTCTAAGTACTCCTACAATAGAAAAATGTGGTGACTTTATTCCTGTGGTTGACTTGATTTCTGAGGGCTGGGTGCAATAATTCTGTTCTATTTCTGAACTGCTTTATACAAGTCTGCCTAACATTTACCCATAATTTTCTGTTTCATCCAGTTGGGTAGATTCTGCCCTCTTCCAAGGTCCATAAACATAGCACAACTCCCTGGAGAACTCTTGGTGTATATATTTAATGTTTTAGTCCTATGAATATAAAATAACTTGCTGGTGTTATCATGCTATCGTTTGATTGAACTACAGACTAATTAAGTTAGTTACACAATTATTATTCTACAGTCTCCTTATATGCCTCATCTGTCTTTATGTTGCTGAAAAAGACATTTTCTTATCTATGATTTTGCAGCCTGAGCAAATACAAATGTGCCCCTTAGGTCAGCTAACACTGCATAATTTTTTTCTAAGTTAAGGTGTGCAGAAGAAAAAAAGAAGACAAAAAGTCTTATAGAATCTACCTAGACATAAAGCCATGCAGATTTCACCTGAATAAAACCATTAAGGTACAGAGGCAGCATATTTATATTCTCTCTTGCTGCAAATTCTCCTGGGACAGAAGCATAATCATTAAGACCTGTTTGTATTGCATTAATACTTCTCCCTTCAGAGAATTCTGGATTCTGCTGTGTTCTGTATGAGACTCATCCATACTATCTTTAGATGTAACTAAGCCATCTAGTCTAAGATTATAATTCAAAGAACTTCTTTAAACTTTGAACCAAGAAAGAAAAGATGTCTAATGGTGCTTATGTTTGTAGCTTATTTAAGGAAACAAAATCAAAGAAACCAGTGGAGATAGACAGAGCTAGGGAAAACAAATCCACTGGGAGGTGGTGGAGTCGCCATCTCTGGAAGTGTTTAAGAAGAGACTGGATGAGACACTTAGTGCCACAGTTTAGTTGATTAGATAGTGTTGGATGATAGGTTGGACTCGATCTCAAAGGTCTTATCCAATCTGGTTAATTATGTATTCTATTCTGTATCTTTATAGTCCTCATGAGATACCTGTTCCTTTTTCCAAAGGTCATAGACTCTCCTTTTGTTCTTGAGGTCTATCCAAAGGTCCCTATTCAACCAGGCTGGATGCCTTCCCAACCAACTTGTTTTTTGGCACACAGGGTCAGCCTGCTCCTGTGCCTTTAAGACTCTCTTGAAGTATGCCCAGCCTTCCTGGATTTCTTCAGGGTGGCCTTCCAAGGGACTTTTTCAATCAGTCTCCTGAACAGTCCAAAGTTTGCCCTCCATAAGTTCAAGGTGGCAGTTTTACTAACTCCTTTCCTTGTTTCCCCAAGGATAGAGAACTCAACTACCTCATGATTGCTGAGCCCTAGACACTCCCCAACCTTTACTTCCCCCACAAGGTCTTCCCTGTTCACAAGAAGCAGGTCCAGGAGGGCACCTTCCTTGCTTGGCTCTCTCACCAGTTGTGTCACAAAGTTATCTTCCACATACTCCAGGAACCTCCAGGACTGCTCTCACCCTGTTTTATTGTATTGCCAGCAGATATCCAGGAAGTTGAAGTCTCCCACGAAAACACAGGGAAGCAATTGTGAAACCTCTCTTAACTGCTTATAAAAATATTCATCTATCTCTTCATCCTGGTTGGGTGGTCTGTAATGGAATCCCACCAAGATATCACTCTTGCTGGCCTTACTCCTGATTCTTACCCATAAGGACTCAACCCTTTCATGACCTTCATTAATTTGCATGGTTTCATATGTCTCCCTGACATAGAGGCCACTCCACCACCTCTTCTTCCTTGCCTATCCCTTCTGAAAAGTTGGTGCCCATCAATTGCAGCACTCCAGTTGTGGGATTCATCCCACCAGGTTTCCATGATGGCTGCTATATCATAGTTTCCCTGTAGCACAATGGCCTCCAGCTCCTCCTGTTTATTGCCTATGTTACCTGTATTGGTGTATAAACATTTTGGGGATAGAGTTGAGCACATAGTTTTCAGCCTTGTGTGGGGGTAGACCTTCTGGTTATCTAAGATGCCAACACACTGGTCCACAAGCGTAGGTCTACTACACCCAGGGTTCTCATTGGCAAAGCCAGCTACATCCCCATTCCCCTTTAAAACTTGTTTAAAGCCTTGTCAATGAGCCCAGCCAACTCATATGCAAGGATTCTTTTCCCATTATGGGACAGATGAACTCCATCTTTTGCCAGTAGACCCAAGCGCCAGGTGTCAAGAAAATTTGCCCATGGTCAAAACCAGCCATCAGGAAGGGTCAAAACGAGAGTAACAAGGTCTTTGAAGAGACCATAAAGAGCCATGAGTCCAAGCTGATATTTGATGCAAGAGAGGTTGGACCCTTGAGATATTGTGGGATTTCCATCCCTGAAAACACTAAAACTTTAATTTAAGAAGCAGCCAATTTTATTTACACTTGCTTTACACACATGGTCAGACCAGATGACCTTTCTCAGTCCTTTCAAATCAACAGGCTTTCTTGAATCCTCTTCCATTTCTAGTATTTTCATTGTGGAATAAAAGGGAAACTATCCACAGGCAAAATCTGATACCAATCACGCTTTCCCCCCCCCCCCCCCCCTTTCTTCTTCTTGCTCTTTTTTCCCCTCCTTTTCCTTTTTTTTTCTTTCCTATTAAAAAATTTGCATTACAAAAAAAAGGTCTTTGTTTTCTTCACTCCAAAATATTTGATAAACCAATTTTTTTCCTGCATGTGTGCTCCTTGTACAGTATCAGTTAAAACTGTTGAAAAGTGTACTGGGATGACATATTAAAGTTTGAAATGGTCAAATAGAATAGTGATGAGAGGTCTAGAGGTCCTTATGGAAAGCATGTAAAGAGCTATAAATTAACCCATGCAATTAATGAAAAATATTTTAAAGGGGGCAGTTTATAAGGTAAGAGGGAGGGTAGAATTCCCACAATGATAGTTTAATGAATTCTTCACTGTTTGTTCTGAAAACTACCAGAGAGTTCAGACATACAAGTGCACAAGCTTGTGACTAGAAAAAGCAACTGACCTTGGCTACCTCTATTCATAGTCAGATACTGATGGAGTAGGTCCAGAGGAGTGCTACAAAAATTATCAGGCGATTGGCACACCTTTGCTACAAACAAAGGCTGAGACAGCTGGGGTTGTTCAGCCTGGTGAAGAGAAGCTCCAGAGAGATCAAATAATGACTTTCCAGTACCTGAAAAGGGGCCTAAAAGATGGATGGAGACAGAGTGCTTAAAAAGGCTTGTTGTTACAGGATGAGGAGTAAAGTAGGGAAGAGTACATTTAGATTGGATGTTAGGAACAGGTTTTTTACTATGAGGGTGGTGGGACACTGGAACAGGTTGCCCAGGGAGGTTGTTGAAGTCCCATCTCTGGAGGTATTCAAGTTGAGGCTTGACAGAGCTCTGGGCAACCTGAGCTATTTAGAGATGTCCCTGCTACTGCAGAGGGAATTTGACTAGATGAACTTTGGACATCTCTTCCAACCCAAACCATTCCATGATTCTGTGTTCCTGTGATTATCTTTCTTCATCATGCTTCATTGGGGAATATCTGTGCAACACAGAAAAATATGTGAAATATTTTAGTAGATAGCTCATAATTATTGTTCTTTCACATAATTTAAAGTTATTACAAAATTCAAAAATCTTATTGTTTCTTAAACCCCCTTCCCCTCTTCGCTTGATTCTATTCTACGGGGTAGGGTAAACAAATGAATGAATGGCAAAAGACTGCAAGTCTTGAAAAACAGTATATGAATGGATGCTGAAAGGATCAGAAGTCTTGAGAAACAGGAAGATAAGAAAATCCTCAAAAAAGGAGTTATATCCATCTTGCTAAATACACCATATAAATTGGGTGAAATAAGTAGTTTTAGTGGTTATAGAATAACTACAGATGAACCCTTTTAGAATTATGCTCATTATAATGTGATTAACATCTAATTGGCACACCCCCTTTCTTAAAGATAGCAGCCTTTCTGAAGAAGATCCTACCCCCACCTTGAGGATGCACCTTGTTTGCTTGTTGTTTTGGTTTTTGTTTGGTTGGGTTTTTTAATAATATAACTTCAGACTGAAGCTCAAGAAGGGATTAACCAATAGAGGAATATAGTGTTAATGGATAAGATTAAACTGGAAGGATTTGCTAACCTGGAGTGACTAAATGATGATAGAACTTGTGTGATTCAGTGCTCACTAAGGTGAATCATTGCCTTGTGGGCATATATTTGCAAATACGTAATAATACATGAATATCTTATCTCTGCGTGTACTGGCACTACACACAGTGGCCAAATGACCCACTTGAGAGATAACACTACTGCAACAAGACTTTGTGACTATTAACATTCATATATAAACAGCACATTAGAGATGACTCTGGTTGGACTAGGGACCAAAACTCTATTTGATATTAGAAAATAAAACTTGAGAAGCTGAAAATCCCTAAAATGAAGACAGAGACTGTTGAAATATTAACATACAATCCATTGTGAAAACTCACACTATGTCTATTCTCTATAAGGTATTATTCATTTGAAGAACAGAGATGAACTCTAACTTACTACTTTGACTGCAGTAATGTGTGCTTCTGGGAACAGCCATAAAAAGTAAAATGTTACTTTGAAAAATCAAAACATTTTAGGAGGTAGCAGTATATACTGTATGCATACCATGTGTCTTGGATAAACATGTTTTGAACTGGGGTAAGGCAAAACAAATGCAAATAAACAAACATCTAAGCTTGTATAAGTAGCAAGAAAAATGTTTTATATAGCTTATTTAAAAACATGCCACAGAGTTACTACCTTAGCAAATGCATCCAGCCTTTTTACAACTGAGTGCATGTGGAATTTCACAGAACAGATTTAATCACTCTGTAGACCCTAATGTTTTTATAGGGCATAAATGGGCTACTATTTCAAGTTCAAGTGTATATATTAGAAAAGCAACTTTAATAGTTTCGGTTTAAAACACATTACATGCTTTGATTTTGGGTTCCAAGTGTGGGCCACATTTTTTTTTATTAAAATATATCAAGTCATCAAAACAAAAATGAAAAATAACCAAAAATAAATGTGCTTCATTTTAGGCAATATTTCCAAAGCAATAATAAAACACTTTACCAATCAACCATTTAATGACCAATGAGAGTTGTTATAAGGTATTGGATGAAGCTGACAGAGCTTAATTTATCTAGATGGCCATTAAATCATCAATAAAATGATTACTAGTCAAGAGTGTAAAAATTATTCATATAAATCTCAGTTATGTTACTAATAAAATAGTAAATTAGTTTTCTAAAATAATTTACTTTATCATTCACTGTGTAATACCAATAATTTATCATTAGCATTTTATTTCAGTCACTATTGCCCAATAAACAAAAACTGACCTATTTCCAACTCCAAATTGGGAAGATAATTTTAGAAGCATGGATTTCCCTTAACCATGCACTCTACATAACTATTAGCACAATGAAATTCAGAACACATATTTTTATCTGTCAGGATGCAGAAATCAGAAACGGCATATCGGTTACTCAATACAGTATATAATTTTCCTAATAGACAGATCTTTGTTGTATGTGGGTATTTCAAAAGTCCATCTAAAGAGGACAGTCTAAGAATAGAATAGAATAGAATAGAATAGAATAGAATAGAATAGAATAGAATAGAATAGACCAGGTTGGAAAAGACCTTCAAGATCATCGCATCCAACCTATCAATCAATCCAACCCACCTAAACAACTAAACCATGGCACCAAGCACCCCATCAAGTCTCTTCCTGAACACCTCCAATGATGGTGACTCCACCACCTCCACAGGCAGCCGATTCCAATGGGCAATCACTCTCTCTGTGTAGAATTTCCTCCTAACCTCTAGTCTAAACCTCCCCTGGCGCAGCCTGAGACTGTGTCCTCTTGTTCTGCTGCTGTCTGCCTGGGAGAAGAAACCAACCTCTGCCTGGCTACAGCCTCCTTCCAGGTAGTTGAAGGTCTCTTCCAACCTGGTGGTGTATTGCATTGTATTGTAGAGAGCAATAAGGTCACCCCTGAGTCTCCTCTTTCCAGGCTAAGCAACCCCAGCTCCCTCAGTCCCTCCTCATAGGGCTTGTCTTCCAAACCCCTCACCAACTTTGTTGCCCTTCTCTGGACACATTCCAGCAAGTCATCATCCTTCCTAAACTGAAGGGCCCAGAACTGGACACAGGACTCGAGGTGTGGCCTAACCAGTGCAGTGTAAAGGGGCAGAATGACCTCCCTGCTCCTGCTGGCCACACTGTACCTGATGCAGGCCAGGATGCCATTGGCCTTCTTGGCTGCCTGGGCACACTGCAGGCTCATGTTCAGCCTACCATTGACCAGTACCCCTAGGTCCCTCTCTGCCTGGTCGCTCTCCAGCCACTCTGACCCCAGCCTGTAGCACTGCATGGGGTTGCTGTGGCCAATGTGCAGAACCCAGCACTTGGATGTGTTAAATCTCATGCCCTTGGACTCTGCCCATCTGTCCAGCCTGTCGAGGTCCCTCTGCAAAGCCTCTCTACCCTCCAGCAGATCAACTCCTGCCCCCAGCTTGATGTTGTCCGCAAATTTACTGATGATGGACTCAATGCCCTCATCCAGATCATCAATAAAGATGTTGAAGAGCATGGGGCCCAGCACTGATCCTTGGGGCACACCACTAGTGACTGGCCGCCAGCTGGATGTGGCACCATTCACCACCACTCTCTGGGCTCGGCCCTCCAGCCAGTTCCTAACCCAATGCAGTGTGCTGCTGTCCAAGCCATGGGATGCCAGCTTGGCCAGGAGTTTGCTGTAGAGGACGGTGTCAAAGGCTTTGCTAAGGTCCAGGTAGACTACATCTACAGCCTCCCTATACCCACCAGGCGGCTCACCTGATCATAGAAGGAGATCAGGTTGGTGAGGCAGGACCTGCCCTTCCTAAATCCATGCTGTCATGTTAGCAATCATTTTAAGGGAATATGTTACCTACACTTAACTGTAAAAGCTATTTTCACTTGATAAGCATGGGTTTTGAGATGATGACCTGATGTTATGAAACATGGTATAAGATCTATTTTCTAACAGAACTATGATATGAATGACACAGAAGTCGACACATCCTTGATTATTTTGAACTTGAGCTGAAACTCAAAACTATGTGTTTGGATAAATATTATTCTGCTTCAAACAAGCACTTAGGGAACAGAGATCTTCACTCAGAGTCAAAGAAATTATGATAAAATCAGTGCAAGAACATTACCTATGTTAGTCATGAAACACGTGTCATGGGTTTAGTTGAATCTGCTGATGATGTTCAATGCCATGATCCTGTCATCCCAGCTTCAAAATTAAAGTGCTGGCTGAAACAAAGTATTTGGGGGCTTGAAGTTCAGACTGTAACATGAGAGGCTTCGTGTTCCAGTTGCTGCTTTCTCTTTCCAGGTTTGGGGATATTTTTTTCCACTGGCTGCTTGGGGGATGTCTCGGTCCAGAGAGGTAAAGAGACTGAAGTTTTTTAATATTCCTGTGTTGTGAAATTAGAGGCACAAATGAGGCCAAAATATCAACAGCTAGACTATTTACTACATAAATACAGTGGATGGACATAAATAAAGTGGATGGATCAGAAGGGGAGAGAGAGAAAATAGAGAAAGAAGAGAGAAGAGGAAAGAAATTATATTACCACACCCCTCACACCCCAAGACAGTTTGAGTCTGTGGAGGAAAGGTAGATGGTGCTGCAGGAGATGTCAGGTCTGTAGAGGAAGGGTGCTGAGGCTTTGGCTGTAGAAGGGATGTGGTCCTCTGGGCAGCTTCTTCAGCTCCATGGGCTGCAGCAGCTGGAACTTAGGGCATGGAGAGAGGGTTTACAGAGTCCAGCATCCGTTGTGTTGGCCCCATGATGTTTCCAGCATGTGGTGCCATCTTCTTTCTTCTGCATTTTGCTTCTCTAATTTCCTTCTACTAAGCCAGTAGTTGCTTCAGTCTTTTATACAGTTTTTTAGTCCTCAGGCAAGTGTCCAGGTGTTGTTCCCCAGGATATCGTTCTGGGAAATCCTCTTTAGGTAAGTGTCCAGGTATCGTTCCCCAGGAAATCTTTCTGTGTATTCATGTGAGTTTGGGCAGGGTCTGGATGGAGGGGAGAGGAGGCCTCCGCCTCCTCCTTCTCCATCTACCTACCCACAACTCATTACACATCAGGAAACAGGTGGTGATTCCATTGTCTCATCATCCTCCCTCCCTGGAGTATCTGATAGCTGGAAATGATCCTGGCCTGAAGGCATGCTGGCTGGGGCCTTGGGCCATTGTTGTAGGCCAGCTGCAGTCCAGTGAGCAAGGTTATCTTTGTACCTTCCAAGAGTCCTTCCAGTAGCTCTGCCCAACGCACATCAGCTACTGCCTGGGCAAGCAGCAAGTGATTTTATCTTTGTTGAGTCACACCAGGAGAGACAAGCTTTAGTCTCTCACATGGGAGTAGGCTGTTGCCTTCTGCTGCTGCTTCTGTATTTTGTTGTGCTTTTCTGCAAAAAGGCTAAGGTAATTGTGCATTGTCTTATTTCTAATAAAACTCTTCACCTCAACTCTTTCTCTCAGCCCGTAGTTTGTGTGTGTGTGTTGTTTTCCCTCACTTCTGTATTGAGGGAGAGAGGATGTGAGAGTGGGTTCTGTTAACACAATACAGTCCATATTTGGTTCCCAATATGGGTCTTCAAAGCAGCTGTCTTAAGACTTGGTTTTGTCAGGCAATGAAAGAGTTGCGATAACAAGAAGCAAAGTAACAAGAGGATTCAACTAAGGCTTGAGGCCTGTTAAGAGAGTTTTGTATACATTGGCTTTTTTATGTTGTACGGTGGGGTTTTTTGGGGGGCTGGGGGTTTCCATTTTTTTTTTGTTATATTCTCTGTGTTGATGTATTTGCTCTCTGGGGGTGGCTGATTACTGGCATGCCAGGTTTTGTTCAGAACAATACACAGCTCTCCAAAAATACCACTAAAAGATTTGCCTCAGGACTGGGTAACTGTGAGTGACAGGATGTGTGGGAGAGAATGGCCAGGTGCCTACAACAGTGGTCACATTTGGTGTTTTGGAATTTCCCCCCTGCACAAGTGCAAGACCCTGACAAGATGGTGAAGTGTTTGGAAAGTCTGCTGTCAGCCTGGAAAGTCCTGAGAAATAGAAGTTGCTGTGATACCTATTGAGCCCTTCTCATCAGTGTTCAGAGGGCTCAGGGACAGGAGAAGGTCTCTGAGCCTACAGACAGACCAACAGGCATGGCAGATGCATCAGAAAATCAATCTGTGCCAGTATCAGCTGCCCCTGTACAGAAAAAACAAGAAGCATATAAGGAAAGCAGCCCATCCTGCAAATAATGAGGCCCATCACAGGACCAAGAGAAACAGCCAGGGCTGCTTGGGTTTTATGTCTGGTTTTGGAAGATGGCCAAGGAAAAACCAGTGGATGTAATGACTAACAGGCCTTAGCAATGCAAGGGAAGTCTCTTCCTCTGTACAGGCCTGTGTTTCAGCTGTGGAAGAACTATCCCAGAAGACTGAGGAAATCCAAGAGAACCTGTCCTGCTTCTCACCTGTGTGGTCCCATGTTTCAGCCATAAGGAGCAGGCTCTTCCCTGTCCAAGGGAGAGACTCTGGGAGGTACACACCAAGGTGTACCCTGTGATTTCACTTACATGACTGTGGCAATAACATGTGGAAGTGGGATGGAAAAAACACTGCAGTTGTAGATGCACAAGTACATGAATTATAAGGATATCCTCTCTATAAGAACACTGCCCCAGTTTTCAGTGGAAAATTACGCAAAAGGAGCAGACAAGCTGATACTGCTTCTGATCCTCCTGGAGGGACTCACAAGGCATCTTCATAAGATGGAAGTAATTACAGTCAGAATTAGAGTTCAAGTTACATCTTTGCAAAGTGAAGATAGATAGTTATCATAAACTAATTGCTAGCAAAGATCTTTTTCTTGCTTTCTCTCTGTCTTATCATAGAAGACATGCAACTCTTCACTCAATTTTGCTTTCATTGTAATGAGAGTCTGAAGTAAATTGAATGAGGTTTTTGTAATATTTATGCAATAAATATGAATAACAACAAGCTGGTGGGGAGAGAAGACTTTTTTAAATGTAGCCCAAAATGTGACTAGTACATCCATTCTACATGGATTTAATAAGCATTCAAACACTGTGAAGGCATTAATTAAGAAAACAGTATTTTTAAGAAAATCAGCTACTTTCCTAATTAAATCAGCATGTACTCATAAATGGGTTGCCAGTAATTTTGTTGTTGGTGACACTTTGTCCTTTAGGCGTAATGCATATTTTTTTAAAAGCCAATTACTTGATTCTTCGTATTCCAGACATGGTCTTGAATGGTTGATTAAGTAATGATGTAAAAGCAATGATGTCTCGATCTGGAGAGGGAAAGAGATTCAGGTTTTTAATGAATATTCCCGTGTTGTGAAATTAGAGCCACGAATGAGGGCCAAAATATCAACAGCTAGAATATTTATTACATAAATACAGTGGGTGGATCAGAAGGGGAGAGAGAGAAGATAGAGAAGAGAGAAGAGGAAAGGAACTATATTACCACACCCCTCACCCCCCCCCCCCCAAGACAGTTTGAGTCTGTGGAGGAAAGGTAGATGGTGCTGTAGGAGATGTCAGGTCTGTAGAGGAAGGGTGCTGAGGCTTTGGCTGTAGAAGGGATGTGGTACTCTGGGCAGCTTCTTCAGCTCCATGAGTTGCAGCAGCCGGAACTTAGGGCACGGAGAGAGGGTTTTCAGAGTCCAGGATCCGTTGTGTTGGCCCGTGATGTTTCCAGCGTGTGGTGCTGCATTTTTCTTCTCCAGTTTTCTTCTTCCAAGCCAGTAGTTGCTCCAGTCTTTTATACAGTTTTTTAGTCCTCAGGCAAGTGTCCAGGTGTTGTTCCCCAGGATATCGTTCTGGGAAATCCTCTTTAGGTAAGTGTCCAGGTATCATTCCCCAGGAAATCTTTCTGTGTACTCAAGTGAGTTTGGGCAGCCTTCTTGATGGAGGGGGCAGGAGGCCTCCACCTCCTCCTTCTCCATCTACCTACCCACAACTCATTACACATCAGGAAACAGGTGGTGATTCCATTGTCTCATCATCCTCCCTCCCTGGAGTATCTGATAGCTGGAAATGATCCTGGCCTGAAGGCATGCTGGCTGGGGCCTTGGGGCCATTGTTGTAGGGCAGCTGCAGTCCAGTGAGCAAGGTTATCTTTGCACCTTCCAAGAGTCCTTCCAGTACCTCTGCCCAACACACATCAGCTACTGCCTGGGCAAGCAGCAGGTGATTTTATCTTTGTTGAGTCACACCAGGAGAGACAAGCTTTAGTCTCTCACAAATGCACATTTTCTTTAAGGAAAAATTATAACAAAACCAAAACATTAAAACAATGTTTCAGGAGATCAAAGCAATGACAAGTTGGTATAAATTCACAAAAAACAGTATTCTCAGTGTTGCAGTTTGGGCTGGGTGCCCTCTGCTACATGAGGTGCTTCCTGTGTCCAGAGGTCCAGCCCAGTGGGTGGACACAGGAAACTAGGTATTTCTACCATAATTCTCTGCACCACCACTATAAGATCCAGTGCGAGTCTGGCACCTCCTCTTTCTTCTTCCTCGCCGGCGCCCGGTAACTGGGGAGATGTTGTCTCCCGGCCATGGGCCTGGCTGGGCCCAAGGCCACAGGGGGATGGGCAGTCTCAGATCTGGCCAGCTGAGACTAGCCTAGCAGTGGGTAGGGGGGAAGAAGGAGCCCTGGGGTCTTGGATGTACCCCCAGGTGGGGATGGATCTTTCTGGGTATGTTTTTGGGGTTTTCTTTTGTCACTGTGCTTCTGGCTCTCTGTAAACATTCACTGCTTTTTCATTTAAACTTTCCATCACTTTTGTAATCCGTTTGTCTGAGTTGTTATTTTTGCCCGTGGTGGGGAGGGGGGCTGCCTCAACCCAGTACACTCAGCAACACTTATTTCACATCTGTGCTGCTGGAAGAGAGGTGAAAACCTTTTTGACCCTATTTGATCTGCTATGTATTACCTGAGTATTTCTATGTGCACTCTCAAAGGAATACTTTAGGAATACAATGACAGTAATTAATTTTGCAGAATGAAAAAATAAAAAAGGAAAGAAGGAAGGAAGGAAGGAAGGAAGGAAGGAAGGAAGGAAGGAAGGAAGAAGGAAGGAAGGAAGGAAGGAAGGAAGGAAGGAAGGAAGGAAGAAGAAGAAAGAAAGAAAGAAGAAAGAAAGAAAGAAAGAAAGAAAGAAAGAAAGAAGAAAGAAAGAAAGAAAGAAAGAAAGAAAGAAAGAAAGAAAGAAAGAAGAAAGAAAGAAAGAAAGAAAGAAAGAAAGAAAGAAAGAAAGAAAGAAAGAAAGAAAGAAAAGAAAGAAAGAAAAAGAAGAAAGAAAGAAAGAAAGAAAGAAAGAAAGAAAGAAAGAAAGAAATCTGATTAAGCAATCAAATTGGCCAAATTAACATGACAGGAAAAAAAAAAGGAACCCAAGACATCTACGTTGTACAGCAGACTATATTTTTAAAGAGAAATTGTACTGCCCTTTAATACAATTGAAAGGAGACTTGTCCAAATAATCAACTTATCTATTCACTTGTCAATGTGTTGTGCAACACAACTCAGTTGGTGGGCTGGCAAATTCCCTGTAAATGAAGCATACTAATAAGGAGAACTTCACTTCAGCCTGGAGATAAAATGCAAGGCTTAGCACTACATGATTGTTCTGATTAGAACATGCTAGTTGTTCATGAGGAATGGTTTGTCCTGACTTTGTACTGTTGTATGCTTTCTCCCAAGGGATTCCTTCCATTTGGTAGGATCACAATAGCATGCTTAAGAAAATTTGTCATTCTTTTCTTTTTACTTCCAAGTGGAAAAAAATATCAATAGAATTTTTTTTCTATTGAGCTTTTCCCCCTTTAATATATGAAAGTTTAATCATATCTAGAGGCTTTTTAAAACTAATAGAACACATTAGTTCAAGCAGGAATATACCAACAAATCTAGATTGTATCTAACATGTTGAGTAGCTCTACATGAACTGGGTACCACTGCTGTGGTGGGGTGAGAAAGTTACACACACACACACAAAAAGAAACCACAGCTAGCTCAGTTGGAAAAGCAGATGAAAGCTCTATTTACAGGCATCAATGGAATGCAATGAATATGTACACAAATATACAATATTTACAATATATACAGAAATACACAACAATGAATGCAATGCAGAAAAAGCCTTTTCCCTCCAGCTGGCCAGGGGTTCCCTGAACCCCCCTCTCTCCCTCCCTACCTCCCCTTTTTCCCAAAAAGGATTAGAGAGAGAGAGAAAGGCAATTAAGGAAGAAAAATTCTGTTAGCTCAAAGCGTATGCAAGAATTAGTTTTCTTATCTGGTTAGCTCTGTTAACTCAAGGTCGCTCCTGTCCAGCAAAAAGCTGTTGCTTCAGAGAGAGAGAAGCCGACCAGCCCACAGGACAGAGAAGAACAGACTGAACTCAGCCAGAACCCAGATAGAACTGACAGAACTTAAACCTACCAATGAAATTAGTTTAGACTATCTTGTTGTCATTTAAATATCAAAAACATTCAGTCAGAGTGTTCAGCAACTGTCTCTTAAAGGCTCAGCCTAAACCGGTCACAACTGCAGAGTACTTACTCAGTGTTTCTAAATTAGACAAGTGTTGGAAAACAAGTACTATATAAAAGATTTTGTTCCCCAAAATGTCAGGAGTTGCAAAACTTTATTCCTTCTTCTGTCCCTTCATCTTCCTTGTTTAGCTTGTGTTTCTTCTTCACCTTTCTGCTGGCTATTGATGTACAAGACTTCTCAGCTTTCATCACCTAAGAGACTTCTCTGTGTATTCTGCCTCATTGAGCTCCTTTTTCTCCTCATCTCATATTGAAACCTATTGACTGTTTCTTCATTTTTCTTTCGACATTGCCTTCATGACTGAATGCCTTAATTTATTCCTGATATAATGTCTACCCACTACTTCTCCCTGTGATTTATGGCATATGTGCTCTTCTGTTGTTTAACTCCATGAAGCTTCTTTAGGCTAACACTCTGTGAAAGAAGATACACTCCCACATGACTGAAGATACCAGCATGCACTACTTACTCATCATCTTTAAAATACACACACACTTACAGGATAGATAGAAATGGAACTTTGAAATCATTTTAATTGGAGTTTGTGACATTGTTGTAACATTATCCTGGCCTGTATCAGGAACAGTGTGGCCAGCAGGAGCAGCGAGGTCATTCTGCCCCTGTCCACTGCACTGGTTAAGCCACACCTTGAGTCCTGTGTCCAGTTCTGGGCCCCTCAGTTTAGGAAGGAGGTTGACTTGCTGGAACATGTCCAGAGAAGGGCAACAAAGCTGGTGAGGGGTTTGGAACACAAGCCCTATGAGGAGAGACTGAGGGAGCTGGGGTTGATAAGCCTGGAGGAGGCTCAGGGGAGACCTTCTTGCTCTCTACAACTACCTGAAGGGAGGTTGTAGACAGGTGGGGGCTGGTCCCTTCTCCCAGGCAATCAGCACCAGAAGAAGAGGACACAGTCTCAGGCTGTGCCAGGGGAGGTTTAGGCTGGAGGTTAGGAAGAAATTCTACACAGAGAGAGTGATTCATCATTGGAATGGGCTGCCGAGGGAGGTAGTGGAGTCACCATCATTGGAGGTGTTTAGGAGGAGACTTGATGGGCTGCTTGGTTGCATGGTTTAGTTGATTAGGTGGGTTGGATGGTAGGTTGGACATGATGATCTCAAAGGTCTCTTCCAACCTGGTTTAATCTATTCTATTCTATTACTGAAATTTATGAAAAACAACCCCCCCACTCCCCACAGTTACTGACATTTTCCAAACTAATGCAAATCTGTCAATTTTGCACCACCAAAAAAAAAACCAACAAGGTATAGGAAAACCAAACACCTGCATGATTTAGATAAAAGCTTGATTAGCAAGGAGGATTTGTATGCTCAATGCAATGTCTTTAACTACATCTTTAGACCCTGCAATGTGCAAAGCATTTTCTTTCCTCTCTTTGACACTGATGGAAAGTAATGTCTGTTAACTTATGTATCAGGGATCCAGAAACAGTTTTTAAATATTGTTCATTCCTTCTTCTGCCTTGCACACACTTCTACCATTTTTGCAACTAAAAACACCAGGAGAGCAGTGGTGACTTTTTCTGTGCTGCTTCTAGTACGCACCCGCCTGTAGTTCATCACCTACATATTTATTTTTTCTGCAAAAATATAATTATGGTGCTGTAATGTATGTTTCATTACTCCATTTGGAATGATGGAAGCTGAGGGAAAGAAAATATGGTGCTTTCATATTAGAGATGCATAACTTTCTGAAGAACTAGAAACACCTGAAGACAGAAACTGCATAAATTAAGACAGTATTGCATAATACTTATGTCTCTGCACAGGCCTTCCAGGAAAAATCTACATACACATTTAGAAGTTGCAAAATTTCCATCATCTAGTGTTTATGAGAACATCTATAAGGTATTAGGTAGCTAAGTCTCAAATAATCAATGGAATTTTACTGCTGGCTGTGGTCATGCCATCCACAGACTCCAAACTACATTTTTAAGCTGCACTGTAAATTGGGTTTGTGGTCTTTTGCCTGTAAGGCTTCTGAAAGTGCTTTACATTTTTCTAGGAAAATAGGTCATCTGCAACCCTATTTCTTGTTTGTGATTACTGGCTTATACATGTACCCTAGAAACTGCAGCAAATTATTTTTAACCAGTGTAATCATATTTGCTGGAGAATGTTAATTCCAAAGATAACACATTATGTATGTTTCATAGAACCAACATGGGTAGTAGCTGCAACACAAGCTTGACCCTTTTGCACATTAGAGAATCCTTGGAAAAGTTGTATCCCCTTCTGTGACAAGAAAGGGAAGGTTTGGGAGGGGAGGGGAGGGGGGAGGGGAGGGGAGGGGAGGGGAGGGAGGGGAGGGAAGGGAAGGGAAGGGAAGGGAAGGGAAGGGAAGGGAAGGGAAGGAAGGAAGGGAAGGGAAGGGAGGGAAGGGAAGGGAAGGGAAGGGAAGGGAAGGGAAGGGAAGGGAAGGGAAGGGAAGGGAAGGGAAGGGAAGGGAAGGGAAGATACAATATACAATACAATACAATACAACAGGTTGGAAGAGACCTTCAAGATCATCACGTCCAACCCATCAACCAATCCAACCCACCTAAATACAATACATAGTTTCATAGTTTCATAGTTTCATAGTTTCAGTTTAGTAGGGTTGGAAGGGACCACAAGGATCATCTAGTTCCAACCCCCCTGCCATGGGCAGGGACACTCCACCCTAGATCAGGCTGGACAGAGCCTCGTCCAGCCTGGTCTTAAACACCGCAAGGGACGGGGCCTCAACCACCTCCCTGGACAACCCATTCCAGGCCTTCACCACCCTCACGGTGAAGAACTTCCTCCTCACATCTAGCCTGAATCTCCCCACCTCCAGCTTCATCCCATTCCCCCTAGTCCTATCACTCCCTGATAGTCTGAAAAGTCCCTCCCCAGCCTTCTTGTAGGCCCCCTTCAGATACTGGAAGGCCACAATGAGGTCACCTCGGAGCCTTCTCTTCTCCAGACTGAAACAGCCCCAACTCCTTCAGTCTGTCCTCATAGGAGAGGTGCTCCAGCCCTCTGAGCATCCTCGTGGCCCTTCTCTGGACACGCTCCAGCACCTCCAGATCCCTCTTGTAATAGGGGCTCCAGAACTGGACACAGTACTCCAGGTGGGTCTCACCAGAGCTGAGTAGAGGGGAGAATCCCCTCCCTTGACCTGCTGGCCACACTTCTCCTGATGCAGCCCAGATCTGATTGGCTTTCTGGGCTGCAAGTGCACATTGAGAGCTCCTGTTGAGCTTCTCGTCCACCAGCACCCCCAAGTCTCTCTCCTCTGGGCTGCTCCCCAGCCAGTCACTGCCCAACCTGGATTTGTGCCTGGGATTGCCTCGACCCAGATGCAGGACCCTGCACTTGGTCATGTTGAAGCTCATGAGGTTGGCCTGTGCCCACCTCTCCAGCCTGTCAAGGTCCCTCTGGATGGCATCCCTTCCCTCCAGCGTGTCTGCTGCACCACACAGCTTGGTGTCATCAGCAACCTTGCTGAGGGTGCACTCAATGCCACTGTCCATGTCACCCACAAAGATGTTGAACGAGCCTGGTCCCAGGACTGATCCCTGAGGGACTCCGCTTGTCCCTGGCCTCCACTGGGACATGGACCCGTTGACAGCCACTCTTTGGGTGCGGCCATCAAGCCAGTTCCTTATCCATCTGGTGGTCCATCCATCAAACCCGTGTACAATACAGTACAATACAACCCACAATACAACCCACCTAAACAACTAAAAAATTAAACCCTGGCACCAAGCACCCCATCAAGCCTCTTCCTGAACACCTCCAATGAAGGTGACTCCACCACTTCCACAGGCAGCTGATTCCAGTGGGCAATCACTCTCTCGGTATAGAACTTCTTCCTAAGATCCAGTCTAAACCTGCCCTGGCGCAGCCTGAGACTGTGTCCTCTTGTTCTGGTACTGGATGCCTGGGAGAAGAGACCAACCTCCACCTGGCTACAACCTCCCTTCAGGTAGTTGTAGAGAGCAATAAGGTCACCCCTCAGTCTCCTCCTCTCCAGGCTAAGCAACCCCAGCTCCCTCAGCCTCTCCTCATAGGGCTTGTCTTCCAAACCCCTCACCAACTTTGTTGCCCTTCTCTGGACACGCTCCAGTAAGACAACATCCTTCCTAAACTGAGGGGCCCAGAACTGGACACAGGACTCAAGGTGCGGCCTAACCAGTGCAGTGGACAGGGGCAGAATGACCTCCCTGCTCCTGCTGGCCACACTGTTTCTGATGCAGGCTAGGATGCCATTGGCCTTCTTGGCTGCCTGGGCACACTGCAGGCTCATGTTCAGCCTACAATCAACCAGCACCCCCAGGTCCCTCTCTGCCTGGCCGCTCTCCAACCACTCTGACCCCAGCCTGTAGCACTGCATGGGGTTGGTTGGACCAATGTGCAGAACCCGGCACTTGGATGTGTTCAATCTCATGCCGTTGGACTCTGCCCATCTGTCCAGCCTGTCGAGGTCCCTCTGCAAAGCCTCTCTGCCCTCCAGCAGATCAACTCCTGCCCCCAGCTTGGTGTCGTCCGCAAATTTACTGATGATGGACTCGATGCCCTCATCCAGATCATCAATAAAGATACTGAGTAGGATGGGGCCCAGCACTGATCCCTGGGGCATGCCACTAGTGACTGGCCACCAGCTGGATGTGGCACCATTCACCACCACTCTCTGGGCTCGGCCCTCCAGCCAGTTCCTAACCCAACGCAGCGTGCTCCCCTCCAAGCCATGGGCTGCCAGCTTAGCCAGGAGTTTGCTGTGGGGGATGGTGTCAAAGGCCTTGCTGAGGTCCAGGTAGACCACATCCACAGGCCTCCCCACATCCACCAGGCGGCTTACCTGATCATAGAAGGAGATCAGGTTGGTCAGGCAGGATGTGTCCTTCCTAAATCCATGCTGACTGGGCCTGATCCCCTGGCCATCCTGTAAGTGCTGTGTGATTGCACTCAAGATGACCTGTTCCATAATCTTGCCTGGCACTGAGGTCAGGCTGACAGGCCTAGAATTCCCTGGCTCTTCCAACTGGCCCTTCTTGTGGATGGGCACCACGTTAGCCAGCTTCCAGTCTTCTGGGACCTCTCCAGTGAGCCAGGACTGCTGAAAAATGATGGAGAGCGGCTTGGCCAGCTCATCTGCCAGCTCTCTCAGTACCCTACGATGGATACCATCTGGTCCCATGGATTTGTGGGGATCCAAGTGGCTGAGCAGGTCTCTAACTCCTTCTTCCTGGATTCCAGGGGAACTATGCTGCCCCCTGACTCCATCTGCCAGCTCAGGAGGCCAATTGTCTGGAAGACAACCTACCTTGCTATTAAAAATTGAGGCAAAGAAAGCATTAAGTATCTCTGCCTTCTCCTCATCTTTTGTTACAATATTCCCCTCCATGTCCACTAGGGAGTGGAGGTTGTCCTTGCCCCTCTTTTTGGCATTAATACATTTATAAAAGCCTTTCTTGTTGTCCTTCACAGCTGAGGCCAGTCTAAGCTCTAAATAGGCTTTTTACCCCTATTTTTTTCCTACATGACCTAGCAACATCCTTAAACATTTTGTGGGTAACCTTTCCTCCCTTCCAATGGTGATACACCCTCTTTCTTTCCCTTAATTCGTTCAGAGGTTCCTTGCCCATCCAGGCTGGCCTTCTACCCCGGTGGCTCATCTTCTGGTACCTTCTGAGTTAGTTCCTTAAGTAACCTGAAGTCCACCCTCCAGAAGTCCAGAGTGGAGGTTTTGTTGCTGTCCCTCTTAGCTAGACTGGATATTGACAGCTGAATAATTTCATGGTCACGGGTGTTTAAGGACATGATTAAGAAAAGATTGCACGTGGCACTTGGTGACATGGTCTAATCAATGTGCTGGATGTAGGGCATAGGCTGCACTTTATGATCAACCTTCAAGATTTTCACAGAAAACCTGAAAAGAGCTTTGTCCCTGGCACTCCTTTGATTTTTCTAGTTCATTGTACAATGGAATATCTTAAGAATGACTGTTTACACAATAGCTGCTGGTCACTCTACTGTCAGAAGCATCCTTTCCACAGTCTGGTACAACAGACCTTCAATTCACCGAGAATTCTGACCAGCTCATTGGCTGGTTTTATTATCTCGCCCTGTTCAGCACTTGCTAGGCCACACCTGGAATACTATGTTCACTTTTGCTCCTTGCTGTGAATGGTCTTGAAGAGCATTCAGAGAAGGGCCACAAAGGTGATCAACAGACTGAGAAGTTGCCATGTGAGGAAAGGCTGAGAGAACAGGTTTCATTCAGCCTTGAGAAAAGAAGGACTGAGGAAGTTCTTATCACCATATTCCAGTATTTAAAAGGTGGCTACAAAGAAGACAGACAGGAGTCACATGGAAAAGGTGAAGGTTAATAGGAACAAGTTATTCCTGAGAAGACTGCAATTGAACACAAGAGGAAAAAAATTCACAAGGACAATAAGCCATTGGAATAATCTCCAGAGGGAAATAGATTCCTTAATACTGTTCTCTATTCAGCTGCACAGGTTGCTAGAAAATCTCATTAAGACTATTCTTTTGGCAAGACAGTTTGTACCAGAAGTGTAGTTAATCAGATGGGGTAAAGCATAGATATATACTTATCAGGAAGGTGGACCCTGGATTTTTAATTAATCAGAAAGTCTCATTTAGTTTTGAAACTCATAGAATCACAGAAAGGTCAGGGGGCAGAAGGGAGATCTACAGAGATCTTTTAATCCAACCCTGCTGCTAAAGCAAGTTCACGTAGATCAGGTTGCACGGGAACACATTCAGGCAGGTTTTGAAAGTCTCTAGAGATGCAGACTCCACAACTTCTCTGGGCACCTCTTCCAGTGTTTTGCCATCCTGTGACTTCTAAAGTAAATATAGTCAAGGCTACAGCTTGGGCAGATTAGGAACAGGCAGTACTCAATTACTTTTAGAAGACATACATAGATCAGTTGAAAAGGTTGCAGGAGGGACAGGACATGTGTGGAAATCCACCTATGCTCAATTAAATTAAAACTATACTGCAACTAATACAAGCCATCTTGCAAACTGTTTCGTTATTGCCAGAACTGTGGGACTCACAATTCAGATTGCAAGATTTAACATTATAAGCATTTTGAGTTATGAGCCAATAATTATAAAGAGTAAAGCCTGGGGTTGTCCAACAGACCTTCCATGAATGAGTGATCATATTTACATTAGAACTAAGATGATTTACAAATGCCAAACTGCCATGATTTAATTTAATGACATACAGGAGACTTTTATTGAATGTATCACATCTGTAAGAATTTGCACTATATTTCATATGAAATAAGAAATGGGTGAAAAATTAAACCAGAATCAGAAAAGAGTCAATAGCCAACATAATGAAAATAAGGCTATGTTTCAGTCATTATGGTTGTCAAAATTCTTCATTGTATTTAGGAAAGAGTCTGGCTCCTAGAAAGACGAAGGAAGATTTTAAGTGCTCATCACAGTATTCAGCTATTTCAGATTTCCACTTTAATGGCTTGAACTGTTAAGAAACTATAATTCTGGTTAAATTGTTAGATTTTAAAATGTGTTGAAACATATGGGCCCCTCAAGAGGCCTTTAGCAGCTTTTCCAATATATCTTCTGTCAGCTTTCTAATATCAAACTTTCAAACCCCACCCACACAAACTGGTTAGTGAAATTATAAATAAATAAATAAATAAATAAATAAATAAATAAATAAATGAATGTTTGGAAAGGATATTGAGTCAGGAGAAAAAAACTTTTTTTCCCCTGAAAATAAAACATTAATTTTTCAGTAATGTATGAAGCATTAATCTCCCTACAGCAGATGAGACATAACATGACAAATGGACCAAAACTGACAGCTACCAGGCTAGTGTTTCTCAACTTCTATTAATATGTAAATGCATCTCAGAGAGAGATTTTCACTTCTAAAATTTAATCTACCAAGAAAGAGGTGAACAGGTTTCAGGGGGAAAAAAAATAAATAAAACAAAACAAACTAATCCAAACAAGCATAACAATGTAGAATTCAGATCTCTGAAACATAATGGCACCTGCAATATTAATTCTTCGGTGCACAAGAAACCCTCCATCCTTTGTTAAATCTGGTCTCATGTTATTTCAAAGCACTGAATGAAGCAATTAAAAAAAATCTTTCAGATGCATGCAATGTTTTAAATGTAAGGTTGTTAGTAGATTAAGAGAAGGCTAAGAATATCTGGAATGGATTTAGTGAATTACAGCTCACCAAAATCTTGTCTGTTAGAAAGCAGGGGATAACAGTGGTCAGAAAACATTCTTGACAATTTTTGCTAAGGCTGAAATTAGAAATACAAAAAATGTCTAAGAAACCCTTATAATTAATATGAGAGGAGGTGATAGGTAAGAATCCTTTGTCTAAAGAGTCTACTATTCAGTCCTTAAGTCTTTCCCTGTGCATCACAAATATAAATTATTTACATGCCTAAAGGCTATGGTATATAAATCAAATATCCATTTTAGTTTGAATACCAAAATGTAACATGAAAATTCAAAACACACAGAGCCCTAACAACATAGTGACAGCACTCCTATATCCTCCTGTCAGGCCATAATATCATCTCAAAGGACAACAGAAGAGATTGCTTCCCTGCTTTAAAAGTTTGATGTATTTTGATAGAAAACCTCTAAATTAATAACATAACATGGCAATAAGTAATTACTTTTATCAAAGTGGCATGAGCATGAATTTTTAGTCATGTGCACATATTGCTCTGCTGCTGCTGTCTGGTCAGTGATTTTATGATTCCTGTCAGCAATGGATGATAAACTAAAGAAGATAAAGAGTGCCAGGCATATTTCTCCTTTTTTAAAGCAGAGAAAAGTATAGTTTGAAGGGAAAGAGAATTTACTAAATTTGACATACATGCTGAGCCTAATTATGAGGTTCTAATCAATTCATAGTCTTTAAATTTGTCTTTATAATCTTGCCAGCTTTTTTTGGGTACCTTCCAGCAGTTCTTTGAGAGATTAATAAATGTAAAAAAATTTTTGTGAGCCGCTCCCCCCAAAACAACAAATCAACAAAAAAACATAGTATAGCTTCATTGATTTGTTAGTGTTAAACCCACTATCATAGAAGACCTGCTATTGTGGGAGAGAGACATAAAAGATAGCAACAAAGACTTCAGCAGATGTAGAATCCCACACTTCCCTCAGTAGACCCCAGTGTTACCTACCAGAAACAGTGGTATTTATGAAATTGCTATTGATGAAATTAAGTCATGTTGAACATATTCAGTTCAAAAACTGTTGCAAAGAGTAGTTGCTACTACATCCTGGTCTCCAAGCTGGTGACACACGGGTTTGATGGATGGACCACTAGATGGATAAAGAACTGGCTTGATGGCCGCACCCAGAGAGTGGCTGTCAACGGGTCCATGTCCCAGTGGAGGCCAGGGACAAGCAGAGTCCCTCAGGGATCAGTCCTGGGACCAGGCTTGTTCAACATCTTTGTGGGTGACATGGACAGTGGCATCGAGTGCACCCTCAGCAAGTTTGCTGATGACACCAAGCTGTGTGGTGCAGCAGACACGCTGGAGGGAAGGGATGCCATCCAGAGGGACCTTGACAGGCTGGAGAGGTGGGCACAAGCCAGCCTCATGAGCTTCAACAAGACCAAGTGCAGGGTCCTGCATCTGGGTCGAGGCAATCCCAGGCACAAATACAGGTTGGGCAGGGACTGGCTGGGGAGCAGCCCAGAGGAGAGAGACTTGGGGGTGCTGGGGGACGAGAAGCTCAACAGGAGCTCTCAATGTGCACTTGCAGCCCGGAAAGTCAATCAGATCCTGGGCTGCATCAGAGAAGTGTGGCCAGCAGGTCAAGGGAGGGGATTCTCCCCCTCTACTCAGCTCTGGTGAGACCCCACCTGGAGTACTGCGTCCAGTTCTGGAGCCCCTATTACAAGAGGGATCTGGAGGTGCTGGAAGGTGTCCAGAGAAAGGCCACGAGGATGATCAGAGGGGTGGAGCACCTCTCCTATGAGGACAGACTGAAGGAGTTGGGGCTGTTCAGTTTGGAGAACAGAAGGCTGCGAGGTGACCTCATTGTGGCCTTCCAGTATCTGAAGGGGGCCTCCAAGAAGGCTGGGGAGGGACTTTTCAGGCTCTCAGGTAGTGATAGGACTAGGGGGAATGGAATGAAGCTGGAGGTGGGAAGGTTCAGGCTGGATGTGAGGAAGAAGTTCTTCCCCATGAGAGTGGTGAAGCCCTGGAATGGATTATCCAGGGAGGTGGTTGAGGCCCTGTCCCTGGAGGTGTTTAAGCCCAGGCTGGATGAGGCTCTGGCCAGCCTGATCTAGTGTGGGCTGTCCCTGCCCATGTCAGGGGGCTTGGAACTAGATGATCCTTGTGTTCCCTTCCAACCCTGACTGAAACTATGAAACTATGAAACCTATGTAAGTACAGTGCAGCAGAATACCCTTCCCTGAAAAGTTTGTGGTCTGAAGTTGAAGGGATGTACAACCAGCCAATGCAGCAGAAAGAACAGGAAAGGCAAATCCAGAAACTGTATGAACTGGATTTGATATATAAATCAGTAATAGATGCATACTTGTGTAGTCTGTAATCAGACTCAATGTTAGTTTTGGGTTGCTTACGAAAATGCCCACACTTCTCAAAAGAAGCATCCATTCATTGTAGTCTTTTTCTGTTGGCCACATATAGAAATAACATGTAATAAATGTAGGATATGACCCCCACAACTGAAGCTCTATGCTGATAAGTAAAATAATCCATAAAATAGAAGCATCAAAAATAGGATTTCTGGTTGCATCTTTAACTTTCTGAAAAGGCCCCTCAGTTTAGGAAGGATGTAGTCTTGCTGGAGCATGTCCAGAGAAGGGCAACAAAGTTGGTGAGGGGTTTGGAACACAAGCCCTATGAGGAAAGGCTGAGGGAGCTGGGGTTGCTTAGCCTGGAGAAGAGGAGACTCAGGGGTGACCTTCTTGCTCTCTACAACTACCTGAAGGGAGGTTGTAGCCAGGCAGAGGTTGGTCTCTTCTCCCAGGCAGCCAGCACCAGAACAAGAGGGCACAGTCTCAGGCTGCGCCAGGGGAGGTTCAGACTGGATCTTAGGAAGAAGTTCTCTACAGAGAGAGTGATTGCCCATTGGAATGGGCTGCCTGTGGAGTCACCTTCATTGGAGGTGTTCAGGAATAGGCTTGATGGGGTGCTTGGTGCCACGGTTTAGTTGTTTAGGTGGGTTGTATTGTATTGTATTGTATTGTATTGTATTGTATTTAGGTGGTTTGGATTGGTTGATGGGTTGGACATGATGATCTTGAAGGTCTCTTCCAAGCTGGTGGTGTATTGTATTGTATTGTAAGTGCTGGGTTCTGCACATTGGCCACAGCAACCCCATGCAGTGCTACAGGCTGGGGTCAGAGTGGCTGGAGAGAGGCCAGGCAGAGAGGGCCCTGGGGGTACTGGTCAATGGTAGGCTGAACATGAGCCTGCAGTGTGCCCAGGCAGCCAAGAGGGCCAATGGCATCCTGGCATCCTGGCCTGCATTAGGAACAGTGAGGCCAGCAGGAGCAGGGAGGTCATTCTGCCCCTGTACACTGCACTGGTTAGGCCACACCTTGAGTCCTGTGTCCAGTTCTGGGCCCCTCAGTTTAGGAAGGATGTTGACTTGCTGGAATGTGTCCATAGAAGGGCAACAAAGTTTGTGATGATTAGGAAGAAATTCTACACAGAGAGAGTGATTGCCCCTTGGAATGGGCTGCCCCAGGAGGTGGTGGAGTCATCATCATTGGAGGTGTTTAGGAGGAGACTTGATAGGGTGCTTGGTTGCGTGATTTAGTTGATTAGGTGGTGTTGGAGGATAGGTTGGATGCAGTGATCTCGAAGGTCTTTCCAACCTGGTTTATTCTATGTTCTAACTTCATTCTATTCTATGTTCTATTTTATGGTCACACATTTATTTCATATAATTCAAGTTTTTTCATCCTACTGTGTATAAGAAAAATAAAATCCTAATATGTAGATACCAATTTTATGATAGTCAGGTGCAATTAATCAATTTAACAAACCCCAAAGAAATATGAATCTATTTGTCTTTAGTAGGTATATTGGTAGGCCATAGTGAGTGGAGATGTTAATGCAAATAATGCTTGGAATAAGCCTTGGCTGAAAGCACAAAGGGTTATTTTAGAGGTCTTCCAGTACCTGAGTGGGGCCTACAAGAAGGCTAGAGAGAGACCAATTACAAAGGCCTGTAGTGATAGGAGGAGGGACAATGGTTTGAAATTAAAGAATAGATTTAGATTGGATATTAGGAACAAATTCTTAACCATGTAGAACACCAGAATAGGTTGCCCAGTGCTGTAGATGAGACCCTGTTTCTGGAGAAATTAAAGGTCAGATTCAACAAGACTCTGAACAACCTGGTCTAGTGAATGATATCCCTGCTCACTACCAGAGGGTATATTGATATATTTGTCTTTTTGACCCAAAAAAGAAAAAAAGAGATAAAAAACCAAAACCAACCAATTAAAAATAATTAAATAAATAAATAAAAACAACTAAGAGAGACTGG